>OY292515.1:10292102-10664999 GCA_958496365.1 Subacronicta megacephala | reverse complement strand
TTCCTAAGTATAGCTTAACTCTTCCTGTGGAATACATGGTACGTGAATGAACAAGTGTGACCTACACCTTCCTAAGTGTGGTCTAACCCTTCCTAAGTATAGCTTAACTCTTCCTGTGGAATACATGAAAAATGTGCAGTGAGCCAATGTATTGGCGCTGTACCTGTTTGTGGACTTCGGCGAAGCATGGGTGCAGGCGCATGAGTCGCAACAGTGGCAGGGCGGCCGCGGCCACCCGCCCGCACCAGGCGCACCCGGCCGCCACGCGCGCGCCGCCCAGCCGCCGCCCGCCCCCCCACCACGCCAGCTCGTTGATCGACTGGTTCACTGCGCACACCACATTATAATCATCATCTTCCTCTTAGCATTTTCCGCTATGTATATTGGTATATTTAGCATTGGGATATAGTAGTATTTTAACATTGGGATTAGACATCTTTCAGTTTCTGAACAATATTGGAACCCTAAAATAGACCAGATGTCAGGCATTTTGGGATTCTGACTACACGTTTATCTTTGGCTTAGATTTCATAAATAAACATAATTGCGATTGTCTACCGATGGCACTATGATACCGATATGCATAATATCGATGACACAAGAACTGACAGATTTGGTAGACTAAACTGTTAGAAATAAACAATTCCAAATACTTTGATACAGTCACTATCAAATATATCGGAGCGCACAGACTGTTGATAATTATCTGAGCAACTAGGGAAATTAAACTATATCTCAATGGGGTAAAATACATGTTAGAATGACAGCTGCCGTGTGTTGTGTTCATTCTAAAATATCCTTTGTGTCGTGAGATATGGTTTAATTTCTCTAGTTGCGCAATAAAATAGTAAAATCCTGCTCTGGCACTCACCAGAGTGTGACTGGTCACCAAATGTTGTGCTTACCTAAGCAGTCGTCCCCGGCGAGCAGCGCGGCGGGCCAGTGCGGCGGGAACAGCACCTGCGCGGCCGCCAGGTGCGACTGCAGCGGCCCGAGCCCGGCGCCGCCCGCGCTGCCCACGCACACCACGCCGCCGCCGCGCGCTCCGCCCGCACTCGACGGGTACAAGTCCACGCCTGCACACACACACACACACAAGCCTCACAATAAAAACAAATTCCTACATTTTTATTATAATAGTATCGTATAAAAAAATCCAAACAAATCCGACATACGTACGTACGTCAAAATCGATAAAATAATTTCAATAAAACGCAAGATACGATTATGGGTATTTTGTTACACCGCTTAGATATCGATTCTTAAAAGTGGTCAAACCCGATTCATGCACTACTTCAGGGTGACCCCTTCTGAGGATATGCCGTGCTTAAATAATTTAATGACCACCTGATGTTAAGTGGTAATCTGAAGGCAGTCATCGCTGCCCATGGACAGCATCACCAGATGAGTTATTAATGCGTTGCCGAGCTGACTCACGTATTAAGAGTGTTCGCCAGCCGAGGCACCGAGCAAATCAGATATTTTTTCACCTCTATGCCTATCCGAAAAGCAGAGAAGGATTATACCCTTAGCCGTGCGAGAGTACACTGTGACTGGCTGTGCTACATCAATTATAGACTACCAATTTAGAGCTTTAGATTTTGGAGTACAAGCCCCAGGAACTCACTGCTATTTTAAGAGGCCACATGGTCAATATTGAGCGCGCAAACGCGGTTTATGGATTATTCAGAATGCGATCAAGGTTTCAATTAAACTGTAAATACTATTTGAAAGGCACTACACAGGTAATTGGGCGCAGTTTACGAACTATATTAACCAAATTGCCACACTATAACGCAATCCACAACAACCGCGCGAAGATGCAGTAAATAATAATAAATACAGCGAAACAAACTTAGCAATGGAGTCTAATCTCCAAATATCAACTTTAACAAATTAAAAACTAAGTAGTTTTCAGAATAATAATCCGTTAAGGAACAATTAGCAGGCTCAACAAAAACACAACGAGCTTCCACGAGCGGAAGAGTCACGGACCGGTTTCTACGACGTTTTAGGATTATAAAACTAAATCATTGGAATGGAATTTGTGTTAATGCCATGGCATGAAGATAGGTCATCAACTCGAATTGGTTAATTGGTCCTAGGGTTCGTTCCCTGAAGAAACTTGGCGCTAGCCTGTAAGAGATGCGCATCGGTTCTGCATAATCGCATACAAGCAAACAACGAAAGTTCAAATATATAATTTAAATGTCACAATTTCCGTTTGCAACCTAACGTAACACATAACTCTTACAAAACGTGAAACAATAAATACCAGTGCCAACTAATCACAATGAAGGGTAGTGAAGTGAAAATTATCGATTACAGCAGCAACCATAACGAGCAATAAGTCTCGGAATGCGACTATAAAATTCATACGTAAAATTCAGTGACGTAAAATATAAAATTTGCAACGCTCGTCGTTTGTTCAAATCGTGCCAATAGTTTACTCACCCTCTATACAAGAATTTTGAACGCGCTCGTCGTGATAGGGATAGAAAATCGTCATATTGTTTTCTGTTTTCCTCAGTATTGGAGATTCTCCATTCAAATCATAATACGCCGTAGTTCCATCCGCGTAACCGACCACCACGTGAGAATGTCCTTTTTGCTGAAATTTTATTAAAATTAATACCTGACCTATACCTTGTCCACCAGGTAAACCACTTTTTGACAGATGGAACTAATGATTGCAGAAACTTAATAATGCGATTATCGATCCGATTATTGACACTTTGATTACTGTCTAGTATTGATTATCGATTGTTTGGTTGTCGAATCGAAAATGGTGCAACGACGACCAATAATAAATAAATATGTTTAATATTCATCTGATTGTATGAATTTTTATAATATTCATTTTACATCCATTTCTTTTCAAAAATATTATTTAATTTTCATTTTATTGATATTTGAGTGATTTAATGTCATAGTTCAAAATGATTGCAGCGAATACATTCGATTGCATCACTAGACAGGATAGAATGTGGTAGAATGTAACTAAATTTAATACGCTTAAGAATAATCATTTTTTTGGAAAATCCGTGACATTTATGGTATTATAATGTCTGCAAGGAATCATAATTAAGATAATTGAATAACATAAGGTAGATTATACATTTATTTTGTTACGCATTTCAAAGTTAACTTTTACGTAATCTGGAACAGTTTCGCTCTAAGGCAGTCTTAGACACATGTCAAAAAACGGTTCACATAATGGACAAAGTATAAGTGTTATGAAATATTTATTCTTATTAAATAATGCGTTGAGCCGGACGTCACCAGCGAGACCAACTTTGTCGATATTTTTTTACATCTCACTAGTAATTCATTACACTAAATGGTTAAGTATGGGCGTACTTACAGTTGACCATTTGATAGCAGAGGCCTGGTAAACTTTTCTGCTTTCGTTAGTCACTAACCGAAGTTCCACAACTGGCTTTAGTTTGTAAAACAGTTTATCCCTGGAAATACAAAACTCGTTAATTTTTTTTTTTTTGATTGATTATTTAAATAAAATTTGTTCAATTGTTAATAAAGTACTCACTTTTCTGTTATAGATGAGGGATATGGCACTAAGAAAATATAAGCAGATCCATTGGAGCAAGCTGCAGCGAGTAGGCCCAGTCTGTGTAAGCCGATTTTGTTTTCTTCAAAACTGAACTGATCTCTAGCACCGGATGGACACCAGTCAATTGCCCACACCGTGCCATAATCATGTGCTATTCCCAGAACTAACTTTGGCGTACTCCTGAAATTTTAATTATGGTTAATTGTTATCAGATGGAAACCAGGAGAGTTACGTTCGTTAAATTAATAGTGCTCGAGATAGATAAATAGGTACACTATTTACAAATCAAAGTAGCTATAATTATCACTATCGGATTATTGCATAAATAATTAAGGAAATAATAAATTATCACCTCTTGTTCGCTGTTTTCTTTTATTAACACATTTCTTTCCTTACGGATTTTATTATGTAAAAATCGGTTTGTTTGCAACGGTTACTCTTACTGATCAATGAACAAACGGTAACAAATGTAGTATACTAACGATATAAAGTTGTAGCAGTCCCATATCTGTATGAGGCCTCGTGCCTCAGGCGTGTGGTCCCAGGCCAGGCGCGGGACGTCGGCGCTCAGGTGCGTCGCCGCGCACAGGTACTGCGCATGCGCCGGCTCCGCGTCCACCGCCACCGGCACCCACGACATGCACTGGATGCTAGCCCCAACGAACATTACTATCATATCTGAAAGTTATTGTTGGAAATAATACAATGATAGGCCACTTGACTGTACATTTTAATGGCCTCATAAAAATGTTTACCATAAATAGAGCTGTTAACAAAAATCAAAATTAAACTTGGTTCAAATATGAGAAAAATATAAACTTTAAAATTGGACATAGAGCACATTGTACACACGGCTACAGGTCAACCTATACAAAACCAGTTTAAGCGGATTTCGCATTGTATAGACTTCCCATACAATAAGAGGCCAGCGTAAACTGGTTTTATATAGCTTGATGTGTAGCCGTGCGTACCAGTTTGCGAAGTCACAAGAGATTTGTGAAGTAACAAACGCGGCATACAAATTCTATACTAACTAACACTTGTTTTGCGGGAAGGGAACAGAGCATCTACTCTCAATGTGTGTCTACTTTAAACCCTTATAAATATCGTAACTTTTAGCTGATTTAAATTATTTTTCAGAATACAAATTATATTTCATTAAATTTTTCACTAAGCCAGTGATTATTTTACAGTTTCGTGACGACTAAATATTTGGGCTAAGGAATACAGAACGAACAGCGTGAGATGGATTGTAGGAATCATATGGAAGAAATTAATGTTATGTTTAATATTAATAGATCTTAACAGTATTCCTACAAATGTCACACCGGCTTCATTGCTATAATAAGCGATAGTAACAAAAATAGAACCAAACCTTACCTTTTATTTTTTTAGATTCGAATCGCTTAAATGACATCCAATCTAGGTTATCATGAGTTCTAAGCTTGCACGATTCTTCGATTGGCGGCATATAATTTTCCACTTCGTTTTCAGGGACTTCCTTATATTCACAACTACGCCACTGCTTAAATATGTCCTCGTCTGTTAAGTACGTTTGGATACTGAAAAAGGAAAATATAAATGTTGGTAGAGATATTCGCTACGCTCTAAAATTGCATGCGAGTGCAGTATTCTAAAGTGATAAGGTATATTTTGCTCTGGCAATCGTCAGAGAGCTCATTAAGTTGATTAAGTTGTACCTGTAATTTCTTTTAGTTTTACATAAATTTAAATATTTTATCATAAACTTACAATTCCTCTGTGCTTTTCTTCATATATGCGTTTATACTCGGAACGTGGTATGGCATTCTGATCGCTGAAATAAAATTCAAGGTGTAAAGGCTTGTGAATTCGTTGGTACTATTATTTCTGGGTACTTAACTTTACGCGACTTTTTAGACTGTTATAAATATTTATTAAGTGAGGTAACTAAATAATGCCAATAAAACATTTTGTAAAGGCTTTAAAACGGACACACAAATATAGGACACAGTACCCGGACCTTTAGACTAATAACTTCAATGCATATTGTATTATTCAATGCATATTGTATTCATGAGTGCCTCATTAGTCTGGTGTTCCCAATCGTGACTGGTACGCTAGAGGTATTGGGTTCGATCCCAAGGTCGAGCAAAGTGTTGTTGGGTTTTTCTATGAAATTCGCAATAGCAGCTCGGAGTCTGGATTTGTGCCCGGCGAATGGCAATAGGTTCGCCCCCTAAACATTTCGGCAACCTATGAGAGTACATTAAGTAGACTTCTGCCTAACCCTTCGGGGAATACAGGCGTGATAAAAAATACTTACTGGTATCCGAGCACCGTTTCTTATGAGAAGCTTGTTCCCGCGCTTCTCGCTCCTCGTCCGATACGTTAGAATCTATATCAGTTCCGTCAGATTCCTCTTCAGAACAAATCTCCAAGTTGACTGACTCATCGGTATCGCTCGCGTCGAACCAATCATTCTCAACGCAAATGTGATTTGATAGTTCCGCTTCAACTTCAGAACTAAACCCACACTTGGGACAGTTATAAGCAGAACCCTATAGAAGAAATAACAATATTCATTGTTATTATGAAAGAAAGACAAAATTAGCAATCTTTTGCATCCTTTTGTATTTTTTATGCATATGCCATGCTAAAATTATAAACTTATTTTAGTGCAGTGTAGTGTAGTGTAAGAAAAAATCGACTGCGGGCATGATTCGAACTTGCGTCTTCTGGAGAGATAATGATCAACTCAGCCTCAGGTGACTTTATTGTTGATCTGGTGTATCCAACCAGAAGATACACGTTCGAATCCTACCCACAGTAAAATTTTTCTTTGACTAAAATAACATATGCAATAAATGTTAATAGTGCATCCGTAGCCGAGATCTTGTCATCGCCGGAAAGACATTCCCTTTTGTCTTTCCGGAAATGAGGCTGATATAAAGATAAATGACTGCCTCGTTAGTCTAGTGGTCCCAAGCGCGACTGCTACGCTAAAGGTCCTGGGTTGGATTCCCAGGTCGAAGTGTTATTGGGTTTTTCTATGAAAATCCCAGTAGCAGCTCGGAGTCTGGATTTGTGCCCGGTTAATGGCAATAGGCTCGCCCCCTATGATATGGGACCTAAACATACCGGCGAAATGTGGGTGTAGGTACATTAGTACACCTCTGCCTAACCCTTCGGGGAATACAGGCGTGATGGTATGTTATGTTAAAGATAAAATAATTGGACCAGATTGCTGCCGGCCTTCAGTAAAAAAGGTCATCGGACACCTCAGGGTCCCTCTAACGTAACTGTCCACGTTTAAGAGTACTTCAGGCAGGATATAATTAGGTATGTCATAAACAAAAAAAAAATTAACAAGTCAACTTACATCATGAAAGCCGTGTTTATACTTTTCGATGACAGTCTTCGCCCTACAAATAAAGTAATAATATAGTAGTTTTTCTGGATGTGCATTTGTTTCTTTAAGTTAAAAGAATACCTTTCAATACTGTACATTGCATTATAATACAATCTATTATAGGCAATTTAATACTGTAGATATTGAAATACGTATTTAGTTTAATGTTTTTTGAGTATACTAAATTAAATCTAATACAGAATCAATGTTCGACATACCATACT
This sequence comes from Subacronicta megacephala, assembly GCA_958496365.1. Lineage (NCBI taxonomy): Eukaryota > Metazoa > Arthropoda > Insecta > Lepidoptera > Noctuidae > Subacronicta > Subacronicta megacephala. Next base: position 10,657,813 of record OY292515.1, on the reverse strand, counting down.
CGATAAAATAACTCATACAGTTTGTTCGAAATAAGTAAGCCGATCGGAAGTTATCTGCAAGTGGTTTAGAAGTGGTAAATTTTAATAGAAAGAGTCACACTACTTTCACATTTCTAATTATTTTGTTTACTGATTTCGATATTTTAGAATTAAAACACTTAATTAAACGATTTTATTACCGCGGTAGTTCGGAACGGCTCACTTCCGATCGGCTTACTTATTTCGAACAAACTGTACATAGATCATGATTGAAGTTACGTAAAACATTAAAATAATAGATTTTTATCACAATATCAAAGCCGCATGGCTACACGTCGAGCTATACAAATCCAGTTTACGCTGGCCTCTTATTGTATGGAAAGCCTGTGCAATGGGAGATCAGATATAACTGGATTTGTATAGATTCACCTATAGCCTGAATTTTTACCTTTCAGCTGCTTTTCTAGGAACTCCCTCAACAACCTCCATGGATTCCTCCTTCCTTAATTCTTTCTCTTGGGCCACCAATAACTTACGTTCCATCGCATATTCCTGCTCTCTATGCATAGTCATGTGCTGACTTTTGTATATACGCAAGTATTTATTGTGACATATATCACAGACACTTTTATACTTTTCCGTTTCCTGTGAGACAGTCAACATTTAATTAAGGCGGATTTTCTCTCGCTTTTGTTTTTTTTTTTTTTTTCGAATTGTAAGTCTATGACGCATTCTAAGTTAATGGCAGTAAAAACTGCGACATCACCCCTAACTTATTCAAACTGAGTAGTACCTACAATATTTAAGCAAAAGTTTAAGTTCTCAGTTGTAAGTTATAAGTTATCTTCGGAGATGTAGTGTAAACTGTATTTTTTTACCGAATCATCTATTTTACACTTTTTTCTGCTACGGCAACAATTTCTGAGCAAAAGCTTTGATACTATGATATAAACACACTATATTAGATGTCGCTATTCTTACTGTCATCATCCTAGGTCCTAGAATATGTTATAGATGTACAATTTGTGAAAAACCAAAGAAAATTTTAATTTGGCGCCCAAGAACGTTTTAAATTAGTAGAATTACTGAATTAACAATCAAATTCAAATACTAAAAAAAATGGTTTGCTAAAATGTCCAAGATTCTGTATCTTACCTCTTCAGTTTTGCCGCACGTTATGATATGAGCATAAAATCCAACACACGACACCCTGCTTATGCCACAAACTTTACAAACTAATTTATGGTTTCTATGTAGGTACTCTTTTATATAACCTTCAACTGCATATGGGTTATTTACTTCCTGAAAACAAACATAAAATCCATTATAGAAGTTCTAATTCGAAGTAAAATGCTCACAGTTTATATTCTTTTCGAGGTATTCGCATGGACGTTCATTGCATTTTTATTATAGTGAAAGAACTGTCTACTAAGTGGATAAGTTAATCTACACTATTTTTTCAAAGTTTGGCCACCCAGGATATCCAAAATCTCTAGATATTGTCAAATTAGACTTAAAGATATCGATTTTATTAATCTAACAGTACAAGAATATCATACGCGGGGTCTTTTTAACCTTTCAAACACGAATTGCAGATACAATAGAAAAATAATTGTTATTGTACGCCTAAAATCAGTTGATATTCAAGATGTTAAATAAAAGGCGAACGTGATGAGTTTCGCCAGACAATTATAAAGATAATGAACTCTATGATCAGGTATATAAGACTTACAATAGGAACATCTCCAACAACCCAAGCGATGTTGTAATGTTTAGTCATAGCGTGATTCCGCCAGTTTTTGGGTTCCACTTTTTCAAGACAGATAGCACATTCCAGAATATCTGAAGAAAAAATATGGTTCTATTAAAGCATAGTCTGTAACAATATGTCCTATATTTAATCTTATATTAAAGCACAAAATTTTATAAAATGCCTCTTTAGTCTAGTCATCAACCCATTATATTGTCCCACTGCTGGGCACGGGTCTCCTCTCAGAACGAGAGGGATAAGCCACCACGCTTTTCTACTACGGGTTGGCAGACTTCACATACCGTCAAGAAAATCTCTTCAGATTTCCTCACGACGTTTTCCTTACGGTTTAAGCGCATGATAATTAATTTATTAATACGCACATGATGGACATGGATTTACAGCAATTATAAGTTTAGTTATAATAGAATTTTTCTTTTTCAAAAATCTTTGTAATGCTTTTAAAAAGGAACTAGGTGTTATTAGCAAGTAATGTTGAATATCATAGAATCATACAAGGGTAGACATCAAAATTAAACTGAAATTTAAACGCTACACTAATTAGATTTTTTTAATTTGAAGGTTTAATGCTGAGTTTTGGATTTTTTCCAAATACATTTTCAAAAGTTGTTATAAAAAAACTGGTGTGGCAAGTGCAATGAGTTATTGGGCCTGAAGAGATAACTAATGACCTCTTTTGTCGGCTATTTCCATTTGGCAAACGATGCACCAAACACCCCGTATAACGTCTAAGTTACAAATTTTAGTAAATAAAAAATGTCATGTCGTACCTTTTTTGATTATAGAAGTAGAAATTTCACCGCCGAACACATTCCCTTGGCACATTTCTACGTGTTGCTGATAAGTCTTGACATACTTCCGCCGGAGCCCACACTTCATACACGTCAGGCCGCCCATCATTTTAGAGGTATTATATAAATGCTTTTGCACCATCTCGGCGTTCTCCAAATCCTATATGTGATTTCCCAATAAACGAAATTAACAATAAATAATCTCTTAGTAAAGGTAAACTGTGAATGACGTAACGTAATTCACAAATAATATCCAATTAGCTGACCCGGAAAACGTTGTTCTGCCGGGTGAAAAATACTTTACGACCTATTCTCATACCTACCAAATATACAAAACAAATTCTTTATAAAATCGGTCGAGCCGTTTTGGAGGATGCGACCACAAACACCATTACATATATACACAAATATTTATGTATCAGAAAGATAAGTTATATTCGCTGGAGTGTTATTTGAATTTTTTAAAACGAAATAGGTACTCACGAGAGGAGTCTGGCCCTCAATCCAAGCCAAGTACTGATGTACTTTCTGTAGGTGATCCAACCACACGGCAGTTTCTACTTTATCCGCGCACACACCACACGTGACACTCTCGACTTTGATTTTTTTTAATTTGCTATAATAATCATTACTATCCGCCGAAACGTTCAATTTACTGCTGTCGAGAGCCACCTGTAAAGAAATATATTCCGTATTATTACAAAACATTAAACTTTCATGGTATAATTACAGAATACAGACACAATGCAATATACATTTGTTCTGTACACCCGGGGTCCTTAAGAGTTTTGCTGAATAAATTGCTATATTGTATACTATTCTGTCCCTTCAATTTATTGAAAACAAAGATAAAATAATGTTGTGTCAGCAATAGGAGTTTATCGTATTTTAAAAACAAGAAATAAAACGTTTTTTATATTATTAAGTGTGTTGAAATAAGGTCCCTTAGCGCGCGTAGCAGAACAAAAAAAAGTAATAACTCCCTTACTTTTTTTAACAGTCTATTCGTAATATTTACGAATTAAACGCATACATAAATTATTTCGTCGTAGTGTACTTACGGTTATTCCATTGCATTCTTTCAAGTGTTGCATAAAAATTTTGGGATACTTTATTGTTTTTTCGCATTTGCTGCATACGAGCCCACCAATCTGCTTGGAAACGTTGAGTAAATACAATCGTAACTCGGATTCATCATCTAGGTTCTGAAAAACATTTTTTAATTTGTATTAATAATTGAATTTTCTTCGATTAGGTTTATTTCACAAAATAGGTACACATGGCTACAGGTCAACCTATACAAAACCAGTTTAAACTGATCTCGCATTGTATGGGCTTCCTATAATATAAAAGACCAGGTTAAACTGGTTTTGTATAGCTTGATGTGTAGCCGTGCGTACTTCAAATATCAAACTAAATAAAATAAAAGTAAGTTACACTCAAATCAGAAGTTAAGTTAAAACAAGTATTATTTAGTTACAATATATCAACATTATTGCTCATGTTGTCGCGAGCGCAGTTAGCAGCTGAGCGAGAGGTTTTGGGTTTCATTCCCAGGTCGAGCAGTGTTATTTGGGGTTTTTCAAAACATTGTCAGAGGGGATAATAGGCGTGATGGTATGTTATGTTACTTGTATTGAAATCACAAATGTCTTAAAGAAATATTGCTCTCCTTTTACGAAATACTAATAATTATTATAACTTTACGCCTACGACCAGCACTGGACGGCAATAGGCTGATGATGATAATGATCATGCTGATTCTAACGTAATAATATAATAATTACCAATGGTGCACACCCATCTTGCCATGCCAAATAATTGTGTTCCTTTCCTATATGCTTTATCCATTCCAGAATTGCCACCTCCTGACTACAAACTGCACATTTGACAACTTTCCTCTCGTCTGATTCTATTGGCACTTCAAACCATTGATCAGTATTTATATTACTTAACGAATTATCACCTTGGCTCTGGAAAATAAAATATCTTGTTATTACAACAAAGTCGCTAAGTATATGATCGTCACGCGCATACTTGCCGACATTTGTACCATGTTGAAAAGTGTGACAATATAAGTTATATTATCATAGTAATTAAATATTAACTCGATCACTCTAATTCTAGCGCGACTACTATGCTCGAGCTCTGGGTTCGATTCCAAGGTCAAGTTAAGTATTATTAAATTTTCCTATGAAACTTCAGTAGCAGCTCGGAGTTTAGACTTGTGCTCGGTTAATGGCAATAGGCTCACCTCCTATGACATTAGGTACACCTTTGCTTAACCCTTTAGGGAGTACAGGCGAGATGGTATGTAAAATGAATCTACTTACGCTAGTCCCATCACACGTTTTAATATGTGTTAAATATAATTTCACGCGTCTGCGATTTAATCCGCATTTGTAACAAGTCAATCCTCCATACTGTCTGATAAACTGTTGCAAGTGGTTCCATACTTCTTCCTCATCGTCCAAACTCTGAAAAAGTAATTACTTTGTTACTTTATATATATAACATTATTAATTATTTATTTACTTGAATATTATTTAATTGTATATACTTTACTTTTATTTTATTTTTTGAACATAATAAGTCGATACCAGGAATATAACAGTGAAGGCATGTGAAGTTATCGTGAAGAAATCAATAGCTATTGGGGAGATCAGAAATCCTGGTAGAATGTAATGCACAAAACATGCAATCATAATCGACCCAATATCAACTAAACTAAATAATTGGGATGTTAACATAATCTAGGAACTGACACATTCATCCCCTATTTCACAATCATACTATTTCAGGGAAAAAGGTGATGTAATTAGGCCGAGAGTCCACAAATCAATTACAATTGGAAGTTGTGAAATTGCAAAAATGGTTGTTATTAAGGTTGTAAGGGCAACATTATATTTTCCTACTGGCGGCAGATATTTAAACCTGTCATTGAGTAACGGTCGAAATATATCGAATATCGTCATTGGCGCCGCCAATTTATTCTACATTTATTACCACTAATATAGGAGCACACTAGTCTTTTTTACCGGGTTCCAGGCAACCTCTAACAAATAGGGATGTCACTGTATCAATATTAACATAATACGAACCAGAGGTGTGTCGCCCTCTTCCCAAGCCATGTAATTATGTTCCTTGGCAATGTGCTCAATCCATCTCAAGTCTTCCACATCCTCCTTACAGACTCCACACTTCATAATGATGACCTCATCAGCTGGTTGTTCCTTCTGCTCTTCAGTGTTATTGGTACAGTTCAAATCGATACTAGTTGAGGTTTCATCCAAACTTACCTAAAAACAATATCACATCCACATGATATCAAGTGTAAGTAAAGTAACTGATGTGGACACACATTTATCATTATTTTAAGTCGCATCCAATTATTTGAACTTTAAACTGATATATATTAAAGTTTAATTTAAACTAAGCCGACCAAAGAATATTATTCAAGCCATAAAAAGATGAGCAAGTTAGAAACAGATTAGCAAATTGACAGCGAGGCTGAAACTTGCAGGCTTTATATCCGGGAGGCTCATAGTAAACTAATCACATTACATTTATGTCCACATGTATTTGTACTCACCCCACTGCCATCACAAGTTTTGATATGTCCCAGGTATAGTTTGACACGACTACGATTGAACCCGCACTTATAGCAGGTTAAACTACCATTTATTCTGACAATATTTTGTAAGTGCTGCCAAACCACTGCTTCATCCTCCAAATTCTGAAAATAAATATTTTTTGTTAATTTTATATTTCTCATCGATTAATGAAACACAGTAAGATAAATTTTTACCAAAAATAATTGTGGTGCAAAAAAAGAAATGATAATAATATTCTAGCAACCGACTTATTATTATTTATTCGTAGCAGCAACCTATTCAGAACTTTTGTTTCAGTCTCTGTGTTCGGTCAATTAGTCTGAATTGTTCTTTTACATCTGATTTCTTTCTAAATCTGATTGATATCTGAGCAAAGAAATAATAAGAGGAAGAAATAAGCTCACAAAGGCGGATTTTTTATATAATTAAAATAATTCAAGTATTTTTTTTAACACGACAACATTGTCGTGTTAAAAAAAAGCATGCATGCTTGCATGATGTTGACTGTAGGTTCAATAAAATTCAACATAGTCCGTAAGGACCCCGGGTATACAAAACAATAGACTTTAGAATAATTATCTGACAAAAGAATAATAAAATTATCAATGTATTAAAAAGAACACGAAAATCTGTCAGAAATACAGATTGTTTTTGTGTTTGTTTAGATGATTTAATTCAAAAGGGTACGCACGGCTATACATCAAGCTATACAAAACCAGTTTACGCTGGTCTTTTATATTATAGGAAGCCTATACAATACGGGATCAGCTTAAACTGGTTTTGTATAGGTTGACCTGTAGCCGTGTGTACATAGCCTACCCTATCAAATGTCATATAGTATTCGGAACCCGAAGCATATCTCCAATCCTAGAACTTAATTCATACAGGAACTAGGCAAACGCGTACTTACCAAAGCGGGCTGTACATTAGTCCAAGCTAAATAGGAGTGGTTCCTGCCTATATGGTCAATCCAAGCAGAAGACGGCAAAGTTTTCTGGCACACACCGCATGTAACATTTTCATCAATTGTTCTTGATTTACGCTTAGATTGATCTGGTTTTTTGTTTGTGTTTGAAATCTTAAATAAACAAAACAAATTATTTAAAATTAATTGTTAAACTTTTTGCTGGTTACTTTTCTACTAAAACTATAAATTACTTGACATGAGAAAAGCATTTATAAAATTATATAAGTAAAGTTACCTTCTGTTTTATACATTCCTTGACGTGCGCAATGAATTTTTTAAACTTCTTTTTTTCTATTTTGCATATACTGCATGTTAAAATACCCATAGTCTTCAATCTTTTTTTCAATTTCTTCAATAAATCTGGGTCATCTATATTCTGTAAAAAGAATCAATGGTTTATCCGAAAGAATGTTAAAGAAATGTGTGAACTAAATTTTGTAATATTAAACAATATTGATTATTTTTCAATTGCTTGAGACAATCAGGAAGCATAGGTTATGTTGCTGTGGTTCAGTAGCTATAATACAATTAGATCATTGTCAGCAGTGTTACCCCTTCTATGCCTAGCCTGACACAAGCCTGTTCCAGAATGCACACTTAAGCGCAATATGATTGGGTCTTTACAGCACTCAGCATAAATATACTTATTTGTTATCGAATTAACCACTTACAATAGAAGATCCTGCCTTCCAAGCGATCAGATGATGCTGCTGGGCGACATGGTTTTCCCATTCCACTTCAGAAAGGATGGTGTTGCATAAACCACACTTTATGCTTTTCTTGAAAGACGGCTCGTCTTCGCTATTCTTTAGAAGTGAAAGTGTCTGTTTCCCAGATAATCTGCGTTTCTGCTGTAAACATAATAAATGGTTATTTCAATTTCAATCATTCATAAAATAAAATTTATTATGTATAATATAGAAAGTATTTTTAAATTTCACAAGACATACTGGTGCAGCTTTTTCTGTCTGTTTAGGTGAATCTAATTTTACATCGTTTGGATCATTTGCATTGCTTCTAGATTTGTTATGTTTAAACTTTTTACTATAGGTTTTATTTTCTTTGGTGTTTGAGGGACTTGGTTCTTGAATGCTGCTTTCTGCGAATACCTGAAATTCAGTAGTACTCGTTATAATCCTTTTATTTATTTAGGCATAAAAGAAGGAACGCCGCCCATGGACATTTGCAAAACTTTGGTTTTGGCAATTGCAGATGCGTTACCGAGCCTATTTAAGGAAAAGGGAGGGGAAGGGGAAGGAAGGGGACTGAGGGAGAAATTGGGCCTCCGGCGCTCCACACTCGCCGTACGAAACGCAACAGTATGCATACTGGTACTTGACGTCGATATTCTGTGGGAGGGTAGTACTTCCCCGGTCGTGCGACCCATTCATGCTGGCATGTATTTTAATTGATTGAATTCTTAATTATTTTTTTTGTAAACATTGTTTATTTTTCCATTTTTGATAGTTCATAATTAAACAGCGCCTGGCCGTCAGATTGTATCATTGCTCACTATTACAATTTTTCTGATATTCTTTCAAAAATTTAATAATTAACTTATCTTTGATTTGTCGGTGTGAAATATATTTGCTGGAATCCCAGTACAATATCTAAAGCAAAGTAAACTGAAGTATTGAGAATACAATCACGTGACCCACTTCAACCAATTGGAGCGTTTCTTCCGCTTCGTTTTCACTCACTCACAATTTGACGGCCGGTACATTGTAAATGATCAAAAATGTTATGCGTACATATTGTAAGTTCATTATCAATTCACAATATTTCGCCAGTTTGCAATGTCACTGGGTTAATTATAAACTAACCATGTTTGCTCATTCCAGTGTATACAATTTTTTTTTAATTAGCTGGATTATTTCAGAAATACTAGATTCTAGAAACTCACCATTGATGCAGGTTCTAATGTACTAAGGTCTTCATTTATACTTTCAATATCTGATGGAATGATAACTGCAGAATTAATTTTATCATTGTGATTAACATTGAAAAGCTGTTCAGTATTGACCATGGCATGATCAATTGTATCTAATATTATTTCAGAATTTGGATGTATCACATCTGCTTTATCACGAATTTCAGGACTTATGTTATTGTTTCCTTCCTGAGCTACATTTTTCATTTCGGTTACTTGAAGGCTTTCTTCAAACTCATCTGTAAATGTGTGTTTTTCATGACTATACAATGTAAGCTCTTTATTACAGTTATCTAAATTTTCTTTAGATTCATTTTGGAAGATATTCCAACAAATATTATATGGATACGCTTCGGCGTTTTCTTCAGTCTTATGCTCTTGTTCCAATGCACTTTCATAATTATTAACAATTGCCTCATCATTGTATATGGCAAAAATTAATTCTGGTTCACAATTAACAGTAGCCTGCTTCCAAAAATGTAAATGCTCATACAAATTATCATTATCATAATAAGCTAAGCGCCCAAAATCAGAGCATAAACAAAATTCTTGCATTTCACATGGTGTTAAAATGTTCAATGTATCGAGTTCGTAATGTGAATCATCAAATACATTATTTGATTCATATGTATGCAATATATTTGTGGCTAATTCAGACTTTTTTAGATTTCGCGGTTTATTATAAGTTTTAACAATTTTGCACTGGTCACTTTTATCTTTGTCTGCTTTTTTTCCACCAGGCTTTTCTACCCCTTGTATACATAACTTTGACTTAATTGTATTGGAATTTGAGTTTATTGATTCTTCTTTGATATCCTTACCTTGCTCTCGTTTTATTTTCTTTTTATCCATATAAATGTGAGAAAATTTCTTTAAATATGCAGCTATCTCCTTAACTTTATCTACCTTTATATTTTTATTGCTACCTGACAGTTCTGTACTTGTGTTCAAAATTTTTGCCAACTCATCACTAGGTAAGATTTTATCTTCATATTTTTTTAATGAAATATTTCTAACAGTATGTTTACCCTCAGTAGGATTTTCTACTTTACAATTATTATCAACAATTGTTTTAGAATGAATAACTTTTTTGCTGGTAGACTTTAAACAAGCATTTTGTTTCAAATTATGTTTTTTAATATTGTTTTTTACACTACTAGTTTCGTTCAGTACACAAATAGAATTGTCTCTGATAACCGAATTGCATTCATGCTCATTAAGTGGAGAAACATGGTTTCCAATATTATTAACTTTAGGTTGTGCCTCTTTATTGCTTTTGTCACTGAGATGTTTATAAGTTTCAACACTTTTATCTACTTCACTATTACCAGTATTTATTCCATCATCTTGTTCATTAGGACCATTACTACACTTTCCTTTATTTATACTGATTTCACCTCCACTGATAGAATCATCTTCAATGTTTTTATGATTTTGCCACTTATTTTCATTTTCAACTACATTTGATGCAATATCTGGTATTCTTATACTTGTGCCCTTAACTGTTTGTGGAACTATATCACTAGTAGTAACATTTGTGTTAATGTCATTGTTTATATTTGTACAGACATCACTTGTTCCTACATTTAAATTTGAATGTATAATTTGAGCACTGTTTAAATGTGCTGTAGGAATTAGTTTACTGGTACCAATAATTGCATTTATTGGTACTGGAGTAAGATTGCTTATATTTGAAGATTGTAGACTTTTAAGCTCTTTTAATTTTGAAAGTGGGATTGTTTCTTCAGAGATTATATTTTCTCTTGAAAATTTTTGTACAATTTTATGTTTATCAACATTGATATCAGGTGTAGAATTTGAATTTATGCCTGTAGTATTATCAGTATTAGTTTTGGATGAATGTGCACTATGCAAAACATAATCACAACTGTGTTCCACTTTGTTTAGATTTTCAACAAAATTTCTATTAACCTCAGCTTCTAGTTCTTTGTTTCCATCAGGAGCCATAGTTGAACAGTCTTGATCAATTTTTTCAACAGATGTATATTCTCCATTCACAGTAATATTGTCACTCAAGTTAGCTTGATCTTCTTTGTCACATGCTTTCTGCATACTATTAGGTTCAGGGACCAAATTAGTATTTTCAATGCTTTCTACTGCTACATGATTATTGCTTTGTGCTTCTATTATGTCTTTGATATCTACAAGATCTTCTGCATTGCTTTTTCGTGAAAATTCTACTTCACCTGGAATAACATTTGTAGCTGTAGAAACAAAAGTAGGACTCAAAAAAACGGATGTTTTCATCAAGTTTGCAGTTTCCAATATTGATGTATCTGATGCTTCCTTACTATCATTATTTGATACCAATGAGTTTCCAATGTTTTCATTACTTATTTCAATACCTGGAATGAATTGAATGATATCAAGATGGTACAGGAAAGTACATAACTATTTTTACCTAGATTTGCTGTTAAGTGACAAACAGTGTAGGTGCCTACCTTGAGCTTCAGGATGACCAATGCTAATTCCAAGTTTTTTTAAAAGATCTGGTGGTAACACAAATAATTCACCATCTGTTCCTGATTTTATCTTTTTTGGATGATTACGGTGAAGACTTTTAGTATCCATTTTAGTGATGTTTTAATATGAATTGGTTATGGACATTCCAGTACTGCTTCTTCACAATCATCACATCATTCATCAGTGTATACCTATACAAATAATGTAGTGTATGAACCTAAAGATTTTTTTTAAGACTATTGTTATGGTTACAATAAAATAAGCATAAAATTAAAGTTGAAAGGTAAGCTACGTGAATACCTAATATTGTGTAGGTACATTGATACTTAAAACCGAAAATAAATTAACGTTAAATATAAAATTAACTTTATGTATAATTTAAATCATAATATTTTTTCATCATATTTCTGTTTCATTAAAAGTAGGCCAAAATACAAAATATTAAAAATAAAAATGGAAAAAACCAAAAACTGATACCCAGAATCGAACCGTAGTCATCAAAATCAATGATCACACGTGTTCCCAACTAAGCTAAAGAAACCGCTTTGCACAATGTTGTAATTCGTGTTACCTTTTTATATTTATATATACAAAATGAAAAAAAAAATACTAGTAACTATACGTAATTACTAAAAATTTAATGATTGAATAACTTACAAATCTTTACACACTCCTTGAAACTAGAAGCACATCCAAGAAAATTCCTGCCCAGTTTCACACAACATGCATTCTGATTACTAAAAAACTCATCGAGAGCATATGTATGCCAACTTGTAACACGATTGTTGTAATCAACTTCGTTTTAGCGAAATTTCAGCAGTAAGCACGCAAAACGAAAACGAATCCGTAATTCCGTATGAACATGAAATTCGTAGCGTAGAGGTTATAATCATTTTATCACTGAACGAAAATAATTTTGATTGGAAAAATTATATTTATTATTAGGCACGTAAGGTTCAATTTTGACTTACTCAAACTAGAAAATCTGTGTCATCTGTGAGTCTGTGAGTTGATAGTGATTTTAATTTTAGCACTGAATACAGAGATGGCACCACAAGAAATTCATGTCTGCCCACAGATTAACAATAGTCGCAGATGAGCCATTTCAACGTGTCGTATGTAGTCTAGCATCATGGATCTTAGATATATTTCATGCGTAATCAATGAGTATACCACCACAATAAGATTAAATTTTCATTTAGAAAGCTGTGTGGCAGAAGATAAACCTAAAATGTTGAATAAATTGTTCGTACAATATTTCGTAATAAATAATGTAATGACTAATGACGAATTTATTCAACATTTTAGGCGAATACTTTCTAATGTTCTAAGTTGTAATAAAATGTTAATTTTTTTAAAAGATATTTTTGACGTTGTTCGTTACTGTCCGTGAGTGGAGTGCCTAACCAACGATAACAAACGCTCTTTTAGCCGTTCTAAATGGCGACCACAGATGTTGTGGTCGCGGCGAAAACGTTACTCATGACGTTATGACTTACGCCCACAATCCATCTAAAAAGGTGGGTCGAAGTGATCGTTGAGAACATCATAAACTCCGTTCCACTTGAGTTTACGACGGTTACACTCACAAGCAAGTGGAAGGGGAAAAACTGCGGTCGTGAGCGTGATCGTAGTGTTCGCCAAGTGGAACGCGGCCATTATCTGGACTATCTGGTAGTTTTGACATTGACAGTGACACTGACGGACAGAGCTTTAAATATTTTAATAAATTACTCCTCCACTTTTATTCTATGAGTCGTATGAGGTATTATTCGAAAAACCAAACGTTGCATTTACAATTCCAATTTGTGTGAAATTGGAAATACAACCGTTCTGAAATGGGTGCCAAGCCTATTGCATTAACATTTCAAGTAAAAGCAGAATGTAACGTATCCAAAGCTCGTGCCGGAGTGATGAAATTACCTCATTATGAAGTCAAGACACCAGTTTTTATGCCTGTTGGAACTCAAGTAAGGGTTACTTTACCTCCTTCCAAGTTATGTAACGAAAACTGTGCTTTTTTTTAATATTCTTATTTTTTCAGGGAACAATGAAAGGTCTTTTACCTGATCAACTAGAAACTCTAGACTGTGAAATAATTTTGGGTAATACTTATCATTTAGGAAATCGCCCAGGTACAGATGTTTTAATTAAAGCTGGTGGCCTTCATAACTTCATGGGATGGAACAGAGCACTTCTTACAGACTCAGGAGGGTTTCAAATGGTATCACTCCTCAAATTAGCTGAAATAACAGAAGAAGGTGTTAAATTTAAATCTCCATATGATGATTCTGAAATAATGTTAACACCAGAGAAGTCCATAGAAATTCAAAATTGTATAGGTATGTATGTTACTTATATAATTAAAATCTATGGATCAATAGCCTTCCACTAAAAATGTTTTACTCTTAAGTGTTTATTATCTATCTATTATTCAACTCTTAGGTGCTGACATCATAATGCAATTAGATGATGTAGTTCAAACAACATATCAAGATTATGATCGCATCAAAGAAGCTACAGAAAGGACAAGCCGATGGTTGGACCGCTGCCTAAAAGCTCACCAGAGACCTACAGAGCAAAGCATATTCCCCATAGTACAAGGGTTATTAAATAGAGAATTAAGAGAGCAGAGTGCAAGAGACCATATGGCCAAGGATGTTAATGGATTTGCTATTGGAGGGTTGAGGTAAACAAATATTATTTTATTTTATTTTGCTGAATCAAAATCATTGTTCTTCAAGAAAATTGTCAATGAATAGAGGCATGGAGGATGTATACAAACTCATCAGTTGTGATGTGATGTGCAAAATGTTTCTATACTTACTAGTCTGAATAATTACAGATTTTGGCCCTTTTCTTGTATGTTAAAGCAGTCCAATTACAGCAATGAATTTTCCATTTGCTGCTTTCAATTTAAACTGGGTACTGGGTCTTGCCCAGTTTTTCTCTTCCTAAACCCAAATGTATTTACAAAGGGGACTAATGTTGCTTCTACCGGTCAGCTAAGAGTTCACTACCATGTTCATATGTCAGCACTCATATAAATATGAGGAGCACCTTCAAGTAGGATCCGAAGCCAAGCCTCACTCACCGAAGGGGTCCAGTGAAGACTGGAACACAGGCTGTTATGTTTGTGGGGAATGTCACAAATGCCTGCACAATGCCTGTGACTGTATGACAGGAATAGCATATGGTTTTTAGTGTAGTTAAAAACTTATCATAACATAGTCATTAATCATACCAAGTGCTTTACTGATTGTTTTGAAATTTTGAGACGAAGGGGTTCGAACCTATTTGTATGGAAGCTAGCATATAGTAGCAGTAGTTTTCTCTTGCTCCTAGTAGTATGTAATGTACCTACTCTCTTCCAATAAACAGTAATAATAATAATCAACCTGGGAATTATTATTTGGATCCAACCTGACCCTATAGACACGGAATAAGTATATTTTTAATTAACCTGGCAAGCGGTACAGTTCCTCTTTTGAGCACATAACAATAGATTTTGCATTGTGTCTACAATCTGCCGCTTGACAGGTTATTGTAATGATTGTCATTGTACTCATATTATGTCGATCTCTACCTCCAAATATCTCGGTAACATAGTACTTTAGGATACCATGTTACTGAAATACTTTCTTCGTACATGTATCCTCTACACATAATACTACTACCACATACACATTTATTGTGCGTCGCGATTTAAAAAAATTAAAAACCGGCCAAGTGCGTGTCGGCCTCGCGTACGGAGGGTTCCGTACCATTACGATTTATGACGTATTAAAAAAACTACTTACTAGATCTCGTTCAAACCAATTTTCAGTGGAAGTTTTTATGGTAATGTACCTACATCATATATTTTTTTTAGTTTTATCTTTCTCTTATTTTAGAAGTTACAGGGGGGGGGCACACATTTTACCAATTTGGAAGTGTCACTCGCGCAAAGTATTCAGTTTAGAAAAAAAAAAAACCTTAATATCATTTTTGAAGACCAATCCATAGATACCCCAAACATACGGGTTTGATGAAAAAATATTTTTTTAAATTTCAGTTTTAAGTATGGGGACCCCAAAATTTATTCGTTTTTTTTCTATTTTTGTATGAAAATCTTAAAGCGGTTCCCAGAATACATCTACTTACCAAGTTTCAACAGCATAGTTCTTATAGTTTCGGAAAAAAGTGGCTGTGACACCATCGGACAGACAGACATGACGAATCTATAAGGGTTCCGTTTTTTGCCATTTGGCTACGGAACCCTAAAAATCAAAAAGGCGGCGGGTCGGTAGGCCAGATAACAAGTTTTGTATAACATAATTTCCGAGCAATAGTAATGCATGACAGGGTAGGTATAGCTACTAAGAAATAAAAACTGTTAACTTTTTTGTTTTAGTGGAGGTGAAGCAAAGGATGATTTTTGGCCAATGGTCAGTCTAAGTACAGGAATACTTGACGAAAACAGACCCAGATACCTGATGGGGGTTGGTCTGGCAATAGATCTTGTTGTTTGTGTTGCCCTTGGAGTTGATATGTTTGACTGTGTCTTTCCAACGCGCACTGCAGTAAGTGTATAAAATTAACATAATTTAATACTTATATTGATTGATGAAATAAAATAAAACTGCAACATTACTTCATTAGTCTAGTGGTCCGTGCGACTTCTTTGCTATGAGTCCTGGGTTCAATTCCCAGGTCGAGCAGTGTTGTTAGATCTTTCAATGAAATGCTCAGTAGCAGCTCACAGTTTGGATAAGTCCCCGGCAGTGGCAATAAGCTCACTAACAGACTTACTACATGGGACCTAAACATACCGGCGAACTGTGGCTGCATTATGTTCTATTGATTACCTCGCCTAACGCCCAATGAATTGCTCCGTGAGACCAGGAGAACCCTGCAACACTGCGGTTAAACGTGCCATGGTCACCCATGGTCCTAGTCTAATTTTATCAATATGTTGTCAGATTAAAAGGAATGCATTTAATTTAATTAATGCATTATTTAGGTATTTGTTTTTATTACTACTTTTATTATATTTTTAAAAGGGAAAAACTTTATTTTTTATAGATTTACAACTTCAGAAGTGCACAGTTATTTAGAACCAAGTTACTGCGCCCATACCACGACGTGTCATTACGATCGTTTTGCGATTGAGAGAAAGGGATGCACTACACACAACATAGCCTCATCTCTTTCTTACAACTCGAAAATGATTACGTTAACATGTTGTGGTAAGGCCTCAGTTAAATATGTTACGATTATAGGGGTAGAGCCACAGCCACAATACATGCGTAGTTGTTTTGTTAAGCGTTTCATGACAGCATTTATATAAAAAACTTCAATATAGAATTCCAAATACTATATCTTTCGACTGTTTTAGAAAATGTGATGTATGAAGTAAATTATTATTGCACAATACAAGCCCAGCAGCTCCAGCATTACTCGGTGGATCTATCATTAATATTACAATGTGAGGGAATTATTGCTTTGCTTTATTTCAGAGATTTGGCTGTGCTCTTGTTTCAAATGGACAGTTAAATTTAAAGCAAAAAATATATGAAGCTGATTTAAACCCTATTGACAAGAACTGTACTTGTTCCACTTGTAAAACATACACCAGAGCTTATCTACACAGCATAGTAACAGTAGAAACTGTATCTTGTCACCTTATTTCAGTGCATAACATTGCATATCAGGTAATTGTTATTGTTATCTTTTTAAGGTAAACAGATTTGCTCTCGCCAAATTCAAATATCAATGGCTGGGCACATTTTTAAGAATATTACTAAGAACCTTTTATTTTGCAGATGAATCTTATGAGAAGTATGAGAGAAAACATTGAAAATGGAACATTTCCACACTTTGTGCAAAAGTTTGTAAGTGAATATTATACTGATGGTGATTACCCAACATGGGTTATTGACTCTTTAAGAATAGTTGGAATAAATATAGAAAAAAAATATTTAATTGTTGTAATAGAACAAACCCCTCACCCCTCTCTCCCTTTCACTGCATCTCGTAAAAATTTTATGATTTCAATGTATCTCTTTAATTCCATGCTTATGCTAAACTTTAATAATTAGCACAATAGTTGTTTAGAATTTTCAATAATCACACCAAAGACTTTAGTTTATATATCGTTGAATCACACGCTACGAGTATTATTAGGTTCAGTTCGAAAAATTTTACCTAACTTACCTACATATAATAAAATCTAAGAAGTCGATTTGTAATTTGGTTTCTTGGTAGCTCCAAGGAACCTAATTACAAAATGACTTCTTTGATTGTATTACATGTAGGTAAGTCTGATGATGGAGCCAGGAAGTGGGTAGTGGATCTCTTCAGTGGCTACTAGTAAAGCCCTCTACCGTCCTGCTCCGGAATTTTTTTGAAGAGTCCCAAGTCCAAAACCCTCGTTACCAAGCCTGATTGGGCTTGGTAACGAGGGTTTGGTGAGGAGCCAAGGAGGTCGGTAGTGGAACTTAGAGATTAAATGACTACTTGAATTTGTTTGACTGGTTTTAGTGCAGTCGAGCTTTAAAGAAAGCGCTCCACACATTTTGAATTATTCATTGGTTATAAAAGAAGTGACATGATTACTAATAACTACCAAGAGTATCTATTACCCACCTGACGCCCAGGTACGAGCACCTAGGCGTCAGGTGGGTAATAGATATAAGCTAAGTGATCAACAGACCTGCAATGTAAAGTTGCGTCTACCGCGGTCAGTCTGTGGATGGGTGACAATTCTAAACCAACCATAAAATTTAAAGAAACTGCCAGGAATGAAACAAATAAATAAATAATGAAGGAACGTGGTAATTTGTTACACACACACCTCTACTCACGGAAGAGATAAATCTCTTCCGTGCCTACTACGCAACATACCTACCTCTTTACCTGAATTTGTTGCAAAAGAAACTAAGACGGAGGACTCGTCGGAGGGCTAGTAAAGTCGTCGGTCCTGGATGCATCCACATATGCCGCTGATTTTGTGTCAGACTCCATGCCGATGCGAACTGCCTTCGGCATGAAGAAGCCACGCAGCGGGCAGGCCGGCGACCAAGTCCGCGACAAAGCCGCCGCCTGTGTAGATACAATGTTAGACGTAGTCAGAGACCCAAAAACCCTGACAACTAGTCTAGCCTGGCCTTTGAATATTGGTGTTGCCCAGAATTTGGGTTGCGGAAACCTCATGGCAGTTGCTTCGTGTAAAATACTGATGTTCTAGCAGCAGCATTTGATTAGACTGGAAGATGCCCCCAACATAATTGGGAAAAGGCTCTGAGGATATTGTATCTATTACCCACTACTTATACATTATTTAAAAAAATATATAGGTAATTGTTTTCTCTGATTCTGCCGAGTGTCTGATTTACAGAGTCTAAAATTGACTAGACTGACTGATTAACTATTGTGTCTCATTCATTGAGTATCATCATTGAGTATCAATTGGTGCATTGATAAAATAATAAGATACTTAACTATCAAACTTTGGTTTACTTTTTCTTAGCTTAAAATAATACTACAAAAGATCTTTATTATTTAAATAATTTATTTTACTTGTATCCAACAAATTATATGATTTTGCACGAGAGAATATGCATATCATTAAAAGGCAAAGTTTTGTGTGTAATTTTGTAAAAAAAAATATGGAGAAAATTTTATGGAATCATGCTTTCGCTACACATGTAATTAGTCACACATTTTAACAAAGTTAATGTTGCTGTACTTTTGATGTAACAATGAAATATGCAGGTATTTAGACTCTAAATATTTCAATTACAATTATTGCGAGTCTAGTGCACTGCGGTTTCCGTAATTTGATAGTTGCATCAGTTATTAACATTACTGAAGTTCATAAGTTATAAAATCACCAAACCATTCAAATATAAAGCGTAAACAAACTTTTATCTATGAGTATATGTCTATTTTTATTTATCTGACTTACAAACTTCATTTATTTACAATTCTACTCCAAGGGATGTACACCTAAGATTTGTAATTAATTTCAACTTGACGTTCCAGAAAAAAAGGGTCTTGGCAGACAGACAGTAAAGTGATCCTATAATATGCATATTCCCTAATTCTGAGTTGGAAATGCAATGTATACAATTTTTGGGAATGCAAGTTGCCAATTGCATTGTCAAGAAATGGTTTGGTTCAAAACGAAGTGGTAATTAAATAAACAACTCAATCCAAGTGAGGCTGGTCCAGCATTGCAGAATGGTAATCAATTTCATAATATGTATTGTGGTTTGTAGTAATGTTTTGATAATAGTTACATAAATTCATCAGAATCATTTCCATCATAATTGGTAGTCATGTTTTCAGATTTCATTAAAGTGGCATAACTTCTCATTTCAGCCTCTTCCTTGTTTCTTTTTTCTTCCTCTTTTTCCTTTTCTTTCTTTTCTCTTAGAAGTTTCTTCTTGTCTTCTCTCTCTAATCTGTCTCTAGTTTCTCTTTCCAGTCGTAAGTCTGGAAACGATTCCTTTTTAGTTTTATTTAGTCTGTTTACAATATCATTACATCTTTTAGCTACTCTCACTTTTCTAACATCTTTATCTTTATGAAATGCTACTTGCCCAGCCTGAAAAAAGAAATTTGATAAATTACATTACTATTCTGTAATCTATTTGTTAATGGATAAAGTAATTACCCCCTTATACAATTCAGACAATATAATGTGTGTGTGTGTGTCTGGAACAACAAACACACAAATTGTTTCTGTGAAACAACAAATGTGTTTGAATGTGCAGTGTTTTTTATGATCTTTGAAGCCATGCTGTTCATGGAACTACAAAATTTTATACTTTTTAACATAGAATTTGGTAAAGCTCTTTAGGTTTTTCTTAAATTATTATTAGCCCATACTCATCCACTGCTGGAGGTAAGTCTCTCCTAGTGAGCGCCACAGAGCCCGATCTTTGGCAATGAATATATTTTTTTATTATATATTAATGGACCTTAAATCCCTCTAGATTCTTATATTTGAACAATTATAATGCTATCGTTATTTTGTATAATTACTTTATGGTAAAGTATGGATGGTTTGGTATCAAATTAAAGTAGGTACTTTTTACGGAAAATTACCTCCATGCCAGCAGTTTTCTTTAAATTTGACCACATAGTATGAACAATATCGATATCATTCATTTTATTTCCCATTATAGAATTTGCTTTGACTAATTGACATGCATCTTCCAAAACAGAGTTCGGTATGTCATCAATAGTTTGACCCTGAAAATATAATGATAGCATATGTATGTGAAGTAAGTAATTATAAAAGTAGGTTAATAATCTGTAACCATTGCTTTTAGTTTTATAATACTATCCTTACCGGAGCTAACCGAAGATATACATGAGCAGATGACACTTTATCTACATGGAACCACACATCTTCAGGCCAACCCCACTTTATCAAGTCCTCATCTGCAAATTATGTAGTTATGGTTAACCCATCATTGACACCTGTACCGCTGGCGACCGAACAATAAATTAAAGATTTAATGTTTCATCTAATAAAATCGAAAGAATGGACAACTGAAGAAAATAATGATTGAAATACTCCTTACTTTCATGTTTATCTGCACCCATAAAAAGGGTTACAGGTGGAGAAACAACGTTACTCGTGAAATAAAAAACCATATTAGCTCTCCAATAAAATTCTGGATTTTTTATTCACAATCGTCAATACACTTTTACCCTGCTGTTGAACTGAGTTGGGACCAGAAGAAATAGGATTAGAAATCAGGCTACAGTAATTTTCTCAGTATTTCCACTGACGGACAGACAGATGACAGCAGGCAGACAGATGGAACTCGGAACAGCCATAGACTGTTTTAGTAATATTTTTGGCATGGCTTCAGAGGCCTTTGTGCCAGCCATTGACTAATATCGCAGTAAAAAAATAACAACTGTGCTCTCACAGATTTGAGAGAGATTAACGGTAACACTGAACATTAGAGAGGAACAATATTACTTTCCTCTATGAGAACAATCATAAGAAACAACAAAGCAAAACCATCAATCTGCATCAATCAAAGTCCATTACAAACTTTAAATAAATTAAATACTACCAACAGTACTCACAACCTTTTGTTTCTTTCTTAAGTCTCTCTCTCTCTCTTTGGAGCCCACCGGTCGTAGCTCCCGATACCGGTGGAGTACTATTTTTAATATCAAAAATGAATATAATATATGAATTTGTAAAAATATAAATGGAAGATCTAAGCCTGTCTAAAGTTTTCTGCAAGTGGTTTAGCAGGGGTACATTTTAATAGTTTGGACTATAGCCTAATTCCTCTCGTTCTAAGAGGAGACCCGTGCCCAACAGTGGAACAATGTAAAGGTTGATGATGATGATGATGAAATTTTAATAGAAGAAGTCAGTTTAAAAACAATTGGGGTTATATGTTTCACATTTCTGATTATTTGCTGCACTTATTTCAATATTAAAGTACACAAACGATATTTTTAATAGATATATTATACGATTTTACCAGCGCGGTAGTTCTAAACAGCTAACTTCATTCAGTTAAGCTATTTCGAACAAACAGCAGGCGTTAATATATCCGTCTTAGTCCGTTTAATAGTATCTTTATAGTCTGTGAGTAACTATATTCTTTAGTGGCACAAAAGGCAAAAGTATTGTAAAAAGAAAAATCTGTATATATTAGTCTGTGGTAGCGATGCGAGAAACCGAAAATCTCAATAAAAAGAAAATAGAGATATAACTGTAAGCTTTCTAACTCATTTAGCTCAAATTGAATCCTGAGTCAATGAGTTATTCAGTGAGCGAGAGATATATTTATATTCCCTCTCAATACAAGATGTGAGCGATCAACGAGCTAGATATGTTAATATACTAAAATATTTTCTACTTTGTCTCAATAAAAATAAAGATCGATTTACAATGAAGATTCATTGAGCGAATTGACCCGGAGAGATATGTGGATATCCTAAAGCATTTCCTACTTTGTCTCCTTTAAAATAAAGATCAATTTACATTTAAGATCCATTAGCTAACTGATGCGAAGAGCTAGATAAGTAAATATGATAAAGCATTTTCTACTTTGTCTCCATCAAAATAAAGATTAATTTACAATGAAGATTCATTGAGCTAATTGAGCCGGAGAGCTATTCTCTGAGCGAATGAGCGAGTGAGAGCTAGATTGGAAGCAAATAGCTAGCTCATTTTTATCTCTCGAGATAACCATCGCTAGTCTGTGGACAAGCAAAAAATCTTTTGACAAGCCATGCCAAAATACTACAAAAAAATACTAAAAAAAACGAAGCTTGTTTTGCGAACTTTGATCAATTTTGCAATTTTAGTTTTAGCGATATCAACTCTTCCAATCGAAAATGGGAAGCCCAGAAAGAGAATTATGCCCACCACCTTCAGAGGAAGATGAACTTACTTTACCCAGAGCTAGTATAAATAAAATGATTAAAGAATTGGTGCCCTCAGTGCGTGTAGCCTTTGAGTCACGGGAATTAATTCTTAACTGCTGCACAGAATTCATACATTTATTAAGTTCAGAGGCTAATGAAGTTTGCAATCAGAGCAACAAAAAGACAATCAATGCTGAACATGTACTCACAGGTAACTTATTTAAACCAAGGCCGCGGCTACTAAAATATTGTATTATTTGGGACGCAGTCACTCATTTAGGCTTTCATTGTTTTTGTTCTTAATTTCTAAGTATCCGTTTATGTTTAGACTCTTGTTAATAAGTTAATCTATGCTTCTCTGAACTCAAGGCTATGTTTTAAATATTTTTGCTATCAGTCAAACATTTATTATTATTGCATGAAAATAACAAGTAATTTTGTTGCAGCTCTAGACAGATTAGGTTTTAGTGATTACACTCTGGAAGCAGAAGCTGTTTTGAAAGATTGTAAAGCTGTTGCTGCAAAAAGACGGAGACAAAGTACAAGACTCGAAAATCTTGGCATACCTGAAGAAGAACTGTTAAGACAGCAACAAGAACTTTTTGCCAAGGTAACAAGAGTAAATGTTCCTAGTCATTAAGAAAAAGAAGAGTTTAAATTTTTTACTGTAAAGTCACATCCCTATCTTTATCTAAGATCGAATTTATCTTTACATCAAAATTTGTTATGCAGTTTAACTATTGCAACAAAAATAAAAACACTTACTTTTGCACTTATAATATTATTAAGTATGGATTAAGTGCAATGTAAAATACCTGTATAATTATACACTGCAAAAAAATGGAGCATAGTCAGCAACAGCTGAATCTTTCATTCATCATCCTCCTAGCATTTTCTCAATTCTGTTGTAGTCAACTTCCAGTATAACCAGATGGAGCTGAATAACAGTATTACATTAAATGACTGCCATCTGACCCCCACAACCCAATTTCTGGGCAACATCAATATTCAAAAGATAAACTGGTATTTAGGATTTGATTGCCACTAACAATAATTCTCTAGTTGTTTGCATGACATGAAAATTGACATGCTTACCGAGGAATGAAGGGGTTTTGATGTGTTAAGATTGGTCACATATCCGCATGCTGACCATGGAAGGAGTAGCTTAACTTGTAAAGTTTGGTAATTTAAGGGTGCCTATTGTAAAAAAGCATAAAAACTTAATTATGTAGGAAAAATAGGGCTATGTCCCCTTACTTTAATACTGTAAAGGGGAAATTAAAAAATATCTGTTATTTTATGCAGGCACGAGAAGAACAAGCCAAGCAAGAACAACAACAATGGCTGTTGTTGCAGCAACAGGGATTAGTGGGAGCAGAAGGTGGGGCTCCACAGCCATATGTGCCTCCTCCACCTGGACCTAGGATCGATGATGAAGAAGATGATGATTACTCATAGATTTACACTATGAACTTGCTAATTACCAATTTACTTTCCATGCCTGAAATGAAAAAAAAGGAATATTGTTTATATTGTGGATTAACATTTTAAGTATCCTTTTGTGTTGTATACAGACAGTAAATGTTTCTATAAACATTTAAAATTAGTACTTTTTGTTACTTATCTCCTTTCTCTAACGTTTTTATACTCTGTTATTGTCAGCTATGCCACAATGTCATATTGACACAATCTTTCTTGTTTATAAACAACAATTTATAATTTAACAATATGGTATCTACAAAATGAGCAGTGATTATAACAAGAAATACAAAAGGCCAAAACAAAATACTTTAGCAACCACAAATCCCGGAACATCAGTAGGTAACAGTAGTTATAATGGATTCGTGGTGCGTTACATAATTGTAGGTAGACTACAAGATATGCCCCAAGATATTATGTTGATCTTGGATTTTCTTAGATACACACTACCTGTGAAGCTTTCGTCGTAACGAACTACCGCGGTGATAAAATCGTTTAATTAAGTATTTTAATACATAAATATCTAAATTAGTTAACAAAATAATTAGAAATGTGAAACATATATGACTCTAATTACCTTTACACCGACTCTTTCTATTAAAATTTACCATTTCTAAACCACTTGCAGACAACTTCCAATCGGCTTACTTATTTCGAACAAACTGTACACTGCCCTATATATCTACCCTTTTTTTGGGGGACGGGTAATCGTCTGCCACCTGTAGAGGCGCAGAGCTCTTACCTTATAGTCTCGGCCATGGGATTCACGACATAAGCCGCAACAGTGATAGGCTGTGGTCAAGCCTTCGCGAGGCAAGGCAACGCCCTTGAAGGGGGACCCCCTTACCGTTACCTTGCCTCGCGTCCTGCACAATGGCACGCATGTGTTACACTATACTTACCTTACATATAATTATTGTAAACTGGTATTCAAATTACAGACACCAAGAAATAGGCGAACTGAAGCTGTGAAAAAACCACCTGAACCGCTATGTCCTTTGTTAGCTAAAGATTCTGAATGGGTAGACATTTTGCAGACACAGCAGTCAGATGCTGCAAAATCCTCAACAAACGTCTCTGATGAGGAAGAAGTATTGCAACTCGTAATTTATTATTTATTTTTCACTATAAATTCATGTAAAAATAAGCTGTGAAGGCCATTGGGTCGTTGAACACACTGGGCGCTAGCCCGCCATCATATTTTGCCTTGCTTGTATGATGTACACCGTAATGATACACACGACTAACTATAGCAGGTGTATTAGGTACGTACCTACTTCGTACGATATAAGATGCCAAACTATACACCTCCTCGCAATTCGTTATTTCGTGCAAGGAAGAGTACCTAAGTACACGTATAATCCCAAACAAAGAGTCCTATAGTATACATACATAAGGGGAACACAGGCGTAATGGGCCTGTTCCCCGAAGGGATATGCAGAGGTGTAGGTACTAGTGTACACCCACATTTCGCCGTTATGTTTTAGGTCCCATGTAAAAGGGGGCCAGGCCAGGCCTGGTAAAATCCAGACTCCGAGCTACTACTGGGAATTTCATAAAAAAAAACAATAACACATTGCTCGACCTGAAAATCGAACCCAGAACCTCTTGCGTAGCGGTCGCGCTTGAGACCACTAGACTAACGAGGCAGTCAAAGTCAAGTACTATAGTATACTTCAAAGCAATCCTACACATAGGTAGAAGGATCGGTATGGGATTCAATGGGCTGTCCAGGATATAGTAATGGCATGAACGATTACGTATAAGTTAAAAATACCTAAACCGTTTGTACCTAAAAAAAATCCATTTTTAGGTAGAATGTGAAGATGGACCTCAGATGAAACCATTGGCTATTATGTTTCCGGGTCTACTTGACAAAGACCCGCAAACACTGCAAGGCATGCTGACTAAAGCAATGTCAACAACAGAAGTGACGAGACATTTAGTGGATCTTGGTCAAAAAGCCAATTTTACTTTTATGAAAAAGGCAAACCGCCTAATTCCGCCCGATAAGGTAATTAACCTACTTATCAATTATCTACACCGATACCCGGGTATTCAATATAACCTTGGACGTAGGAAGAGGATGAAATCCCCAGTAAAAACTGCTCAGATTTTTGTTACAATGAAAATAAGTTTCTTTCCTTGATAGACAGTAATAGACCTATTATATCTTTCAGTAATAGACCTATTATATAGCACAACATAACTACTTACAAGGTTTTTTCTACATACCATCACGCCTGTATTCCCATAAGGGTTGTGGCAGTTCTCAGTAAGATTTTTCTATTCTGCTTTTAAAATTGTGTGGCATTAAGACCACCATCGCGCGCTGTCCAGGTTACCCTACAATTTCGTATTTATTTTGAAAATTAATTGCAGCACTAGTATGGGATTATCCTGGTTTTTATTGTACCATTTAAATTTTAATGACCACCCATGTTAAGTACATAGGTAATCATTAAAATTTGTTAAAATTTAAGATAACTACAGGATATACTTAGGTGTATATATTTTAAAGCTTACTAGCAATGTGGGTCGCACATTACTAGTAGGGTAATCTTGTTAACCCCTCGTACTAAGCTAAATGCTTGTATTACGAGTGGGTTCACGTCGGTAGTGCAATGGGTGAGTTTCGAACCGGCAACCACATGATCGCAAGTCCGAAGCTCTAGCCATTAGGCCGCCGCTTCCAAGGTTCCGCTTCCATATGGCAGGGTTATTATTACAGGGTTGTTATGGTACAGTTCGCAATGAAATAAAATTAGTATTATTCTATAATAGTATATTGTTGTTGTTTACAGCAATGGATGGAAAGTTTGACTGAAAACAGCAATTCATATTGTTCTGTAGACTCTGGACTTCTTAGCAACTGTGAGTAAATTTGAAAATGATTCTTTTGGAATATTAAACCGGCAAATTCAAATTTAATATTTTTCGTTATGCCGCGATTACTACTCCCCATAAACCTACAATTTGCGAATAACAATAAAATGAATTAGGCGAGTCAAGTCGTATGTCGATCAGCCTTGACAAAAATATTAGGTAAAATTATTTCTTAACATTTCTTCATCTTTCTCTTTTTAATAATGTTTGTCAAAGTTACAACTGTATAGTTCTTTGAAAAGGTATATCAAGTGATTATGAAGCTGATAATGAAATAGCTGAAGGTGAATGGAGTGACACTAAATTAAAAAAGAAAAGAAAACACACTGGAAGCTCCTATCAAGCAACCCCAGAAGAAATTAGTTCACATGACATATTGAACGAAAGGTACCTCATTAAGTAAGGCAAAGAAATATTATATGTACCAACATATTTTCAGGGAAAGCACTTTTTAATACTAAGTTCCTATAAAAATCCTTTTTTATGATAAACTAAGGCCTTTTTTTCCAGAAATGAATAATAATTGTACGTACACCACAAATATGATGAATTTTAAAGACAAAATAACAATTTTATGAAGTTTCTGAACAATTTTATTACAACCACATAATACCTGTTCTTTATCCAAATACAATAAATCTATAATTTTATTATAAGAATTGAAGATTTTAATTTAAAAAAACCTTTTATGTCGAATTTATGCTTCGCTTGCATAGGGTAGGTAGGCATAGCTCACGGCATTGTACATACGGCTACATATCAAGCTATACAAATCCAGTATCGATTGACCTCGCATTGAAACGCTTTCCGGACAATGCGAGGCCACCCCATATTGGATTTGTATAGCTCGATGTGTAGCCGTGCGTACTAACCGCTGTTATTAAAAGTTAAATGCGAATATGTAAAAAACGCGTAGAATCAGATCAGCGAGTGGTATTTCGTTATTATCAGGGTTAATTTTAAAACACTAATAACCTCTCAAGCTCGGACGCCTATATTACTAACATCATAAACAACACCTTTTGTTCTGTAACCTTTTACCAAACGTAATCAATATTCTTTACAACTATCTTACACTTTTTAGGTCTGTATTTTATTATAAGTAAGTAAATGTCACGTGACGTCCCTGCACGCTTTTGGCCATAACAGTTGTACATAGGGTCGTAGAGTCATTAACATTGAATGGTTCGCACTAAAAATTAATCTAATTTTGTATGAAATATGATGAATTATTAAATTTCGTATAGCAAAAGTTGTTGTTTATGATGTCTGTAATAAAACCTTATAAGATTATTAGTGTTATACACAGAACCCTGTATCTATACCTACATAGATAATCGTGGCCAATAATCCATAGTAATGTTACGAGCTGGGGTTCGGGATAAATTAATCAACACCAATTTACCAATAAACAAATAAACACTTTAATTAAGTACACTAAAACACAACAGAAATCACCGCAACGTCACTATAGTTGTACACTACACTCAACAATATCGCACAATTAATCACTTGTTAACTCACTTCGATCTTCACTTGTTCGCTTCTATCACAAGACTACTCTGCCGAGCCCTCACGACCGGTATTTATACGCGCAATGAAGATTCCAGAGTCGAATGGTCGCGATTAGTCGATAAAAATTGTGTAGGTACCTAACCGCCTATTGTTTCCGGGCGTTGACCCGTGACCTTGGCCTTGAACGGTTATTATTTGCGAGGGGCACAGTCGGGTACATTCTTTTGTGTTTCGACGCGCTTCTATGACGGATCTAGAACCTTCGCGGCCTATCCACGTTTTTCTATTAGTTACTCGGCGTAACACTGCCCCCTCCTAAGACATGCTCGTCCCGAGCATCATTAGATCCATGATACCGCGCTAAACGATCCACATGAACGATCTTCGGAGCACCTCTTGGTCCTTTTTGTATCCGGTAGGTGACATCGTTAATCTTAGTCACGATTCTGTAGGGACCGTCCCATTTTGCCTGTAACTTAGGTGACTTTCCTTTGCTGCGCACTGGGTTATGTAGCCACACTAGTGAACCTTGGTCGAAGCCCTTGTTGTTCATCTTGCGGTCATAGCGGGTCTTCATTCTCTCGGACGTTTGTTGGCCTGATTCCCTGACATGCTCATATATGTGATCCATTCTGGTGCGTAAGTCGTTCGCATAATCAGTCACACATCGGGGAGCATCAGGGGGAATTCCGGTGAGTAGATCCGCAGGCAACCGTAGTTCTCTTCCAAAGTTCGCGAAAGCTGGCGTTACCGTCGTACTTTCATGGACTGCACTCCGATATGACAAAAGGAACGGCTGGATGTGCTTGTCCCAATCCCTTTGCCTGTTTCCCACGACTTTTGCCAAATACCTCTCTAATGTCTGATTGAACCGTTCAACCATTCCATCAGATTGCGGGTGGTAAGAGGTGGTTCTGGTTTTATGAGTACCCATTACCCGACACGTCTCCTGGAATATTTGAGATTCAAAATTCCTTCCTTGGTCACTGTGAATCTCTAAGGGTACTCCAAATCGACAGAAGACTTCATGAACTAACTTATCTGCGACTGTGGAAGCTTCTTGATTAGGAATGGCGAACACTTCAGGCCACTTTGTAAAGTAATCCATCACAACCATGAAATATTTGTTCCCACTTTCACTTTCCGGAAACGGTCCTGCAACGTCTAGAGCTATTCGTTCCCAGGGTGCACCAACATTGTAGACTTTCAATGCACCCCTGCTGCGCGTATGCGGCCCTTTTACAGCAGCACAACTAGTGCATTTGCGACACCAGTCTTCAACGTCATCCCGACAGTGGATCCAGTAGAATCGCTCTCGAATCTTTAACAAAGTTCTTTTGACTCCTAGATGACCTCCTGAACATCCGTCATGGTACAGTCGCAGGACATCTGGTACCTTTGCTTTAGGGACTACCATCTGTAGGTGACACTTGTCCCCTTTAGCATTTTCCCATTTACGGCACAAGACACCGTTCTGTATCAATAAACTGTCCCATTGGGCCCAATAACTTTTCGTCACTGTGCTCAGCGCTGCAACATCACTCCATGTTTGTTTCGAGGCGCCAGCTTTCATCCGTTCAAGAATCGGTTTAATATCCGTGTCAATTTCCTGAGCTTTCTGTAAGGTTTCCTTCCATTCATCACTCAGGTCTGTTTTCAGCATCCTCACGGAAACTGCTTCCTTAGCCTCTTGTCTGACACAGTGCTTGCACATTTCCGGACAAGGTCTTCGTGACAACGCATCTGCGTTACCGTGAGATCTGCCACTGCGATGTTCAATTACAAAGTCGAATTCCTGTAGTAGCTCAATCCACCTTGCTACTTGTCCTTCCGGGTTTTTAAACTGTAATAGCCACTTCAGTGCAGCATGGTCAGTTCGCAAATGAAATTTCCGTCCCAATAAGTACTTGCTAAAATGTTGTAACGTCTTAACTATTGCCAGCAGTTCTCTTCTTGTGACGCAGTAGTTCCTTTCTGGTTTTGACAGTGATTTGCTGAAGTAGGCTATCACAACCTCCTGATCTCCTTTTCGCTGTGACAAGACGCCACCAATTCCTGTATTGCTTGCGTCGGTGTCCACGATGAACTCATTTTCGGTATCAGGGTAGCCCAGGATAGGTGTATTACAAAGACGGTCCTTTAACTCCTGGAAAGCACTTTCACAGTTTGCATCCCAGCGGAACTGCGACTTTTCCTCCGTCAGTTTGTGTAAAGGCTTCGCAATGTCCGAAAAATTCTTCACAAACCGTCGATAGTAGGAGCACAAGCCCAAAAACGCTCTGACTTGCGTCTTATCTTTTGGAACTGGCCAGTCTTTGACAGCAACTATCTTCTCTGGATCCGTTTCCACACCCTTTTCAGAAACTACGTGCCCCAAAAAACTTACTTGGTGTTTGAAAAATGAGCACTTCTTCGGACTTAATTTTAAATTGGCTCCTCGGATTTTTGATAGCACACATTCCAGGTTTTGAAGGTGTTCATCAAACGTACGGCCCACAATGATGATGTCGTCCAAATAGACCAGGCATGCATCTCCTATTAAACCAGTGAGCACTAGTTCCATGAGTCTCTCGAACGTGGCAGGAGCATTGCAGAGTCCAAACGGCATGACTTTAAACTGCCACAAACCCTTTCCTGTAGAGAATGCAGTCTTCTCCTTGTCTTTTGGGTCTATTTCCACTTGCCAGTAACCACTTTTTAAGTCCAGGGTGGTAAACCATTTCATTCCGGTCAGCGTGTCTAGAGTGTCATCAATCCTTGGCAATGGGTAGCTGTCCTTCTTCGTGACATCGTTCAGTCGTCGATAGTCAACACAGAAGCGCATATTGCCATCTTTCTTTTTTACCAGCACCACAGGAGAACACCACGGACTAGACGAAGGCTCTATTACACCATCCTTCACCATTCCCTCAATCATGGTCTCCACTTCCTTCTCACGTGCAACTGGTAGCCTCCTGGGTCGCTGACGAATTGGTAACTCATTGCCAGTATTAATCTTGTGCTGAACCAATCCAGTCTTTCCTATGTCTGCGTCATTTGAAGAGAAAATGTCAGCGTACTGGAACAACATCTTCTTGGCCTTGTTTTTTTCCTCTTCAGACAAATCATTCCGAGAGTCTTCTAAGAGCGTTGCCACGTTCAACTTCGGATTTGGCAAAATCTTGCCAGTACACTGATCATTGCATCGTCGCATCCAGGCTACTTCTTCACAAGTACCCATCAATGTGCCCTTTTTGATAACTTGCTCCTTATCGCTTGGGTTCAATATGCGTACTGCTGAAACATTGGTAGCCCTTACCAATGTTCGTGCCATCTTCCATGGGAAATCATCGTCCACCCTTTCTATGAGAACGCATCGATTTTTCTGATCAGCATTCTTAGGTAGAGTGACAGGGACGACGGTTTCCGACCTAGGGGCGAGAACAATTTTCTTCAGGCAGAATACATTCCCAGGTGTTGCACCTTCCATAAACACTTCCTCTGAACCGCACTTTAATACTCCTTGATTCACATCGATCTCACAACTGTGCTTTCGCATAAAGTCCAAACCCAGGATGCAATCATCTACTATGTCGGCTATGATGACATTATGCCGATATAATCTGTTTCCAAGTTTCAGTTCCATCTCCTTCTCGCCTCGGACGGGTATGTGCTGACCAGTAGCTGTTAGAAGTTGTATGCTATCACGGTCATAGATAGAGTCCCCAAGAACCCGACGTGCCACCTGAGAATTCACGACCGTGCGAGAAGCTCCAGTATCTAGTGTTAGCCTACAAGGTGTTCTGTTGATTTCGCCTTTGATGATCAGGCTATTCCCATCATGGGCTTGCGAGATCGAAATCCTTGGGGCTCTTTTCCCACCAGCCAGCACCCGCCCCGCAGTCCTGGCTTTCTCTAGTTTCCCTGCTGCTCCTCGGTGGTTGTATCCACCACCCTTACTCTATCGCTCTGACTCTTTTCACGCCAGGAGGTTCCCTTTGGGCAATTTGCTCGGAGATGGCCCTTTTCCCCGCAAATGTAGCATCTAGGCGAACCACCATCTCTTCGACCCTCGCTGCGTTTCGCGCATCCCACCTGGAAGTGACCCTTTTCCCCGCAGAGATGACATGTAGGCAACACAACCTCCCGGATACGGTGAGCCCGATGGTCCTGTCTGACTGCCTCCACTTCTAAGGCATGGGCCAAGGCGTCTTTTAGAGTATTGTGGTGCCCAAGTCTCACAGCGGCTCTGACTTCCAGGTCGCGAATTCCATCGACGAACGCCTGGACCAGATTTCCATCGATTTGCGTAGGTTTGGACTGATAGGCTTTCCGAACCAACTTTTCAACTTCTACAGCCCACTGCTGTAGAGTCTCGGCACTACGCTGTACCCGGTCCTTCAGCTGAGCACGAAACACGTATTCCAGGTGTGCGTCGCCATATCTCGAATCCAACGCTTCAAGTAGCTGGTCGTAGGTCATGTCTTTACCGAGGGCTTCCAGCACTGATAAAGCCTGGTCGCGGAGGGACAAGGTGAGTGCTGTCATGGCTTGACTTTTGTCCCATCCATTCGTCTTCATGAAGGCTTCAAACTGGATCCTGTAAGCCGACCATGAGGAAGTTCCATCAAAAGGTGGCACTTTAAACCCATGTAGTGAGGTGGTCATGGGAGCAGCAACCATCGGAGCCACAATTCCGTTTCCTGCCTTTATATCACCCAACGCCTTTGTAACGTTAGCAATCTGTTCCTCGGCTTTGGAGATACGACACTCGTGCTGTTCCACCTGCTCCTTCATTACCCCAAGCTGTTTACCAAGAGTGCCATGTAAATCTTTTATGAGGAGCATCTGTTCCTCTTGGCGGCGTGCCTGCTCCTCTTCCCGGCGTGTCTGCTCTTACATGTCTTGCTGCCGCTGCTCACGCAAAAGGCGTGCCTGTTCCTCCTGACGGCGTGCCTGCTCCTCCTTATCCTGCTGCAGCTGCTCCCGCAGAATGCGTGTCTGCTCCTCCTGACGGCGTGCCTGCTCTTCCTCGCGGCGTGCCTGCTCCTCCTTATCCTGCTGCCGCTGTTCCTGGAGCATTTTCATCAAGGCCGCCAGGTCAGCTGTTGGTGTTGGAGGAGCTCCAGAAGGGCCAGCGACTTGCTCTTCCAGCGGTAGCTGACGGACCGAAGGCTGTGATGGGGAATCTCCAAAACGTCTCTGGTCCAGCTCCTGCTGTCGCTGACTTCTGGTACGAATACCTTCCGTATCGTCCTTTGGTAAAACTGGCATATTTATCCCACTACTTCTGACACCAAATTGTTACGAGCTGGGGTTCGGGATAAATTAATCAACACCAATTTACCAATAAACAAATAAACACTTTAATTAAGTACACTAAAACACAACAGAAATCACCGCAACGTCACTATAGTTGTACACTACACTCAACAATATCGCACAATTAATCACTTGTTAACTCACTTCGATCTTCACTTGTTCGCTTCTATCACAAGACTACTCTGCCGAGCCCTCACGACCGGTATTTATACGCGCAATGAAGATTCCAGAGTCGAATGGTCGCGATTAGTCGATAAAAATTGTGTAGGTACCTAACCGCCTATTGTTTCCGGGCGTTGACCCGTGACCTTGGCCTTGAACGGTTATTATTTGCGAGGGGCACAGTCGGGTACATTCTTTTGTGTTTCGACGCGCTTCTATGACGGATCTAGAACCTTCGCGGCCTATCCACGTTTTTCTATTAGTTACTCGGCGTAACAGTAATATACTTCACGAATTGGCTCAATAGTTCG
This sequence comes from Subacronicta megacephala, assembly GCA_958496365.1. Classification (NCBI taxonomy): domain Eukaryota; kingdom Metazoa; phylum Arthropoda; class Insecta; order Lepidoptera; family Noctuidae; genus Subacronicta; species Subacronicta megacephala. The sequence goes on along the minus strand of OY292515.1, from coordinate 10,623,229 downwards.
GAGATAGGGAAGGCAGATATGAGTGCCTTAGGCATTTTTAACATTAAAAGTCACATTGAAGTCTAGAAATTATATTCTATCTTAGTATCTATGGATCCCATTAGCCCTGTTTTATATTCTAAATGGTAAGGTTTATACTATTTCAATTTAAACGAGTTTCTATTACTTATAGAACATTTAAAGTTACAAGTCAATATAAAGTTACTAAGATAATTTACTGGGACAGACAGTGACAAAGAGCCATTAAAAATATATAGTTACAGAGTGTAGGTTCATAAATTGCGTGTTTTTATGGACTTGGTTGAAAACTCTTCATCAAGAATTGTGTCTACAGACATATTATGTGAATTACATTCCTTTTAAGGCCATGTTCAAGCAGCGATCCGATAACATATCCTGCTTACCTTTTTAAAACGTTACTTTACGTTACTTTTGTTACTTGGCCTTAAGCCTTTTTTCAGCGTAGACGTAATGTATGCCTATCATTCTACGTCTATAGGTTTTAGGTACAATGCGCCAGTATTGCGCTAACTTGATTGATTATAACAAATAAATTGAATTGCGACGACATTTCGCTGGAAGACGGACCGAGGACGTGCATGCGCTTTTATCGTGCATTCTAGCACGATAAAAGCGCATGCGTTGCGTTGCGTCCTCTTTCGTGGTAGATATGCGTACATATATACGTCCGACAATCACCTACTAGATAATAGTCCAGGACAGCTATAGCTGCATAGTAAGAGATTAATATTTACATAAAAAAATAGGTCACCAACATGTAAAACAGAAAAAAAAATCTTATTCACTACGAACACATGAGCAAAAAATATAATTCACTAAAAGTATATAATATAATTATACACTTAACCTACAGATTATATACCTATTGCCTCATTGATAATACTAATAGACGTTGTATAAGCTGTAATCTTCAGTTGCGACTATAATTTAGTAGAGAAGTGCCTCGTTGGCTGCAACCATTCTTTTCAGAAAGGAGATATCTGTCACGGGCAGTCACGGCTTCATTAAAATTATGAAAAATACCTCAACAGACTGGTTAATTAGATTATCTTTAATTAACCAGTCTATTACATCGAAACAAAGTACAAAATATTTAATTTGGTCTTATAAGAAAGCCACTAAGGTTTTCTATTCTCGTCCATATACGTCGAGGTTGAGTTAACCTATTTCGGAACCGAGGAAAGCCCATTTCGACCTAATTCGATTTACTAATCATGAAAGTTCATAGTAGTCCATAATATGCATGACTTAAAAATATGTATTTTTACAGTACTCAATAACACCTTATTTCATCCGCAGCACCGGTTCCATGTAGGCGGTGTAAATGCGATGCTCTCGCTCAAATTTGCTCTCTAAAAGCACTAAGTGATAGGCATGGTCAATCAGTAAAAAAGTGAATCATATTGGGATAAGCCAGGTGACATTTTTAGTAAGTTTAACACCGTAGGCGTAGGTTGTAAGTGAGGCTGAGTTAATAACTTTATATCGACTTATTTCCTAGCTCCATTGCCTAGTTGCCTTTAGACGGGTGCTATGAAAACTAAACAAGCATCCGCACCCGAGCAGTGTCACTGTACCAATACAAAATGTAATGCTATTAAATCTAAGCTCTATTGCCAAATACGTTACGTCACGACCCATAAACATCTACCGTAATACAAAAATACAATAAGTTTATTGTTATTTAAGAGATAAGAATACAACACACACATCAACCATAAACCACTTCCGAAGTTGTTAAAATACCTCTAAACTACATTGAAATCTTACGAAGCTATAATGTCTATAGATACAAAACGCGCCCAATAACTATGCAGGAGTGAAATTTGCTACATTGGACTAATTTGGGCATACATCGCCGCCTCTTTTATTGATTAAAATACGACAATGATTAATATAATTATTACCGATTAAAAAAAAATATGTATTTATGGAAAGTACAATGTACAGGAGTCGACAGTGTAACTGTGCCTTTCTGAAATCGTACATAATCGGTTACTTATAAGGCATTTTTTTTTTCAGAAAAGCACAGTTGCATTACACGACCTGAGCGGTAAAGTACCCCACCCGCTTAGTTGTTTGGCGAGTGTTGTGTCCCAAATTTCTGTAATGAGCCGTTTTTTTAATAGCACACAAAGAGGTAAGTATTTTATATTTTTTATTATAAGCGTATTCTGTTAAGGCAATATTATTAATTTCACTAGCGGTTTTCGGTTGTATTTGTCTGTAGGTACGTACAAACAGTTATTGTAAATCATGTGTGTATGCTTATGACTTCTAATTTAACAAAATTCAATGTTTACATCACACAGCCACATGGACAAGTAGATTATCCACCAATTTGTCAAATATTTGATATAGATCAAACATTCACGTATTTATGCTTATAAAAACATTTTCGGATTGTACCTATATTCAAGTTGTATAAATTATTTTCCTGCTAAAAATACTATCGTTCCGTTTACAAACACAGAATAGTTAACACATACCTATTGAATTGTAAATTCGTCCAATGCCTGATTGATCTAAATCTATCTATATTAGTTTTATTACAGTTTCATTGTTCAATCTATACAAATAAAATCATATTGAAATGTCCGTTAGTTATGTCAATAACAACTTTTTACTATACTCCATTTGGTTAGGTACTTAACTAAAGGTAAACAAATCATAAAAAAGGTTCTTTTATAGGGCCATTTTTCATTTCAAAATAAAACGTCACCAAAATAAATTATTCAATAACTCAAAATCACATTCTCCTTTTATACTAGCATATCTTACTACTTTGCTTAATATTAAATAGTTACTATTATTCTTAAGCTTGCAAACAATTAATTAAATCAAAATTTATAATTATGTCAAAAAGTATTGCAATGTGCCTACTAAAACGAATCTAAAAATACAGATATTCAAAACATTTTTCGGCATAGTAGACTTTAGATAACTCGAAAAAATTGAGAAGTAGTACTGCGAGGAAGCGGAGCCAAATAATTTACCGTTATTATACTTATTCGGGTAACCAGAGGCAATACGTAACAGTTTGTATTTACTTTACTTTCGTTCGTTTTTGTGTTTCTTTTGCCGCAAATTGTGTTAATTAGTTATTGTTCTGTTTGTTCGTTGTTTTTATTGATGGTTGGTTGTGTTTTATTAATTTCACCCCCAATTCATATGATACCATTGTAATAAAAGGTTGAACAGCTCTGAACGCCGCCATTTTTATTGTTTACCTTTAGTTAAGTACCTAACCAAATGGAGTATAAATGCTTATGAGTGTATAGCTATATAAAAGTATAGCTCCGGTAAAAGTAGGACCAGCCGGGAGCTATTTTGGGCCGGGATTTTCACGTGCACATAGCTGATTATATAAAGAGTAACTTGGGCTAGATTTAACATGACTCTCACAAACCGAGCAAAAAGATAAAAATCTGCAGGGCACAAGTATTTTCGTAAAGTACCTATTACTTTATAGTAGGTAATATTAAAAATATGTTTTAGAGCCCATTCATTAATTTTGCAGAATGTTTGTTTTAGAAAATAAATATAATGTTGAATAAATCATACTTATAGTTCTCTAATGCTTTCTCGAAACTTTGGTTGTCTGTTGTTGTTGTTTGGTAAGCTTTGGAAGATACATAGATTGGACCTAGCCTAACCTTTCGGTTTAGTCCTTTGTGATACGAGAGAAACGCTGGGCAAGAGCTAGTTACTTATAAATAAGTATTACATATTTCCAAAAAAAAACGTTATTATAACATTTTTGTGCCTGTTCTTTTGGTGAAGAAAATTATTTTAAAATAAACACTTCCCTCTCAAGAAACGCAAACTAATAACACAGTTAATAAAGTTGTAGGTACTTTACTATAAATATATAACTTATCTCCATATATGGATATCTACATATACATAAATATGGACAGCGTTATATTCAAGTATTGCTCAGTATATTTAAATTTCTATCAATTTCAATTTTTGCAATTTCTGCAAATCATTCAAGTTCTGAATGCACCGTGCATTTTTCCTTGGTTTTATATTGAAAGAGATGTACTATGAAACCTTTGTAGTAATTAATTATTTATAATTACTCACAAATACTATTTAAACTTTGTTAATAAGTACTGTCGATTTTTGTTTCCTTAAAAATGCATATAAATATAACTATAATATAACACAACCGTGGAGACCATGAGAAGGTATTACTGTACAAAATCATATTAATACTCTCGCCAGTATTCTCTTCATTAAATGTTCTCTATAATAATATTTAGTGTTTATAGTTATAGGTCTACCAAATGTAAATCTTATAATAATTGGGTATGTTACCGCTAACCCATAAAGTTATAAAAGTTACCATAACCACATGTTTTACTACTGTGACATGTTGTTTTCCTATTTTTTTTAAGTAATTTGCATTGGCTAATGACTTAGGCACAGGCATCCAATGTGGTTCAACCCTTAACTGGCCCTCCACACTTTAACGGTAACATTTATTATTATAACATCCTATTCACTAGTTCTAACTCAATTAGGTATAAAATTTTCATCTGTACAACAAACATACCAAATCAAGTTCAAAGGAACATTTACACTACTTAACTATAATTACATTAAATCAATTATTATTGCATCATTTAGGTTATATCTTCATTATTTAGTGTATAAGGTTAATAAACATCATGATCATGCCCACACGTCAAAATGACTCCTTCCAACAAACATAGCATAAATTTTAATGTCAGAGTACAGATGTACTAAAATATGATGAAAAGGTTAATTAAATAATTACTAGAAATTTCAAACAAGTACCCAGAAAGAATCGTGGCGTAATTACGGACATTGATAACTGTTGTGAATAGCTCAGCTATAGGATTTGTGCCTGTTGGGACCTAAACAACATGAAAAAGAAAGGTTGTGTAAAGTTTATACTACGCTCGTTAGAGTGTTGGTCTATCAAGAAGTTAACACGTGCATCTTTATGGGAGGAGGGAGCGGGCAGGTTCAGATTTAGTTAGTATCACGCCACCGAGGAGTGCGAGCGCCGCGGCGGCCGCCAGCCGTCACGCGCGCGGCCGCGACGCTGAGCTGGAGGCGCGCGCGCATGCGCACCGTCATTGCGTCGGTTTCAGAGCTGCCATCTTACGGCCTCGCGCTCGTGCTTCCTGCCGCGACGTCGTGTACTCGAACCACAACACATTTGGAATCAGCGTTGTGTCTCTTATCATCAACATTTCACATAGTTTCCTGGAAATTCAAATTTTTAATTACATTACTTCATCTTCATATTATTGATTTAATGATTGAAGAATCTATTTATTATTTATTTCTATATTTATGCACATTATTACATAAGGCGAACCTAATGCCGCAAGGCATTCTCTACCAGTCATCCTTTGGGTTCAAATTATAGACAAATAAGGTGCAAAAAAATAAACTATCCATCTAAAGATGTTAAAATGTCTATGACTAATTATATTTCTGCATAAATTCATATAATACAACACTTACAATGACACGAGTTGCGGAAATAGTGGAGTGAATACTCTGTGCACTATTGTAAACCACAAGGTTGCAAAAATGAATCCAACTATGCCTCCTACAATAACTTGAGATGTGGTGTGATAGTGTAAATACACCCTTGCAATGCTTACTAGCAATGCTAAGAACATGCAACCACATACAATAATCATCCTCCATAGTGCTGATATTATACTATTATTATTGATGTGATGTAATCTGAAAATCAAGTCATGAAAATATTATATGGTACATAATGTACTATAACCTTCACTACTATTGCATAAGAAAAAAATAGATCCAAACAGAAAACTGTACAGTTTGATGTGTTGCGCTGTCTTTTTTGTTTAAAATAAAGACTGAGAAGAAGAAGAATTACAACATAGGCAGTTTTTAAGAAAGTTTTGTGCTTGGTTAACCACAAAAAAAAACTCCTACAAAAAAATCTGTATAATTTATAGAAATACTTTGGTGATTTGGTACTTTAAGCAGAATTTTCACACCTGCAATATTTTGTATTATATCTATACTGGACAGTGGGCAATGCTAAAAATGATTACAACTTGTGTCTTTACCAAATCACTTACATTATTTGAATTCAATTATATATATTATTGTTACTGTAAAGCCCAAACCACGGTACATAATAAGATTTACGACTAAAACATAGGATTAACCAATTCTGAATGGTAGAAGTCAGATATATTTGAAATGGTGTATTTTAAAGAATCCATATTTACAAGAACTTTATGAACATAGGTATTACTTTACTGTACATTATCTGTTATGTATGTATGAACAACTGTTTCTCTTCAAGTATAAACAAACAAGTCACACCTCAGTTTAGATATTATAGCAGCACAGGCAGTTGTGCGCAGTGTTATTCAAAGAAGTTTAGGCTGAATGGATGAAAATGAAATCAAAACTAGCCCAAAGATTAAAAAAAAAAATAAGTTAACTCACCTTATTAGCATAAAATATAAAACATAGGTACTAAAAAACCAAATAAATTGAGCATGAGATGATGGCATCCCATATTCATTGTACAGATGTCCTCTTGATAATGGTCTGGCTTCACAAACTATATGCTTCAATATTATGTTCAATAATTCATTCACCAATGTGCCAGTGAAAAATGTTATCTACAAAAAATAGCAATGACTAGAATATTATATAATAATGAATACTTATTATAAATATTGTAATATATTCATAGGTATAAATATTTTTTTTTAAATGCTCACACTCAATAAGTTTGATAACTTTACTGACATATTATTTACATATAAGCACATAGGTTAAAATATTATAAAATAAAGTTGAAAAAGCGTATACTAGAGTGTGGTGTATACTAGAGACATTTAAATAACCAAGATAAAGTACATAAACATATCAGAACCCAAAAATGTGATTACTGGAATTCTTATCTGGGTTGGCACAAAAACTACACATACTTTAACATTGATACTAGAATCATAACTAGTTCAATTAATTTATTTGCCATCAACATGCTTAATAGAATATTTGTAAGGATACCAGGGATAGGAAATAGACTCCAGGCGACTTTCTTACCCAAATTAACACCTTAAATAAATAAGATCCTAATTAAATACTACTTACTGTGTGAAGATCTCGACGAAATAAAATAAGTGCAATAAACCCCGAACCGATTCCAAATGGGGATAGGCTTATAAGTGCGAAAAACTTTCCAAGCCAGTCTCCTAAAAACAGAAAGTACAGTTAGCCTCTAGAACTGTAAAATAACACCGGGTTTCAAGTAGGTACCTAAATCTTACCTTTCGGGTACTCAACTAACGTAAGAGCCAGTGGTTGCCATTCGATTTCACCTTTATTGTGTAAAACATCACTTACTGATAGGGCATCATCCTCCATTGTCGCTTCATTTGCTAGAAAGTTATAGCAGTAGCAGACAAGTGAATAAGTCGTTACTGAAAGGGAAACTAAATGCTACGTCTTAATCACTTAACTAGTACAATGGTACTTATCAAAATTGTTGAAGTTAAAAGCAATGCGGCTGTGCGACGGACAACAATCTATTCGTGCGTTTTACAGCGACTGACAGCTAGGGAGGGATACGCAAAAGTATCGATACCTCGGAGTATCGATACTTTAGTTTCGATACCAAATGCTTTTGGAATCGCTACTTTTATTAATTTATAAATAATTATTTGTGATTTAATTTCGACTGAAATATACATAGAATGTGTTATAGCCGAAAAAAATTGAAAAAAAAAAATGAAATTCTCTTGCTCTCTTTTGGTATCGCTACTTTTGATACGAGACTGGTATCGATCGATTAAAGTGTCGATACTTTTGAAATTTTGTGTATCCCTACTGACAGCGACACAGCGAGTTATCACCAAAGAGTAGAATAATATCTCATCAAAAACATAACATGTAAAAAAATGCACAAGTCTCGAAACGCAGTTCTTCTGCCGTGAAAAGTTGTGAAAATGTGAACTGTGTTCAGAATTTGGACCTCGAAGGTCTGCTACAAGCATTATTACTCTAATAGAAATGTCAGGCGCTTGGTTGGTGCAAGTATTTCAATACTTGCATAACTAAAAAACGGGATTAGAAATTCCGAATGTCAGAGTTTTTCCTTGCTTTGTAGGCTAAACAAGATCTGTGTTCAAAATTTGGAGCTTGAGGGTTTGCTAGAAGTACAAACGCCAGCACATCGGGATATACAAAACTGTCAAATTTCTCCAAATGATTTTAAACCTTAAGTATTGGTGATTAAGTTCAATATCGAGTGAAAAAAAAAGAAAAGAAAATTTAACACAGACTTTTTCAATAAAAATTTACCACTGCTAAACCACAAGCGGACAACTTGCTAGATAAGCTGTTATTTATTGTATAGAAAGCGTGTACAATGCGAGATTAGCTTAAACTGGAATTGAATAGGTTGGCCTGCACTGTGTGTACCAAGCCAACAAATATTGAATTTGGTGCCCAACGCTGAACGTTTATCCGACGAAGTATTTTATTGTCTTTTAGTCTAAAAGCAAGCAATATTAAATATCTGTGGTGATGTACACTTGACATTACAGTAATCTGTATCTGTGGTCTCCTCAAGTCTGGTACAGTCTGGTAACACTATAGTTCTTTTGTGAATTCGTCGTCAAAATAGAAGAGGGTAAAAATTCTTGAAATATTGGATTTACTTACTTGAAAAATTAAAAAATATAAAATGGCAGACTCCGACGTAGTGGACTTGGATTTAACAATCGATAATTTAGTTCCAAAAAGTCCAGAAAGGTATTTATGAATAACTGATTTATTATGAAAAATTTTGCCTGTCCTTCATGTTTTTTGAGGTGGTCGGCAATTCTACATAATAGCGCTAGGAAGTTTGTTTTTCTGCCACCAATCCTGTACATTAGTCAATAATATTTATAGTTTACCTGACATGACCCAATTAAGGTACAATAGCCTGGCTGGTCGCATACTGTGTGGGTGCATGGATATGCATATCAAAGCTATAATCTGCTTTCATGACGCACTTTATGCTCAATTAAATAACTGTTTGATCTCGCCCGATCTATATTTAATTAAGACTTATGTTCTAGAGCTAATCCTCAATTATTATTGTTAGTGGTCTGTCCCTTTATTCCAAAACCCATGACCGTTGTATATTTAATATCCATGGAACACCCATAGACTCAAGTACTGAGTCTAGGCTGAAGTTTCCTGATAATTTTTCTTGTCAACAACTCTTTTTTTTTTTAACTAGAGTGGCTGAAGAAAAGAAAGAAAGTGGTAATCATTTGTACAAATTTAAAAATTACAAGGGCGCCCTGACTATGTATGATGAAGCTATACAACTCTGTCCAGAGAATGCAGCATACTATGGAAACAGATCTGCATGCTACATGATGTTGGGCATGTATAAGAAAGCCCTTGAGGATGCTCAGAAAGCTGTGTCCCTGGACTCTACATTTACAAAGGGCTATATACGCATGGCCAAATGTTGTATTGCACTGGGTAAGTATGTTATATTATTGACATTCTTTAGGATTAGGATAGCATATGTTTGGGGGTCTTCCGTCCCAATACTAAAATATAATATTGTCCTAAAATTGCACCTATTTTTCACTCAGCGGTCCTTAGCATTATGCTTGATTAACTTGGGGGTCCGCGGCTGAAAAAGGTTGGGAACCGCTGGTTTATATGATACAACTAACTGTGTCCCATGGTTAACCCATTATTTTTGTTTTCCTTTTTGCATAAACCTATCCTTATAAATGATTTCCGCCACCATCAGTTATCTGCCAATGAAACTCCTGTTAAAATTAGAGCAGAACAAATAGACAAGCATATGGACTACAATAAAAGAAAATTGCAATAAATACTAAATATACTATCAATGCACTAAGTAAAAAGCGTTATTTTGACTTTGGAAACAGACACTTCAATTGAATTTATTTGTGTACCCTGCATTTTGCTTACAAAACATGTTGCAAACAACTAACTCTCATAGAGTGATTGGGATAGGTAGCAACATGTTTTGTCATCAGTTGAAACATGAGGTAAGACAGATTAAGATATAAGATAGATTAGTCTAATGATTGTTTAAATCACAACATTGAATAACTAATTAATAATCTATTGTGACATCATATGAATGTTTGATTCATAGGTTTTCTTTATCAGTTTATGAAACCATACACTGCAAATTGAACGCTACTGTAGATAAAATACCTTATCATAATACCATGCTGTGTTGTTTAGCCTTGCATTTCTGTTAACTATACTTATTACACTTATGATTACATTCTGTCACTACATCCTAAAGGTTGAAAATTTTAAATTTTTTTGTAGCATATTATTAATAATTTATACTGTTTGAGATATTTAAGATAAGAGAGAGATTGAAAGAGTGCTTTCTCACCCTACCTACTGAGATTATGAATGTGTCAATTCAAGCAAAATCTATTGTTACAGTCTCATGAGACCAGTATGGGTGTCTATCCTTTTTTTAGAAATGGCAACATGATGTGTCACTGAATTAATAACAATATTACTTGTTATTTTTAAAGAAATCAACCATATTTATTTAAGTGAAACTGTGTAATTTTATCAAAGAACTTTATTTTATAACAAAACATATCATCATGCCTGGTCCCCAAAAGGGTTGGAAGAGGTGTACTTATGTATGGGTGTACAGTTCGCTCATATGTTTAGGCTAGGTCCTATGTAATACGGGGGTGAGCATATTGCCATTAAACAGGCAGAAACCTAAACTTGAAGCTTCTGCTAAGGATTTCATAGACCACTAGACTAATTAGCCAGTACTTACCATATTACCTGATCAATGTGATCATTATTCATATTACATAATTCCTTGATATGCAGGTGACTTGTTGGGCGGCGAGCAGGCTGTCAGGCGCGCATGTGAGCTGGGCGGTGCTGATTGCGCGGCGAGTGAGCGGCGCGCGCTCGAAGCGTTGCGCAAGCTTCACGAAGACGCGCAGCGCGCTATGGAGACTAACGATTACCGCCGCGTGGTCTTTTGCATGGACCGCTGCCTTGACTACAGTCCCTCTTGTACTAAGTAAGATAATATTATTTATAACACATTTGCTCGTAAACAGTCTCTTATTTCACCAATTTCAATATCGTAATGTATCTCATTACGTACTTGTGCGTTATTGTAATGTAAAACGCACGGTTTATCAAGATGCCCCGTCTACGGTACTTTTTATAATCTTAGCAAAGAATTTTTATGTCAAAAAAGTGGTCATCATTTTATGAATAAAATTAACTTTGGGAGATAAAATATAATAAATAAACATTTAATTCTTTAATTATATTAATTTTGACCATAAATTACAACCATTTATCTGTAACAAAACATAAAAATGTTAATTTACTTTATTAGTAACTAGCTTTCCGCCCACGGCTTCGCCCGCGTGTTTTCTCGGCTTTTCTGCATTATTTTTTTTCGGTTTTACTGTAATTGTCAACTTACCACACTTATATCATAACTACATATTTCACTATATCATATTTTCTGAGTATGTCAGTGTTACATCCTAGCTACGTAAAAAGTAGTTCATATTAGTATGTTCTGTAAATAGATCCTTTTGGTGCTTCGACAGCTTTGGTTGATCTGTCCTAACTGTGGCACACATATATCAACCATTATTAAGAGAGCTCAATGACCATCGCACGATGATGACCGATCAGAAAAACATTTCCGTAGGTCATGTGAAATGCTCAAAACTGTCGGAAAATATAAGTCTTATTTTTTGTTTTTTCTAGGGCGAAACTCACAAAAGCAGAATGTTTGGCTATGCTTGGGCGCTGTCAAGAAGCTCAGGAAATTGCAAATGACTCATTACGCTTTGACAGTTTTGATACTGAGGCTATATACGTGCGTGGTCTCTGCCTGTATTTTGAGGTACCATATTAGTTATTAATTTAAAGATATAAATATATATATTTTGTAATAAGACATTGTTGCAGACTGAAAGATGATCTAGTGACACAAATTGAAAGGAATGTAGGTACTAAGAGAATGAATAAAAGATGATTAACAAATGGAGTTTATAAGGCGAATGTCAGCGGCAGCGTTGAAAGAGATTGCCCTAGAAGGACATTATTATATCAATCTTATCAGCGAGGTCCTCCAGGAAGGTCAAGTGCGTAGTACTCGCAACTGACGCGTTTGTATGGAAAGATGTATGGATGTGCAACTGGCGGTTTATAGTTTCTGCCTACCTCTAAAGAAAGAAGGTGTGAGTGTATACATGTATCTATTTATTAATATCATTTTTTAAATCAGAACTTTGATTTTATAGGATAAAGATGAACAAGCATTCAAGCATTTCCAACAAGTTTTACGTCTTGCTCCAGATCATAAAAAAGCTATGGAAATTTACAAAAAGGCTAAACTACTTAAGCAAAAGAAAGAAGAAGGTAAATTTAATTCTATGGGTTTATTTTTGTTCTTTGTATTGTTTTTAAAAAAGTTGGCATAGGCAACATTAAATCAATCAACTAAAATCAAACTCACTTTGACCCTTATTTTGCATAATGTGTCCTTGTGACACAATAATTGAATTGCGTTTATATTATTCAATTCTATTTCTACAAATTTCATTGTGTGTTAACTACATTGCGGCAAGTGTAATAGTGTGATTGAATTTAAAGTTTTAGTGCTAGTAAAACTAATTGCATATAATTATTTAATATTTTAACAGGTAATGAAGCATTTAAAATGGGTAGATGGCAGCAAGCTCTAAGTCTTTATAACGAAGCTTTAACTATTGACAAAAACAATAAAACTGTTAATGCGAAACTCTACTTCAATAAGGCCACAGTATGTGCTAAATTGAACCAAATCAAAGAAGCCGCCGAAGCTTGTACAGCTGCCCTCGAATTAGACGAAAACTACGTAAAAGCTCTACTGAGACGTGCTAAGTGTTACACTGAACTTGGTGAATATGAAGAGGCTGTGAAAGATTACGAAAAACTGTACAAGATTGACAAGAGCAAGGAAAACAAGCAATTATTGCATGAAGCCAAGATAGCACTGAAGAAATCGAAACGCAAGGACTACTACAAAATACTTGGTATTGAAAAATCTGCTTCTGAAGATGAAATTAAAAAAGCTTACAGGTATAATAAGATTCGGGCGTATATATTTCCTATAATAATATTATTTTACTAGCTGTGTTCTGCAGTTTCAAGTGTCACAGCATGAAGTTGAATAGCTTATAATATTATTATGAAAGTCCTATCAAAATCGATCTAGCCGTTTCGGGGATTTGAAGGAACAAACAGACAGACAAAAAATGTTTTGTTCAGACTTTCTGTTTATATATTTATTAAAAACTGTTATTTTGACATCACAAACAGACACTTAAATTGATTGATTGTGGATAGTTCTTTATAAAGATAATAACTACAAAGCGATACAGCAGTACTGAACTGCATTGTTATTACTTAGTCGACAAGCCGATCTTAAGACGGGTCTCAAATCGTTTTGTTTATAGACTTCAGCTACAGACTGGGACCTAAGTAGTTACTGTTAAATAGATACACATCAAGGTAATGAGATAGTTGTATAATGCTGCGCCTATGTCCGTTCAAGTGAACCAACAGGTGAAACTGATTCGGCTGCGCCGGGCAGGGTGCCCACCTGTGTAGGCAACCTGATGACTCTCGGAAACGTAGTTACGATAAAATACAATTACAGTCATCGCAAATGGGTTATCTCGAAATTGTCCAAACTTCAATTTAATTCATAATTAAAGGTGTAATTTGTACACACTGTTATAATTTAACAATGTAAATGCAATATTTTACGCCAAAAAAAAACTACTATCGCTGAAAATGTGACATAACCGCCATATTTTTTTAATCTGGCTGTTCGCACCATTTAATATAATTAAGAGTCACTCTAGCAGGACAGCAAGCTAAATTTTAATTAATTTTTTATAGGAAACGTGCTTTAGTGCACCATCCGGACCGGCACGCAGGTGCACCTGACACTGAGCGGCGTGAGCAGGAACGTCGCTTCAAAGAAGTAGGCGAGGCCTACGGAGTGCTCAGCGACCCTAAGAAGCGTGCACGCTATGATCACGGACAGGACCTCGATGACGACGGTTCCGGCATGGCAGGTTCGTAATTACCATACCATTACGATCTATGACGACTGAAACGCTAGGCATAGACACAGTAGTACTAGTGCCTCGCTGGCATGTCTACATGCAAGCATGAATGCGTTCTGCATGATGAGTGTGGAGCGCCGGATGCCCAATTCCTCCCTCAGTCCCCTTCCTCCTTTCTTAATTGGCTCGGCGACGCATCTGCATCATCTTTGGTATTGCGGATGTCCATTGGTGGCGACGACTACTTACAATCAGGCAGCTTGCCTGCTCGTTTGCCTAGTTATCCCATAAAAAGCACTATTTTCACAACTTAAAAGTTTTGTTATGAAATCGTATTTTTTATATTTTCAGATATTGACCCTAACGTAGTATTCCAAAGCTTCTTCAACCGAGGTGGACAGCATTTTGATTTCAACTCAGGTGGTGGATTCCCTGGGACCGCATTCAGCTTTCAGTTTGGCTAATTTTCTCTTTTACTTTCGATTAAAATGTCGATTCGATTTCGATAATCAGGAAACTGTTATTCATAAAATAAATTCGTATGTGTCCTTTATATAATTTTAAAAGAATAGTTATAGCTGAACACATATATATATACAATATATACATCATTCCACATTAAAATATGTATATTTCTTAAAGAGTGATTGGTAAATGGCGAATTTATTGGTTTTATTTATATCCAAGCTTAAATAATTGAAAAGCGCTGCATTGAAAATACGTTTATATACATGATTGCCATACTAATAACACATTCACAACGAACTATGACCAAGTATGTTGTTGAGCAGGGAGAACCTATTATAACTGTACATTAATGGTGTTGCGTTCAGAACTTTAGTACCTAATTATTATAATAATGACTGATTTGGTTAAGTAATTTTTTCATTGTTAGCCCCCTTATGTGGAGTCGTGTGAAGAGGGTTTATGTAATTTAATAATAAATAAAACTAGAAAATAACGATAACTACCTCGGGATTTTCTATGGATCACCCTTATATTTATGTACAGTACGTTTGAAATAACTGCGTGTCTGAAGTTAACCTTCCAAACTGTCGCGCTAGTAAAATCACTTATTGTTTTATATATAAATATCGATATTAGTAAGGAAGTTATTTACTAATGCGAAACATAAAATTCACTACTGCATAACCGCTTGTAGACGCGCCGCGCTATTTCGATCGAACAGTATCTTCCCGAAGGTAAATTTAAGAAGTGATCATTATGATACGTCATATGATCATGATGATATGATGAAACTTTTTGCAGATCCATCAACCCTTTTGCCCTGTAAAATACAAGTCGCCATCTTTCTCAATATTTCTCTGAATCGCGAATCTTTGACTGCGCGAATTTATGTATGTTTAATGGCCGGGCCGATTTTATCAAATCTGTCGATAGACTTGTTTAGAGATAAAATTTCGACATAACTTGTATGGACCTCATGTCAAAATATATTTAGTTAATCTACTGGCAGACTTGTTATTGAAACCGGCCGTTAGTAGATACAACAATATAGTTACTATTACCAATATATTGACTCACTATATCTGTTACATTGACTTACTTATGTATATAGCAAGAAAATATAAACGAAAACTCTAAACTTAGTTAATCGCTATTTTTGTGTTCAATCATAAAGTAGAATAAAAAACATGGTTATAGCTTATTACTGACATGATTAATAATTTCAAAATAGATTTTAATAAAAAATAACGTTTACGTAAAAAATAGGCTTTTAATCTATTACATGAAACTCAATTACATTGAAATAAAAAAAGTCCTTTAACTGGATCTCAATTTTTATTTTGTCTGAACTGATGGAGGCTTTCTGTTTATATTAAAAATGCCCTAATTTGATCTAATAACTAGTCGATTAACGAAATAATTCAAATCTTTGAATTCTTTATCAGTTCTTTAACTATTATTATACCCTTGCAATCCTTATCGTTGTGGTATGCACTATTGTACGCACAGCTACACATCAAGCTATACAAATCCAGTATAGGCTGGCCTTAAATATAGAAGGCCTTTATAATGGGGGATCAGTCTAAACTGGACTTGTATAGCTTGATGTGTAACCTTGTGTACATCAAACGCTTTACTAAAGGCAACGTCGGGGTTGGGCGAAACTCAATTTTTTCTCGGTTTTTCGCAAAATTTTCGACTATAAGTCATTCTAGGTACCTACATGGCAGTAGAAATTGCTACATCAGCATTAACTTATTCACAATTGAGTATTAAAAAATTTTGCTTAAAAATCGTTATCGTTGAAGATTTTGGTGTAAAATAGTGGATTCGGCGAAACATGTCAATTTACATCTAAATCTCCTACTATAGGAATTTTTAAGCAAAAGTAAATTAGCAATCATGCGAGTCTGTAAAATGTACGCAATTGTTGTGTGTGGAAGGAAAATAACAAGGAATAATTATGAATTTCGGTATTTTATTTCTTTTCTTCACTTTTTGCTTTTACAAAATGTTTTTCTCGCATTGCTTTGTCGTTTTGAGGACGTTTGCTTTCAGTCTTTCCTTTTATACCGTCGAATCTGAAAATAAAAAGCCATTCCTTAGTGTGTTACCGATGTTGATGTTAGCGATCTCGTGGTTGTAATAGGTAAGTTACCTATTACAACCACGAGATCGCTAACATCAATGGGGTTGATCACAGAGTACCTGCATAGAGGTTGGTCAACGTCAATTATAATAAGGACATTGAAACGTTTAGGCACGAGATCGACGTTGGCCAAAGATCGATAAAACTCTTATTCCGAACTATTTATCGATAACATGCTAATTTCCATTAAGATTAATTCATCTTGAAGGCATTATATTGTTCCGACATTCCCTGCCGCCTCCCCTGGTGGCAGACGAGCCTAAGGATTTTCCGTTCCGTAGCACTGCAGTGTTGATTACAATATAAGTAATATTCACAAAGAAATGAATTTTCTAATTAAAGAAAATTTCTAGTGAAAGAAAAATTCGATCTCAGGCAGGGTTTGAACCTGCGTCCCTCTGGTTAAGTACACCAGACGCTTTACCAACTAAGCTACCGAGACCACTGCCTGTGATGTCGAATTTCTCTTCCACCTTCTACGTCTTGAGGCGACGTCGGCACCATCTATTGAAGACATTACTATGTCTTTCAACCAACACGACTGCCTTTACAGGTAGTTCAATGTCGAACGATGTTGCCTTACCGTATTATGCTTATTTTTTATTATTTTTTAGCATTAAATATTGCGAAATTTTCACAAAGAAATGAATTTTCTAATTAAAGAAAATTTCTAGTGAAAGAAAAATTCGATCTCAGGCAGGGTTTGAACCTGCGTCCCTCTGGTTAAGTACACCAGACGCTTTACCAACTAAGCTACCGAGACCACTGCCTGTGATGTCGAATTTCTCTTCCACCTTCTACGTCTTGAGGCGACGTCGGCACCATCTATTGAAGACATTACTATGTCTTTCAACCAACACGACTGCCTTTACAGGTAGTTCAATGTCGAACGATGTTGCCTTACCGTATTATGCTTATTTTTTATTATTTTTTAGCATTAAATATTGCGAAATTTTCACAAAGAAATGAATTTTCTAATTAAAGAAAATTTCTAGTGAAAGAAAAATTCGATCTCAGGCAGGGTTTGAACCTGCGTCCCTCTGGTTAAGTACACCAGACGCTTTACCAACTAAGCTACCGAGACCACTGCCTGTGATGTCGAATTTCTCTTCCACCTTCTACGTCTTGAGGCGACGTCGGCACCATCTATTGAAGACATTACTATGTCTTTCAACCAACACGACTGCCTTTACAGGTAGTTCAATGTCGAACGATGTTGCCTTACCGTATTATGCTTATTTTTTATTATTTTTTAGCATTAAATATTGCGAAATTTTCACAAAGAAATGAATTTTCTAATTAAAGAAAATTTCTAGTGAAAGAAAAATTCGATCTCAGGCAGGGTTTGAACCTGCGTCCCTCTGGTTAAGTACACCAGACGCTTTACCAACTAAGCTACCGAGACCACTGCCTGTGATGTCGAATTTCTCTTCCACCTTCTACGTCTTGAGGCGACGTCGGCACCATCTATTGAAGACATTACTATGTCTTTCAACCAACACGACTGCCTTTACAGGTAGTTCAATGTCGAACGATGTTGCCTTACCGTATTATGCTTATTTTTTATTATTTTTTAGCATTAAATATTGCGAAATTTTCACAAAGAAATGAATTTTCTAATTAAAGAAAATTTCTAGTGAAAGAAAAATTCGATCTCAGGCAGGGTTTGAACCTGCGTCCCTCTGGTTAAGTACACCAGACGCTTTACCAACTAAGCTACCGAGACCACTGCCTGTGATGTCGAATTTCTCTTCCACCTTCTACGTCTTGAGGCGACGTCGGCACCATCTATTGAAGACATTACTATGTCTTTCAACCAACACGACTGCCTTTACAGGTAGTTCAATGTCGAACGATGTTGCCTTACCGTATTATGCTTATTTTTTATTATTTTTTAGCATTAAATATTGCGAAATTTTCACAAAGAAATGAATTTTCTAATTAAAGAAAATTTCTAGTGAAAGAAAAATTCGATCTCAGGCAGGGTTTGAACCTGCGTCCCTCTGGTTAAGTACACCAGACGCTTTACCAACTAAGCTACCGAGACCACTGCCTGTGATGTCGAATTTCTCTTCCACCTTCTACGTCTTGAGGCGACGTCGGCACCATCTATTGAAGACATTACTATGTCTTTCAACCAACACGACTGCCTTTACAGGTAGTTCAATGTCGAACGATGTTGCCTTACCGTATTATGCTTATTTTTTATTATTTTTTAGCATTAAATATTGCGAAATTTTCACAAAGAAATGAATTTTCTAATTAAAGAAAATTTCTAGTGAAAGAAAAATTCGATCTCAGGCAGGGTTTGAACCTGCGTCCCTCTGGTTAAGTACACCAGACGCTTTACCAACTAAGCTACCGAGACCACTGCCTGTGATGTCGAATTTCTCTTCCACCTTCTACGTCTTGAGGCGACGTCGGCACCATCTATTGAAGACATTACTATGTCTTTCAACCAACACGACTGCCTTTACAGGTAGTTCAATGTCGAACGATGTTGCCTTACCGTATTATGCTTATTTTTTATTATTTTTTAGCATTAAATATTGCGAAATTTTCACAAAGAAATGAATTTTCTAATTAAAGAAAATTTCTAGTGAAAGAAAAATTCGATCTCAGGCAGGGTTTGAACCTGCGTCCCTCTGGTTAAGTACACCAGACGCTTTACCAACTAAGCTACCGAGACCACTGCCTGTGATGTCGAATTTCTCTTCCACCTTCTACGTCTTGAGGCGACGTCGGCACCATCTATTGAAGACATTACTATGTCTTTCAACCAACACGACTGCCTTTACAGGTAGTTCAATGTCGAACGATGTTGCCTTACCGTATTATGCTTATTTTTTATTATTTTTTAGCATTAAATATTGCGAAATTTTCACAAAGAAATGAATTTTCTAATTAAAGAAAATTTCTAGTGAAAGAAAAATTCGATCTCAGGCAGGGTTTGAACCTGCGTCCCTCTGGTTAAGTACACCAGACGCTTTACCAACTAAGCTACCGAGACCACTGCCTGTGATGTCGAATTTCTCTTCCACCTTCTACGTCTTGAGGCGACGTCGGCACCATCTATTGAAGACATTACTATGTCTTTCAACCAACACGACTGCCTTTACAGGTAGTTCAATGTCGAACGATGTTGCCTTACCGTATTATGCTTATTTTTTATTATTTTTTAGCATTAAATATTGCGAAATTTTCACAAAGAAATGAATTTTCTAATTAAAGAAAATTTCTAGTGAAAGAAAAATTCGATCTCAGGCAGGGTTTGAACCTGCGTCCCTCTGGTTAAGTACACCAGACGCTTTACCAACTAAGCTACCGAGACCACTGCCTGTGATGTCGAATTTCTCTTCCACCTTCTACGTCTTGAGGCGACTTGGTAAAGCGTCTGGTGTACTTAACCAGAGGGACGCAGGTTCAAACCCTGCCTGAGATCGAATTTTTCTTTCACTAGAAATTTTCTTTAATTAGAAAATTCATTTCTTTGTGAAAATTTCGCAATATTTAATGCTAAAAAATAATAAAAAATAAGCATATAAGTAATATGTTAAGCTGCCTTAGTGAATCTCATACATACCATCACGCCTGTATTCCCCGAAGGGTTTGACAGAGATGTACTTATGTACACCCACACTTCGCTTGCCGTTAACCGGGGACAAATCCAGACTCCGAGCTGCTATTGAGAATTTCATATAGATAAACCCAATTACACTTTGCTCGACTTGGAGATCGAACCCAGGACGTCTAGCGTAGCAGGACCACTTGACTAATGAGGCGGTCAAAGTAGTCTCAGTTAAAAAATATAGCCATTTAGGTACTTACTTTTTCATTTTAAACGGTTTCTTTTTCTCTGGTTTCGGAGCTTGATGATTGGTTTTAAAAGTCAGGACGTAACGCTTCACAATATCAACGTTGACAGTCGTGTTCTCGGGATACATTCGCTTTTTCCAAGCTTCTATTTCATCCAACCACATTCTCTGGTATTCATATGACAATAACCACTCGATACGTGATCTACCGTCCTGTTGGACAAAATAATAATCATGCAACTTACTATTAGTTACGTAAAGTACATGACAAGAATGTTGATGCGCAGAATACTTTTAACGCCAGGTACTACTACATAAATACCTACTTGGTTAGGTTAAATAGGTTCGCGAGCGTCGCATTGTAAGGAAAGCCTTTTTAACGCGAAGTCAGCCTGTACAGATTGTTGAAATAACTTTGCTTGTCTAATGATATTAAAAACAAATGGATACGTTACACGCATTCTAAAATCAACTACAAGAAATTAGGGCAATTCCCCGGATCGAGTTTAGTTACCGCACCAACCAGCGTTGCGACGGTACGTTCCGCCAAAATAGTTGCATAATTCGTAAACATGACTTCATGTGTTTATATAGACAATGCACAAATTACACTTTAACAGTGAAAGTGTCATTTCATGCGTAAGTACGTGGTAAGTACCAATAGCAATGAATTTATGAATTTGAAGATATTTTTTTCGACGCGATGTAATGGCGGCTGGCGCCTGACGCACACATGCACACGACTAATTAAAATGCAGCACTTAATCGTAACGTAACTAAAGATGTATATTCATCTCTTTCTAACAACAGGTACACAGTAAGGTGCATTTATTTTCTTTCCTTTCTTCGCACGTATTAAGCTATGTACAGTTTGTTCGAAATAAGTAAGCCGATCGGAAGTTAGCCGTTCCGAACTACAGCGGTGATAAAATCGTTCAATAAAGTGTTTTAATACGTAGATATCGAAATTAGTAAACAAAATCATTAGAAATGTGAAACATATACGACTCTAATTATCTTTACACCGACTCTTTCTATTAAAATTTACCACTTCTAAACCACTTGCAGATAACTTCCGATCGGCTTACTTATTTCGAACAAACTGTAATAGTCGTGCTGTTTTTGACAGCCGTGATGTTCGTGTATGACCCGTTTATATAATAATATTGTTCTTATCTGAAGTTGTCAGCAAGTGGTTAAGCAGTGGTAAATTTTAATAGAAAGAGTCGGCTAAGGGCAGGCATATCTATATGTTTCGCATTTGTGGATTCCTTTCTTTACTATTTTTTATGTATAAAAACGCATACCTATTTAATTAAGCAACTTTACCTGTGTGGCAGTTCAGAACGGCTGACTTCAGACAGGCTTCGTTATTTCCAACAAACTGTACTGCGTTTTGTGGGGTCATCGCCACAAAAGAGCGGTTGTTTCCGACCGATTCCAACCACCGTAAAGCGGCCACGGGCGGCGGACTTGGGGAAGTTCGTCCGCCCATCAACACAAGATCACAAGGCGATGGCGGCGTGGTAGGTATTTCCGCGACCCATTCATGTGGATTAGCAGGATCGGACAGTCCCCCTCAACTGCCTGACGGTCTGCCACTGCTGGGGTCGCGGAGGAATGACAACTTGCTCCTGTGGCCCCCAGCAAAGGTGGTAAGTCACCCACGGTGGGTAGAGGGCAAGAGGATTTCCACACAATAAAAAAGGTACCTACTTTAAAAATTCATGCTATAAGTCTTTATAGGTCTGTTGGTCCACACATTATAAGTAAGATCAAGCTCCACGAATGAGCCTTGGCACATTCATGGTATGAGCCAAACTGGTGCGACTATGATAGCTAAGTTGGCCGCCGATGCCAGAACACGATTAATTGATTTCGAAATAGGCAATGATCAGTGATGTGTCGGAACAGAGCGTACTAGCGGTTTATGACGCCTACGCCACAAACCAATGCACCATACAAATTCTATACTAATAGGTACTCATTTTGCGGGAAAGGGACACGGCATCTCTTCTCAACCTTCTCAAGCCTCGCCAAGAACACTGTAATATTATCTAACAGTATTGTGACTCGGCGCCGTCCTGGAAATAATTACCTACAGCCGCACGGAACGTAAAGTCTTGTTTCACACGTAGGTACCTACCACAACATCAATATTGGAGTGTTGAATGGGTGTTCGTGTACCTACCTATTCCAGGGGATTGTTTATCTTCTCTCTTCTGATCACGACAATATGTGCGTACCATATTGTCGTGATCGGCTACACATCAAGCTATACAAAACCAGTTTACGCTGGCCTCGTGTTGTAAAGGAAGCCCGTACGATGCAAGTTCAGCTTAAACTGGTTTTTTATAGGTTGACCTGTAGCCGTGTGTACCTTTTTACGATTATGTTGACATTGTTGGTTCTTCAGTTGTGTGACGATTGGAACCAGGTATATTTTTATAACACAACAATGTTTTACATATCGACGCCTTAGAGTGAAAACCTCGTAAGTTTAATATAATAATATAAAATATAATATGGCGCTATGTACTATCGAATGAACAAATAGTATATAGTCAGGATGATCGGAACGGATGATCCTAGCTAGGCGGTGGTGATTAGTCTAATGATCCTAAGCGCGACTGCTACGCTAGAAGTCCTGGGTTCGATCCCCAGGTCAAGCAATGTGTTATTGGGTTTTTTCTACGAAATTCTCAGAAGCTCATTGTAGTCTGGATTTGTGCCCGGTTAATGGCAATATGCTCGCCCTATATTACATGGGATCTAAACATACCGGCGAAGTGTGGGTGTACATTAGTACACCTCTGCCTAACAGGCAATACAAGGAATACAGGCGAGATGGTAGGTATGTTATGATAGGTACCTACTTTGACGATTTATCCACTTTTACATTGTTACGTGTAGCAAACTTTTACGTAGAAAAGGTAAAGCTAGGATTACGATTTCGAAAGACCCTCGATTTCGACCCTTCGACCCACCCAGTCTTGAAATATAATATTTCCAAGTAGGTCGGTACCTAGCGGCTACCGCAATTGTTACTTATATTGTGAGTAACCAGGCGTGTACCCAAAGTTAACGTTGATGAGTTGTGATTACGTAAGTCCTTGCTTACCATAAACTTCCATGGTTGGGGATTGTATCTAGGAAAATCTGACGAAATGATGTTATGAACCGGTCGACATTGTGTGGCCTTTTCCCACTTAATACCGCTCATTCGGCCCATTGTGGATTTGGTTTATATGTCCATGTGTAAATAAAATAAAAATCATTGAAATTGATGTTCACAATATGACATGAATGAATGAAGCACGTCCTTGAAAATTGAATTGTTTTGAAAAAAGAATTCCTTCCACCGGTCCAGTTCGTGAAAACGTCAAATTTATTTGGGTATTTTAAATTATAGTGCGACAAATTTGCTGACTCCAGCGGGCTTAAAGGTCGTGCTTCTGATAAGGATCTCTCCAAACTCATCAATGCGGTATCGGCTTGAGCAGTGCGTATCCAGTAGGAAACGCAATATCTCGAAAATCTGAAGACGCACAAATTATATTTTCGGCGCACGTTTTTGCACAAATATAAGCTCCTCTCAGCTGTGCCCATGCACAATATTAGGTACTCTCTCGGATCATTCGTTTAGATTTTTTTTCCGAAACTACGAGACGCATTTTTTTTTTGGTGCACCACTCATATCACTACGAGCTACTTTCCTGCTGGAGTAAGGTAAACATATCACTCTAGGTGCTACTTTTGAGAACTTTTACTAAAGGCTGACGCATTCCAGCAAAAACTAAGTCCTATGAGTGTGCGTTCGCGCAGCGGAATTTTGTTGAATTTAAAGATTTTAATTATGCAGATATTTAGTGTATGACGTCGTATAATTGTGTATGGTAAAAAAAAATTGTGCACGCAGCCATTGTGGAGAAATTCACCAAAAACTGATTCCGCTGGGCGAACGTTGTCCTGGCGGAACTCTTTTTAATCCATACACTTTAGAAGAAAAAAGATGTGTCCAAAAATTAGTGTGTATTTGTGTGTAATTGTGTATGTATGAATAAAATTAGTGCATGCATAAACTTCGGAGAAATTCAAGTTTCCGCTACGCGAACGTTTGGCCATTAGCTAGTTTTCATATAAAGCGCTTACATAGAGAGCTGTAGATTTTTACATACATTGTTTTGAATTTGTTTATATTTGTTTAAAAAACAGATTTAGAAAAAAATCGTAGGGCTTAAAAGATAAAAATATAAACGTAAAATACGCTTATTAGGTCTTAGTTCTTAAAGTATGCACTTTGGGGTCTAGATTTTCACGTTTATACAAACCTTGTAGGTGTCTGCAACATGTTGCCAAGTATCAATGATGTTCCGTTAGTAATTAAAGAGTTATAGGACGATTTACCATGAATAGATCACTGTTTACAAAACAGTCAAATATCACGACGTTCTAAAGGAATTGCATGGTAAAATGTATGCCAATAATTAGTTTATTCATTCAACTATTCACATGCAAAATTTCATGTCATTAAATTCAGTAATTAAAGAAATACAATTATAATACTGACGGAGCATCGAAAACCTACATAACCCGACCAAGTTCAGATGGCTACAAAAAAGCGGCCGTGCCATATATCAAAGAAACGTTCTTAACCTTCCAATATAGTATTTATTAATACGGTACAGTTGCGTACAGAAGCGTTGCGGGCCGCGGCTAATGAATTTTTTTTTTTTAAATAAAAAAAAAGCGAGTTTCAAGCGAGAAGCCGCCTATCGCTCTTTGCGCGCAGCGCGTTGTCTATTTTTTCACACTAGAATATTTTTGATCAATTCATAACTACAATACTTAGACTATTTAACCAAAGGACTAGCCTTAAGCGTACCGCTTCGAACAAAATAATTCTACATATTTTGGTGGGGTGCGGGGGAACACGCTCACATACATAAGTCACAGTACAGTACAACGGTATACATCAATTAAAAAATCGATTCAAGAAGTAGTTTTTTTTAAGTTATTAGATTTGTTTGATCCACTAAACTTGCAAAGGGGAACGCTCGTGCATGCCTAGTCCATTGGTTAAATAGTGTAGTAATAAGCTACAATATGATAAATATTTACCTAAACAGTAGTAGGTACTTACATGTGGTAATTATTTAATTTCCCTAAGGGGTCTATAGTTAGAATCCTGATCCGTGAAATCTTCAATAGAAATTAGCTGTATGAATTTTATTTGTCTTATAATATATCTAGATTATATCTCAAGTCTCAAGCGCATACTTAAATAAAGTACCTACGTAAATAGTACCTACTTTCTGTCATAGTCAAATACATTTAAAAAAGTAGGTGTACAATAATAAATGACCTATAAATTATATCGAAACAACAATATTGTGTTATCACCTATACCAATTCAATACCGGTATTATACTGTAAATTTTGGGATGTTACCTAAATATATTACACGGCCGCTTTTTTGTAGCTATCCGAACTTGGTCGGGTTATGTAGGTTTTCGATGCTTCGTCAGTATTATAATTGTTTTTCTTTAATTACTGAATTTAATGACATGAAATTTTGCATGTGAATAGTTGAATGAATACACTAATTATTGGCATACATTTTACCATGCAATGCCTTTAGAACGTCGTGATATTTGACTGCTTTGTAAACAGTGATCTATTCATGGTAAATTGTCCTATAACTCTTTAATTACTAACGGAACATCATTGAGACTTGGCAACATGTTGCAGACACTTACAAGGTTTGTATAAACGTGAAAATCTAGACCCCAAAGTGCATACTTTAAGAACTAAGACCTGTTTAATTACCAACAAGTGGTAATTGGGAGGTTGACCTGATGTGTATACTGGTTAAAGGATTTTAAATGAAACTTCAACCGTATACTGATCTAAGCTGGTTTATTGAACTTAACAATTTCTTGACCCTACTAAATCTTGGTAACGAAACCATAGCGCGATCTATTTCTATCCCAACGCCATCTATCGAGCTCGATGACAACTTTGGCTTACGCTATGATCTTGTATGATTTCGAACATACCGCCCACCAAGGGCATGTAGTGCCGGAATGTCCTTCATAAATGAGAGTTACAGTTTTGTACTTAATTTACTAAAATAACTAAATATAAAATCAGTCTTACATTTTTTGTAACTTAAATACGTTAAATCTTAAAAATTATCTATATTTGATGAAACTAGGATGATCTAAACATCTTGTAAATTTTAAAAATGTATAAGCAATAAAATAAAGTGTAAATAAGGTAAAAATAAATTATAAAACAGAAATTTCATTTTTCAGCTATAGGCAAAATACATAATTTATTAGTTGGTCTCTTAATGGTAGCTGATTTGGTGCGCAGTGTGACCACACGGGTGACATTATCATTCCCCGGGTGTTTTTCCAGAACACGACCCAGCAACCAACGACTTGGTGGTAAATCGTCCTCTTTCACAAGAACTATGTCTCCAACGTTTGGTTCGGGAGTCTTTGAGGACCATTTATATCGATTCATAAGATGGACTAAATATTCATGAGACCATCGTCTCCAAAAGGATTGAAGCATCCTCTGCACGAATTGCCAACGAGTCAGAGAACTTACGTTTGTACCTTCTAAATTATAATCTGGCACATTGACAATTGGTTCCCCAATCAAAAAGTGTCCCGGAGTTAAAGGAATAGGTTCCCCAGGATCATTTAAATTTATGACACTTATCGGTCGCGAGTTGAGGCATGCCTCTACTTGAATAAGGAGTGTACTGAGTTCCTCATATGTGAGCGTGGACTCTCCGATAACCCTTTTGAGGTGAAATTTCGTGGATTTCACTCCCGCTTCCCAAAGACCACCGAAATTGGGAGCATGGGGGGGAATGAAGTGCCATTCTGTTCCATTGGCTTCAAGCTGTTCAGCAATAGTTGTCTGAAAAGTGGTTAACTGTTGCAGTTCTCTAGAAGCGCCGACAAAGGTAGTGCCATTGTCACTCCAAAGCTTTGCACAATGACCTCGCCGCGACACGAATCTCCTAAATGCGGCTAAAAATGCTTGTGTGCTCATATCGCTGACCACTTCTAGATGTATGGCGCGGGTGGACATGCATACAAATAAGCAAATATAGCCCTTGTAAGAATGATGTCCACGACCTTTCGTTGTTCTAACACTTATGGGACCAGCATAGTCCACACCGCTATGCAAGAAGGGTCTGGCAGGAGTGCATCTGACAGACGGGAGTGTACCCATCATCTGGTTTTTGACCTTGGCTGCTTGTCTTACACATATTACGCATCGCCGAACACACTGTTTAACTATGTTCCTCAACCTAATGATCCAGTAACCTGACCTCAAATAATTTATCATCAGTTGAGGACCACCGTGCATGGTTTTACTATGAGCGTCTAAAATAAGAAGTTGTGTAAAATGAGCATTATTTGGTAACACAATTGGACGCTTTGTCTGTTCATCCAGTGGTGCTTTTTCGAGCCTACCGTAGACTCTCATAATACCTTTGTCATCAAGGTAAGGACTTAATGATTTAAGCTTGCTATTTTTTATTTGAAGCTGATCTCTATTTTGTAACTGTGTATATTCTGTGTTAAACGAGTCTCTTTGGGTTGTCCTTATACAACACTCTAGTGCCTGATCTATTTCCTTCTTATGTAAATACCCTTTATTTTTATTTATGAATCGACGACAATATGCAATTACCCGTAACAATCTTTGTAGAGAAGAAAATCTTTTAAATATTTCGTCATTATTCGACATAGTTGTTACATGGGATTTAATGCATTGCTCTAAACTTACATCTAAATCGTTAGGTTTTTTGTAAATAATTAATTGCTCTTTAAGAAATTGTGGTCCATAAAACCACATGGTACCTTCAAGTAACAAACCAGGCTGAACCCCTCGCGAAGCACAGTCCGCTGGGTTCTCCTTGGTTGACACATGAAACCACTGAGAAGGTGTAATTGACGTTAGAATCTCGGAAGTCCGATTAGCCACGAACGTCTTCCACTTGCTTGGGTGGCTGTTTAACCAAGCAAGGACTATAGTGGAATCCGTCCATGCGCTAATCCTATCCCGTGGTATATTTAATACCTCTGCTGTTTCTATCAATAACTTAGATAACAGTACTGCTCCACACAACTCTAAACGTGGGATACTAATCTGCTTTATTGGTGCCACTCGAGTTTTAGCGACTAATAAGGATACAGTGACCTTATTTTCAGCATTAATTATACGTAAGTATACTACGGCTGAGTACGCTGCTTTGGAAGCGTCACAAAATCCATGTAGTTCCAGATCGTCATTTGACTTCATGCCGAGCCAACGAGGTATCCGGATCTTGGTAAGTTGTGGTAACTCCTCACGGTAAGTACTCCACTCTGTGATTAATACCGAAGGTAGTGGGTCATCCCATCCCACACCTGCGAGCCACAATTTTTGGATGAAGATCTTAGCTAGGACTACACTGGGAGCTAACCATCCTAGTGGGTCAAATAATCGTGCAATATCTGATATTACAGCTCTTTTTGTTACAGGTGCAGCGGTCAACGTCGGGAGATTCACCGAGTATTGGAAGCTATCAGCACTGCGGTTCCAGGTAAGCCCTAGTATTTTCATAGTACTATCTATTTTTATATCTATGTCCTTTCCTTCCTTGTCCTCTTTATTGCTTTTGTACTCCTTGTCCTTTTTGTCTTCTGTCCTGTTATTATTGTCCTCTACATTCCTTTGTTTGATCTCTTCTGTTAATGAAATAACTTGCTCTTTATCTGACCTTTGTATTGAACTGATTTCCTCTAATAGGGTTTGATGATTACTATTCCACTTTTGTAGGGAAAATCCACCTTTGTTTAGCAACTCTGTAATTTGTCTGTATATTTCTAATCCTTCTTCGACTGAGCTGCATCCAGTCATCAAATCGTCCATATAAAAGCTTGTCAAAACTCTTTCTGCAGCCATTGGATATTTATCACCTTCATCATAAACGACTTGATGAAGAGTTCTGACTGCTTGATATGGTGCCGACGCTGTTCCAAATGTTACCGTTACCAATTCATAATCATTGATGTCCTTTTCTGAATCATCTCGCCAAAGTATTCTTTGGAACATGGCGTCCTCATCCGCTATTCTTACTTGACGGTACATTTTAATAATGTCCGCAACTAATCCGATAGGATGTACTCTCCACCTAAGCACTGTGTGCCTCAAGTCTGCCTGTAATGTTGGACCAACCAAGAGTGTATCATTTAAAGATACACCATTGCAATTCTTTTCGGAGGCGTTAAAAACAACACGAAGCTTTGTGGTGGTTTTATCGTTCCTTATAACAGCATGGTGTGGCATATATACGGCTTCATCCCCATTATGATCATTTTTCTTTACTGGCCTCATGTGTCCTAACTGTAAATATTCGTTGATGACCTTTACGTACTCTTCTTTCAAACTCTTGTTCTTTGCTAACCTTCTTTCCAATGCCTTAAATCTTGTTTCGGCTATGGCTCTTGAGTTTCCAGATTTACACGGAGGACTTTCATCGCGGAAAGGTAACTTAACTATGTACCTTCCATCTTTATCTCTCGTGGTAGACTCTTTATACAATTCTTCACATCTAGTTTCTTCCGGTGTAAATATTTTAACAGAACCAATATTCTCTTCAACTTCCCAGAACCT
Source organism: Subacronicta megacephala (assembly GCA_958496365.1). NCBI lineage: Eukaryota > Metazoa > Arthropoda > Insecta > Lepidoptera > Noctuidae > Subacronicta > Subacronicta megacephala. Next base: position 10,592,933 of record OY292515.1, on the reverse strand, counting down.
TTTTAAAATATCATCTTCTGCTATTTGTACATGCATTACGCTTATGTGATCTAATTTGTGATCTTTAGTTACAGGTCTAACTGCGCCAGACAGAACCCACCCCAACGCAGTATTTTGTGCTATCAGCGTACCAGAAGGACTTTTTAATATACCGTTTTGTATTATGCGACTGTACGCGTCTGCACCTAACAAAATGTCGATTTTGTTAGGTTCACTAAACCCTGGATCTGCGAGATGTAATTTATTAATACCCAACCAATCAAAAGTACATTCGTTGACACTTCGCTCAGGTAAATACGACGTAATTTTACTTAACACATAGGCACTTACATTCAACTCGAAATTTGGATTTGTTCTGGACTGAAGTTTTAAATGAACCATGTATCTAGCGATGCTAGTTCTATGACCTAATCCTGATATCGTTCCATGAACAGGAATTTTATTCAGCCTTAAAAGCTGGACTGTCGCCTCAGTGATAAAACAAGCTTGAGAGCCTTGGTCGAGTAAAGCTCTAGCTAGTTGAAATGCACCAGACTTGGACTCGATTTTTACTAGTGCAGTCGCTAGTAATATCTGCCCAGGTACGGTAACTTCATTAATTGATAGGCAAGAGACTACCGAATCCGCGCTAGTCGAAGGAATAGTGTTACCGGTAGCCACTGCTGTTGAAGTGTCCGGAGTTTTACTGACTGAAGTGTCACCTAGATGAAGTAAAGAATGGTGACGTCTCTGGCAAACCTTACAAGTAGTTTGCTTTTTACAGTTAGTTACTGTATGGTTGCTTCCCAGGCAATTAAAACAGATTTGATGTTTTGCTACAAATTCACGACGGGTTTCGACTGGTTGCTTAGAAAACGCTTTGCAAAAACACAATTTATGTGTTTCCGAGCAGTATTCGCACCGCATACCACCGTTATTGACCGCTACCATAGCCTTTGGAACATGAGAACTATTTCCCTGATTAAACTTTCTTGGCTCTATACACTCCAAGGCGCGAAAACGATTTTCAATAAAAATTGTAAATTGTTTGAAAGTTGGCAATTCGTTAGAGTCAGGATTACTCACGCTCAATTCCCACTGTTTTCGTGTTTCTGAATCGAGTTTAAAGGTAACAATATGAATAATAATGACGTCCCATGTAGTCACATCTACGTTTAAATTTTTAAGTGCATTGAGACAATCATTAGTTGTATCGAGTAGTTCCTTCAAAGAATTAGCCGACTCGCCTTGCATACGCTTTTGACCAAAAAGTCGTTTTAAAATACAATTTACTAAATATTTCTTATTACTATAACGCTTTTCTATTTGAAGCCAACATTCATTATAATTTGCGTCTGTTACAGGTGTGTGCCTCACTAATTGTTCGGCTTCTCCGCTAAGATGACTTTTTAAATAATGCATTTTTTGTACATTGTCTAAACTGTTATTATTATGAACAAGAGAGACGAATAAATCCCGAAATGTTGTCCACTCCGAATATTTACCCGTAAAAGTAGGGATTGATATCTTAGGTAATTTAACAAAAGCATTTGATTTTGACGCACTATTACTGGAAGAACTCGTATCCTTAACAGACAGCTCTACTGGTCTACATTTGTTAAGTGTAGATTTGAGCAAACATTTATAAGTGAGGTATGTATCTTCTGTACAATCATATAGATCAATTAACTTCTGAACATCCTTTGTTGTATAAAGTTCATGAAGTTTGGTGTTATTTTCTTTAAACAGAGCCCAATCCTTTTCCAAAAGTTCCTGTCTTGCCTCAATATACTCCACAGTTAACCTATCTTTTGGACTCTTTTTAAAGTTAGATAAGCCTCTTTGGATCACACCTTGAAGGTCCCTTAATACATTTATTAAACCTTCCATTTTGTAAAATCACAAATATTAACAACTGGTTAAATATAAACAAATAACAGTAAAATATAAATAGAGTAAAAGTTGGTCTAAAATTTCATAAGTTAAACAAAACTTTTCTGAACATGTAAATAAATCATAAAATATGGTTGCAAGCGTTATCAAGAAACTAGAAAATACGTAGCCAAGATATGTAACACAAATTTTCTAAGTGTAAGATTTCATAAAAAAAACTTAAATTTTTACAAGTGTTTTAAATTACTTTCTACTGGGGCGGAAATCGAGCATGGATTCCCCGTTCCCTCGTTTTTTCTAAAACTATTCTAAGTCCTAAAGCTAACATGCACATACAATAAAGAAATTTACACAAATTCTACTAAGTCCAAATTATAGCAAAATTTTCTAAGTCCAAGATATCTTCTAAATTCTTCTAAGTTAAAGTTTTAATTGTAATAAAGTTCAAAATTGCTGCGAACTAATATTACTTGCACTTTGCTGAATTTAATATAAAATAATGTACTCACAGTTGCACTTTATGAACTCACACACACGATTTGCAATGTCCAAGTAGCGCCCTCTGGTGGCCACGATGAACTGTTGTTGCCGTCACGTTCGTAGAACCTGCGCCTGCGCCGACTGCTGGTACTTTGGTGTAGAAGCGCCCTCTATAGCTGCCTCTTGAACTAATCCGCGAAGTCCGCGGCTGCAGCAGCTGACGTCGTTGCCGCACTGCTAATGCAGCAAACCGTGTACTCCTTTGCAGCGATCCACTGCGAGTAACACGGGTAGCGGGCCAACGGTGGCACACCGCTTATTCAAAAATATGCCCAATCGCTCCGGAACGATGGACCAATGTTTAATTACCAACAAGTGGTAATTGGGAGGTTGACCTGATGTGTATACTGGTTAAAGGATTTTAAATGAAACTTCAACCGTATACTGATCTAAGCTGGTTTATTGAACTTAACAATTTCTTGACCCTACTAAATCTTGGTAACGAAACCATAGCGCGATCTATTTCTATCCCAACGCCATCTATCGAGCTCGATGACAACTTTGGCTTACGCTATGATCTTGTATGATTTCGAACAAGACCTAATAAGCGTATTTGACGTTTATATTTTTATCTTTTAAGCCCTACGTTTTTTTCTAAATCTGTTTTTTAAACAAATATAAACAAATTCAAAACAATGTATGTAAAATTCTACAGCTCTCTATGTAAGCGCTTTATATGAAAACTAGCTAATGGCCAAACGTTCGCGTAGCGGAAACTTGAATTTCTCCGAAGTTTATGCACTAATGTTATTCATACATACACAATTACACACAAATACACACTAATTATTGGACACATCTTTTTTCTTCTAAAGTTTATGGATTAAAAAAAGTTCCGCCAGGACAACGTTCGCCCAGCGGAATCAGTTTTTGATGAATTTCTCCACAATGGCTGCGTGCACAATTTTTTTTTTACCATACACAATTATACGACGTCATACACTAAATATCTGCATACTTAAAATCTTTAAATTCAACAACATTCCGCTGCGCGAACGCACACATCAGTTTTTGGTGAATTTCTCCACAATGGCTGCGTGCACAATTTTTTTTTACCATACACAATTATACGACGTCATACACTATCTGCTTAATTAAAATCTTTAAATTCAACAACATTCCGCTGCGCGAACGCACACGTCCTATGAAAAGAAGTACCTATAGGTAATTTTTTTGGCACTATCAGAAAGATTTCAAAGAATAAAAAGCCAACCAGACTTTAAAAAAAGCTGATATTTAGACTGCGAATTAGTGTGCGTTACCCAGGCCAGATGTTGTCGAAAATGGTCATTTGAATCTTATAGATAATTAGTATTGCGGCTTCTGTAATTGTTGCGCACATTTTTAAATTTGTTGCGCTTATAGTTTTTTAATTATTTCACAAAAACATTTCCTGCTGGGGTAACGTTACCCCAGCCAGACCTTTTTCTTTCTAATGGGAATATTTAAATAATTACTAGCTGTAAAATTAGTTGACTGCCTCGTTGGTCTAGTGGTCCCAATCGCGACTGCTATGCTAGAGGTCTTGGGTTCGATCCCCAGGTCGAGCAAAGTGTTATTGAGTTTTTCTATGAAATTCTCAGTAGCAGCTCGGAGTCTGGATTTGTGCCCGGTGAATGGCAATAGGCTCGCCCCCTATTACATGGGACCCAAACATACCGGCGAAATGTGGGTGTCCATTAAGTGCACCTCTGCCTAACCCTTCGGGGAATACAGGCGTGATGGTATGTTATGTTATGTTATGTTATAAAATTAGTTGTCTAGATGAAGTAAATGTTGTGCCTTATTTTGTATTTGTTCTTTCATCGGTTGCGAAGTTATTCAAGATTTTGCTGGGGTAATGTTTTTGGTTTTGCTAGATCTTTGAAATGGTTAAGCGGATTCTTATCATATTTTTGTACATGGCTTCTTGGGAATTAGTTTAAATTTGTTCTGCAATAAAAAACCAAAATAATACATAGCTATAAGGTTATTTAATTAAATAGAAAAACACTTCAATTGGTCCCAGCACTCTCAATAAGAGCTCTAAAGACTTACTTTAAACGTTATTTTAAAGCTTGTAACTGCCTTCAAATGTACGTGAAGTTTCATTAGTATCCTGTAAGTATTTAACAAGTTATGATGATATTGAGTTCTTCACGAGCACGGTCTTGATGCGCGCGGTGTTATTTGGCCACTGGATTGGATATATGAACTGAATGTTATGTCAATTATTAGTTTTTGAGTTCAGTTGTATATCAGTAAAATTTCAGCTCAGTACATTGGATAATTAATGAGATAATACGATTAAAGTCATCAGGAAGTGAATGACCGTGGTAACCCGACCAAGTTTAGGTGGTTACGAAAAAGCGAAAACGCAGAACATTATACTATCTTTTGAAATGTTTAGTATAATACACCTTACAATTTCGGTACAGACGCGTACACTGTTAAATACATTAATAATATAATAATATCTGTACTATGAAAACATTATTATTATCTTCCAGTTGCACAAATTTATCAAAAATCACTGATATAACATGTCGTTCGGTGGGACGCGGAAGGGGTGGGGTGAAGGGGCGCATTGTTTGCATATCGCACTAAACATGCTCCGTAATCACATAATTCATCTTGTAGAGTGCGCATGCGTTTCGGCAGTTCCGTTTCCTGTTTTTGCAAATATTTATAGAGTGCGTGAGAGCTAATGTAAAATAATAAGTGTGGCGAATTACTGCTAATGTGGAGTGCTTCTATTGATGATCATAGTTATGGTGCAGGCTGCTTGATGAATTCACGAACAAGGTAAGCTTGTATAATGTAACTACAGAAATAGTAGCAAAATTATTATTAATATGTACATGTTGTTAGGTAGGTACTTATCTAAAACTGTATTTTTTAAGGCTTAAATATTTAAATTATTATTTTCTTTTCTTTCGTACTTAATTATTACCTAGACTGGAATTCTCAACAATGATAACGACATATTTATCCTTCGCTACATAGTACCTATAAAACAAAGTCGCTTCCCGTTTGTCTGTCCCTGTTTGCTTCGATCTTTAAAACTACGCAACGGATTCTAACTGTGTACTGTGTATACTGAAATCTATAATTTAATTAAACAATAATAGAAAATAACAAAAAAGCAAAATTACTATCTGTAATTTTAATCTGTGATTGTTTTTAACTATAAGTTTAATAATACTTTAAAAGTTCAATTGAAATGATTATATTACCCGTCAATAAAAAAAAAATAATGATCACGTAGTTTTTTTTTAACTTGTGTACATGTCTGTAATAAATTTGTAACACTATCCTACATATTTTAGAAGGTACCATAATGTTTTGCGTTTTCGCTTTTTCGTAACCACCTAAACTTGGTCGGGTTACCACGGTCATTCACTTCCTAATGACTTTAATCGTATTATCTCATTAATTATCCGTGTGTATCAGAATGGCGGGTGTATGACTACCGATGGAGATGCGATATGCGTGTGAGGAATGTACGAGCAATGTACCGAATGTACGTTCAATTTGAAGCAATGTACTATTCTCAAACCAAAGTTATTAGAAAAAGTAAATGAGCCGCCAACCTGATATCAGAATGGCGGGTGTATTCTAAATCTGAACAAATTGCCAACAATTTGAGTGTAAAGTGCCTACCGTAGCAATGTACGAGCAATGTACGTTATCATATTAAAAGCATACGATTCTGCTATTAACGGTTAAAAAGTAATTTAAAAAATAAAAATTATTCATATTAAGAGCCTGTCCAATTTTATTAGCAACAAATTTTTTGTGTGAAATGACATTTCGTTTGTGACTTTAGTGAAGTAGTTTTTTAATTTTAATATATCGATTATGTTTCATCATTCAGCTGATAACCTGGATTAATAAAATTATTTTTTTCCATAACAAAGCAATGCATAATCATATTTTTCTGATTTATTTTTGTTCTATTGCTTAAATAATCAAAAAATATGTTCTAATTCCATCGCAATTATGACGACGACACGGCAGCATGTTATTATCTTCTGCCAACATAGATGCCGCAGCTTCAGAGATTCTTATACGTCAACTCGCACACGTCTTCTACTCGGGAGGTCGGAGGCGCCGGACGTGTGTTGTCCACTAGTAATTGTGATCGTGACGTCGAATCTCTGTCCGATCATTACGTGTAATTATTGTTTGTTTGCCCTGATGTAATTCTGACTCTGTAAATTGTTACTTTGGCCTAGGGGCATAAAAATCTTTTTTTAAAACCACGCCCTGTCATAATTTCTAATAATATAATTATTAATGTATATGTTATAATTATTAACCAATCTGTTACCTATTGTTTTAAAATTATATCAATATTTAATTTTGTCAATTTAGGTTTTACATAATCGATATATTAAAGTTATTCCAATTTTATCTACTTCACTAAAAGCACAGTATAAGAATCTATACAGTATTCGCACTCCGGCCATGGCCTTGAAGTTATTACCTAAAGCCGCGCGGAACGTAAACACGCTATAGGGCTGCCGCCTACACTAGTTTAAATAATCTAGGTATTTTACTCGGAAGAAAAAGCGAAACACCACCTATAAACACAGAAACAAATAAGGTACGTAATTTGTTAAAACTTTATAAAGGTATATAAAAAATATTTTATAGTCTTCACTTTCGGAGTTGCGAGGTAGTATAAAAATGTTATTTCTGGGTGCGTTATTGAAGAATTCAAGCAATATCTATTTGCCATACCTACAATCTTATATTGCGACGATACTTAATATCTACATACCTAATGTAAGTACATAAGTTGATAGCCTAGCCTAGGAAGCATCTCTAGTTTTTATTATTGTGAGCGTAGGTAGGTCACTCATGTGTCGCTTTTTTCCCAACATCCACTTATTAATTTGTTAATCCAAGTTTTTTAATCTAACGAAAAAGCTAAATACCTTACCTATTAAAATGAAACAAATTACGTTATAGCAGGTATAGAGAATAAAAATATTTTCCAGGAGAAAGTTTCCAGATAATTTAAAAATCTTATCTCTCTCTCGTATATATCGGAAATTCAAGCAACCAAAAACAGCACAATATAGTATATTATTGCCGTTTTACATATTACGTAAGTAGGTACTTGTACTTATTTCAATAAATAATTTTCAAATCGCACGCTAACTGCTTACAAAACCATCACACATTCACATCAATTTCAGCTCAGTACATTGGATAATTGTGTGTATCAGAATGGCGGGTGTATGACTACCGATGGCGATGCGATATGCGTGTGAGGAATGTACGAGCAATGTACCGAATGTACGTTCAATTTGAAGCAATGTACTATTCTCAAACCAAAGTTATTAGAATAAGTAAATACACCCGCCAACCTGATATCAGAATGGCGGGTGTATTCTAAATCTGAACAAATTGCCAACAATTTGAGTGTAAAGTGCCTACCGTAGCAATGTACGAGCAATGTACGTTATCATATTAAATGTATACGATTCTGCTATTAACGGTTAAAAAGTAATTTAAAAAATAAAAATTATTCACATTAAGAGCCTGTCCAATTTTATTAGCAACAAATTTTTGCCCGGCTTACGTTGCTATGTCTAAATTAAAAGGACTTTTGTGTGAAATGACATTTTGTTTTGTGACTTTAAGCACAATATAATAATCTAACAGTAGTGTAACTTCATACAAACGGTCGGAAGACGAGTCATACCTACCGATGTTGGGAAAAAGCGACACATGAGTGACCTACCTACGCTCACAATAATAAAAACTAGAGATGCTTCCTAGGCTAGGCTATCTACTTATGTACTTACATTAGGTATGTATATTATTGAATTAGACGAAATGTCAAAACGAAATTATGAAATGAGTATGAGAGTTATAAATGATAGGTAAGATTTATATTATAATTTACCTAGGTATTAAGATTTACATCATAGTTTAAGTAAATCTTACTGTAAATCTTATTAGTAAATGGTAGCGCATATACGCGATGGTAGTTATTAAGTATCGTCACAATATAAGATTGTAGGTATGGCAAATAGATATTGCTTGAATTCTTCAATAACGCACCCAGAAATAACATTTTTATACTACCTCGCAACTCCGAAAGTGAAGACTATAAAATATTTTTTATATACCTTTATAAAGTTTTAACAAATTACGTACCTAATTTGTTTTTGTGTTTATAGGTGGTGTTTCGCTTTTTCTTCCGAGTAAAATACCTAGATTATTTAAACTAGTGTAGGCGGCAGTCCTATAGCGTGTTTACTTTCCGCGCGGCTTTAGGTAATAACTTCAAGGCCATGGCCGGAGTGCGAATACTGTATAGATTATTATACTGTGCTTTTAGTGAAGTAGATAAAATTGGAATAACTTTAATATATCGATTATGTAAAACCTAAATTGACAAAATTAAATATTGATATAATTTTAAAACAATAGGTAACAGATTGGTTAATAATTATAACATATACATTAATTATTATATTATTAGAAATTATGACAGGGCGTGGTTTTAAAAAAAGATTTGTATGCCCCTAGGCCAAAGTAACAATTTACACAGTCAGAATTACATCAGGGCAAACAAACAATAATTACACGTAATGATCGGACAGAGATTCGACGTCAATATCACAATTACTAGTGGACAATACACGTCCGGCGCCTCCGAGCTCCCGAGCAGAAGACGTGTGCGAGTTGACGTATAAGAATCTCTGAAGCTGCGGCATCTATGTTGGCAGAAGATAATAACATGCTACCGTGTCGTCGTCATAATTGCGATGGAATTAGAACATATTTTTTGATTATTTAAGCAATAGAACAAAAATAAATCAGAAAAATATGAAAAATTGCTTTGTTATGGAAAAAAATATTTTTATTAATCCAGGTTATCAGCTGAATGATGAAACATAATCGATATATTAAAATTAAAAAACTACTTCACTAAAGTCACAAAACGAAATGTCATTTCACACAAAAAATTTGTTGCTAATAAAATTGGACAGGCTCTTAATGTGAATAATTTTTATTTTTTAAATTACTTTTTAACCGTTAATAGCAGAATCGTATACTTTTAATATGATAACGTACATTGCTCGTACATTGCTACGGTAGGCACTTTACACTCAAATTGTTGGCAATTTGTTCAGATTTAGAATACACCCGCCATTCTGATATCAGGTTGGCGGGTGTATTTACTTATTCTAATAACTTTGGTTTGAGAATAGTACATTGCTTCAAATTGAACGTACATTCGGTACATTGCTCGTACATTCCTCACACGCATATCGCATCGCCATCGGTAGTCATACACCCGCCATTCTGATACACACAACAATTACAGAAGCCGCAAAACTAATTATCTATAAGATTCAAATGACCATTTTCGACAACATCTGGCCTGGGTAACGGACACAATTATCTATAAGATTCAAATGACCATTTTCGACAACATCTGGCCTGGGTAACGCACACGAATTTTTCACATAAATTTTGAAGTTGAGGTTTACCTACCTACAACTTTGTCATTTAACTTTCGTAGTTTTCCGGATATCGACGTGCTGTATTTTTTAGTCTTAACACCCCCTCCAAAAAACTTAGATCACCCGTAAATTATTTTTACTTTCATTCTGTTATATTCTCTTCCTTTTCCAATGGGTTTCATTTTTTTTTCTCTTTTTATATTTTCAACACAGTAGTCTATCTGAATAAATTAATTTTACTTTGACTACACACTCCTTTGCGTACCTACCACTGATGGGTGACGGACGTGACGGTTCGGGTGTAAGTGTGGTAGCCAACGGAAATATTTCATGCTAAGAGGCAAACGACGTTAGCTACCACTGACCTGCACCAGGTGAAAATGTTTCCCTTTAATGTTGTTCGGGTTGCTTCGAGTACTAAAATTAAACACAATTGTGATTTTTATGGTTTTTTATTTGATACACTAGCAGTACTTAGTTATAACAAGTTTCTACCGGTGTACCTGAAACAATAAACAAAATATAAGTATACGTATTATAGGTCTAATGGTCTCAAGCGCGACTGCTACGCTAGAGGTCCTGGGTTCGATTCCCAGGTCAAGCGGTGTAATTGAGTTTTTCTATGAAATTCGGAACTCGGGAGTCTGATTTGTGCCCAGGTAATGGCAAAATGCTCGCACTTTATCCAGGCAAATACCGAGCTTAGCTGGAACTGAATTCTGCTCGATTCCTGCGACATACGATTTTATGTAATGTCATGTAGGATTGTGGATGAGCGTATGTGTCATTTATGTACCACAATAAAATTATTAAATGTTAAGCCACGTCACAAGCACCAATATGTGCCTACACATTCATTACCTAACCTTTTGAACGCCAGAGTATAAACGTATCGCCGTACCCCTGACGCCAGGCCACTTTTTCTGTCAAATTCCACAAGGTAGTGAAAACACACTAAAGTAATGATTAAATTGTTTATTTCATAATATGGTGCGACGTATATTTGTCATATATTTGTGACGTTGGCGTTCAGGGTAAGATTTCGTTTGTCACATATATGTGACAATGGCGTTCAAAAGGTTAAAACTCAACAACTATTTTCTCTGAAACTATTGATTACAATTATGACATGTGCTTACCGGGGTTTTTAACAAATACTTTACTGAAATGTACAATATTTCGACATTTAATCGGTACTAGAAAGAAATTGCTTTTTGCAGTTAATGTGTAAATACTTTTGCTCGTGACTGCACGCTAAGAATCATCTCTTAATTTGTAATATTGTATGCTTAGAAGTCCTTATGATAATAAATAATACCATAAGGGTGAAACCAGCATATGTAATATTCCCTCGCAATTCTTCACGTTTGTCTCATAGATGAGATGACGACTGCCTTGGAGGGGTAGACAAAATAGTGTAAGTTAGAGACTGGTGGAACTATCAATGCTCAATTCTTGTCATGGTTTCTACTTTGTATCGCGGTTATTTCGGACAAAATAACTGCTTCAAATGGTAGGGTACGTAGTGGTAAATATCCGATATTTTTGCGTGATTGTAGTAATTTTAAATTAATACTCGCTTGTAGTTGCGTTGTGCACAATAATATTTTTTGTAGTTTCCAAAAATAAAACAGGTACTGCAGAAGTCTTAGATTATAAAGTATGTATACAGGAAAAAGAGGACAATACTCTATTTTAGAGTACAGCTGGTAACCCTAGTCCAAAGCGCGACTGCTACGCTACATCCTGGGCTGATTCCCAGGTCGAGCAGTGTCATCTAGTTTCTATAAAATTCTGAGTAAGATTTGTGCCCGGTTAAAGCTGCCTCCTATTATTACATGGGAACTAAACACACCGGCGAAGTGTGGGGTGTACTTTTAGTATACCTGTGCCTAACCCTTTGGGGAACTAAGGCGTGATGGTAAGTGAAGTTTGTTTTGAAGCTATTCTCAGGGATTACTGGTTTGAATTAAAAACATGTTTTAGTGTTCGATAGCCCATTTAACGAAGGGAAAAGGCTGTCAAGTAACCCGCTACGATCCTTAGCAGCAGGGCAAAGCGGGTGAAACAGCAGGCCACAGCTAGTAAGTTATATTATAAGCTAAAGCTAAATAAAATTTCGAAGTCAGGTAGGGTTGAACATTCATCCCTCCGGTTAAGTACACTGGATGCTTTATCAAACTAAGCTACCGAGACCACTGCCTGTTATTTATGTCGATTTTCTCTTCAGTTTCTTACAATATTTTTAAAAATTTGCTGTATCACTAGAAACAATAAACTATTATCCTTTTCTACATTATTTTTAAAAATTTTGATTCAATTCTGATAGATACAAGGTATGAATTTATATTAAGTTCTATTGAATAAATTGTATATAAAAATCAATTCAAATCAATTCATGCATGTTCAATCCTATGGTTCTAGCTCAAACACAGACAGAAAATCCAAATAAATATTGTTATTTATTCTTAGTCTGCCAAATTAGTTTTTTTGGAAATATAAGCAATTTACAGACACACGAAACTTATAATTATTCTTATTGTCTGTTCTAACCAGCTATATATATACATACACCCACCACTACACCAGAACTCTACCTAACATTGGGGATAAATGCATGTAAGTTTTGTTATAGTTTAATTTAATTCACCCCTGGACCTAAAACTATTAATAGAAATTGTTCTATTATAACCAATAGTTGCACAACTGACACCAATAAAATAAATAATCTATGGGAAAATTCTCAAGCAGCTTTATTTTATGTTATGACCTTATTTCTAACCCCGATGCAAAAGCAATGGGGTGTTACAAGTTTGACGTGTCTGTGTGTGTGTCATCATAGCTCCCAAACGGGTAAACAGTTTTTTTCTTGTTTGGAAGGTGAATAATAATACTTAGTCAGAAGTGTTCTTAGCTATGTTTGATGAGAATCGGTCAAATATAATGCAATAGCCAGGAATTTTTTAATTAAAAAAAAAAACGAGGGTTAAATGTACCCAGCAGAACTACAGACTGAGCATTGATGCCAAAGGTATTGTGAGTATAAATTGCATTCAGTTAAAACATGGTTGATAATATTTTTATACAGAATTGACTGATCAGTTGGTTACTTTCATCATCTTGTGTATTTGAGATTACTTGTAAGAAGCTTTAACTAATAAATACACTTTAAATAATCAAATATAAGATTATTTATACTGCTTTTATTAGAATGAAAATTAATAATTAAATTGTAATACTACCAAATTTTTTATCACTATCCACTCATTCACAGTGGTAACATAAGTAGAAAGCATTGCCAATAGCTCAGGCGTGAGTTCCCCTCACAGAGGCACATGTTTTTAACAAATGAGTAGATTCCATGAGGTCTATCAACAATGCCTTTCCAAGGTATTTCTTTAACCTAATGTAATTTATGAACAACACATAGGAACATGTCGAACTCAACATTCATGAAAGAACTTAACAATAGAAGCAATGAAATTATCATAACCAAACTTTTTATTAATTAATTTATACCTATCAGAGGCATATTTAACTTGAATACCAGCATTCCCAAATAACAGGGTTACTCCGAAGGAGTATGCAAAGTGCTTCTGCACGTCTTTTAAGTTAAGATATAATACTTCACAGTCAACTGAATTTACGGAAGTATTGAATAGCGCGATAAAAGAAAATAAAATGAGTTCATTTTAATCTTAAATTCCATGCACATGTGCTCTCAACTGAAGCTATTCATAAACTCAACTACTACTAAAAAATGCCAGGCCTGGTGGCAAGGCAGATGATCATTCCAAATTTTATCAACTAAGTACTTTACTAGATGTAAAGGCTCCACTGAGATGCCTCAGGAAGTTAAACTGTATTGTTAAACTTACCATTTTATTTGGACCTTGCACGCATCTTCCTCCTTTTGCGCTTTAGCCTTCGCATGCGCTTCTTACGCCACTGAAACAAATCACCACAAAATAAAAACGCGGTTCAGCCGGTTATACCATTTTTCAACACACTAATGTAAATAAAAGTAATTTATGAACCAAATATATCTGTACCTTAGCTCTCATGTTTTAGAAGGAAAAGACTTGTCTTTCCTCCTTCAAAAGGAGTTCGTGATTATTCTTGTATTTCACGATGAAGATATCGGACTGTGCTTCGGACTCCGTAGAATGAAAAGAAAGAATTGTTAGAGTTGCCAAGAAAGCCTGCGCTAGTTTTGACAAAAATATTTTGTAATGTTGCCACTTGCATAAAATAATAGATGTCAACCTCTGGTCAACCAAACTCCCTTAAATACGATATGTCTTTGTCAGTCTGACCGTCTGACCAAATAATCAGCAAAATCAGGTAGAAAATTGTTCCATCTTGCAAAGTCCGTTTTTAGGGTTCCGTAGCCAAATGGCAAAAAACGGAACCTTATAGATTCATCATGTTTGTTTGTCTGTCTGTCCGATCGTGTCACAGCCTATTTTTTCGAATCTATAAGAACTATGCTGTTGAAACTTGGTAAGTAGATGTATTCTATGAACCGCATTAAGATTTTCACACCAAAATAGAAAAAAAACAATAAATTCTGGGGTTCCCCATACTTGAAACTGAAACTTAATTTTTTTTTTCATCAAACCCATACGTGTGGGGTATAAAGGGGTTCAAAAATGATATTGAGTTTGAATGAATGAAATGAATTTTAATATCATTTTTTTCTAAACTGAATAGTTTGCGCGAGAAACACTTCCAAAGTGGTAAAATGTGTGTCCCCCCCCTGTAACTTCTAAAATAGGTGAACGATAAAACTAAAAAAATATATGATGTAGATTACCATATAAACACCGAAAATTGATTTGAACGAGATCTAGTAAATAGTTTTTTTTTTAATACGTCATAAACTGAATATTTTACGCGAGAAACACTACCAAAGTGGTAAAATGTGTGTCCCCCCTCCCCCCTATAACTTCTAAAATAAGAGAACGATAAAACTAAAAAAAATGTATAATGTAGATTACCATGTCAACTTCCACCGAAAATTGGTTTGGACGAGATCTAGTAAATAGTTTTTTTTTAATAAGTCATAAAACGTAATGGTACGGAACCCTCGGAGTTGGTTTTATTTATGATACACACGGCTACTGGTCAAGCTATACAAAAGGGATGTTAAAAAATTGTCTATTATAAAAAAAATCGATTATTATCGTATTAAAAATCGATTTTTATAGAATTGTTTTTTTTAGATAAATAAAAATCGATTTTCAAATAATCGATTTTTTTATCGTAAAGTCATTAACTATACAATTCCAGTTTAAGCTGATGATGCGTTTTCACTGACGATACAATGTGCGATCAGCTGCTGATCGCACATTGTATCGTCAGTGAAAACGCGGGGTTGTATACACAACGCAAAATTTAATATTTTATAGTAATTACTAGTGAGGCTACCATGCACCGGGCGTCTGTGAATGAAATAAAAAAAATGTTGTCAAACATTATTACACAATAAATTATACAGCGTAAGAACAGTTTGTTTAAAATAACTCTGCTCTTCTGAAGTTACTGAAGTTAGCCGTTCCAAATTACCGCGCTGGTAAAATCGTTTATTTAAGTTTTGTACACATAAATATTGAAATTAGTAATCAAAAATAATGTGAAACATATACGCACGGCTACACATCAAGCTAAACAAATCCAGTTTACGCTGGTCTCTTATTGTATGGGAAGTCTATACAATGCGAGATCCGCTTAAACTGGTTTGTAAAGGTTGACCTGTAGCCGTGTGTACGACCGCAATTGTCTTAACACCGACTCTTTCTTTAAAATTTAAAACTGCTATACCACTTGCGGACAATTTCAAACAGGTTTAGTTATTTCAAACAGTGTTCTATCACTTCTATTTAGTGTAGCGTTCAAATGGTAAAAATATTTTTAAAATCGGTCCAGTACTTTTTGAGCCAATTCGTTACAAACATACTTACATACAAATCTTTCCTCTTTATAATATTAGTATAGAATTATAGATATAGATTATAGTTGATGTCAAAATTTCTACTCCCGCCATGAAGCTAGACTTAGCGTCGGCATCGATCATGAATGGCGCGTGCGCCATTGCAGCCAATCTTTAGACTTTAGACTCTACAGTTTGTTCGAAATAAGTAAGCTGATCGGAAGTTATCTGCGAGTGATTTAGAAGTGGTAAATTTGAATAGAAAGAGTCGATGTAAAGATAATTATAGGCCGACCGCTTAACTCGCGTATCGCCTGCACGGTAAGAAGGGAGTACTACTACTAGTAGTAGTAGTAGTTTTAAGTATCCAAAAAAGATACTTATTATTTTATTCTTTACCAACAATGTCTATCTCGAGATAAATCTTTGGATTATTGACTCCGTGTGTAGCGTTACCCGCCCCCGCTCCCTTCTTACCGCACAACGGTACGTACGGCAGTAGAAATTGCGACAGCAACAATAAGTTATTCACAATTTAGTAATAAAACTTTTGCTTAAAAATCGTAATCATTGAAGATTTTGGTGTAAGATAGTGGAATCGGTGTAAGATTTGGTGTAAAAGATAGTAAATTTACACCTGAATCTCTTTTGATAGCGATTTTTATGCAAAGATTTTTGTACTCAATCGTGAATAAGTTGATGTTAATCAATTTTAACTCAATTTTAACTGCCATGCATCTAGAATGGAATGTATCAAAGTCGAATAATTTGTGAAAAACCAAGAAAAAAATTAATTTCACACCCAACCCTGACGCATGTGCCTTAATTCAATGAAGAATGTTAACGAATTTTGATTATTAGCACTCCATATTCTCTGTCAAAAATAAAAAATACTAGTGAAAGAATTACTTCGATACGTCAATTAGTTTCCGTTTTAGAAGTAAAACAAGTTGTAACCGAACGACGCGGGCCGCCGGTTACGGTGTGACGTCATAGGACAACACGCTCAGTCTGGCTCACTCAGTCCGCTCGCAGTCGCGCACCCGTGCCGTCGAAATTATACCTAAATTCTTTTAAAAATGTCCAATCCAAATACTAGGAAAGCATATGGTGTGCCTAAATGTAAAAATACAACTACCAATTCGCCGGAAAAGTTATTTTTTATAGTTCCAAAAGACGTTAAAATGCGAAAAAAAATGATAAAAGCTATTTATTTTTATTATGACACTAAATAAATAAATAGCTTTAATCCATGTTTTTCGCATTTAAACGTCTTTTGGAACTATAAAAAAAACGGGCCAAGTGCGAGTCGGCCTCGCGCACGGGGGGTTTCGTACCATTACGATTTATGACGTATAAAAATAATCTACTGACTAGATCTGGTTCGAACCAATTTTCGTTAGAAGTTTACATCATATATTTGTTTTAGTTTTATTATTCTCTTATTTCAGAAGTTACAGGGGGAGGGACACATTTTACCACTTTGGAAGATTCTCAGGCGCAAATTATATCCGAAACCGCAATATCATTTTTGAAGACCTATTCATAGATACCCCAAACGTATGAGTTTGATGTAAAAAAAAAATATAATTTCAGTTCTAAGTATGGGGAACTCCCAAATTTTTCTGTTTTTTAGGGTTCCGTAGCCAAATGGCAAAAAACTAAACCCTTATAGATTCGTCATGTTTGTCTGTCCGTCCGTATGTCACAGCCACTTTTTTCCGAAACTATAAGAACTATGCTGGTGAAACTTGGTAAATAGATGTATTCTGAGAACCGCATTAAGATTTTAGAACTTAGAACTAAAACATTTTTTTTTTCATCGAACCCATACGTGTGGGGTATCTATGGATTGGTTTTCAAAAATGATATAGAGGTTTTTAATATAACTTTTTTCTAAACTGAATAGTTTGCGCGAGAGACACTTCCAAAGTGGTTAAATGTGTCCCCCCCGGACCCCCTGTAACTTCTAAAATAAAATAATGATAAAACTAAAAAAAAAATATGATTTACATTACCATGTAAACTTCCACCGAAAATTGGTTTGAACGAGATCTAGTAAGTAGTTTTTTGAATACGTCATAAATTAAGTTTTTTTAATACAATTATTAATGGTATGAGCCGAGGTAAATCTCCGGGACATGATGGGCTCAGTATTGAGCACTTCAAGCACGCAGGTGTCCATCTACCTCGAGTCCTGTCTATGTTTTTCACAATGTGTATTAGCCATGCCTACTTACCTGCTAATCTAATGAAGACCATCGTAGTTCCTATTGTGAAAAACAAGACAGGTGATATATCGGATAAAGGCAATTATCGTCCCATTTCACTTGCAACAGTAACAGCAAAAGTGTTGGACGGTGTGCTTGATTCTTATTTAAATAATTACATACATCTTCATGATGCACAGTTTGGGTTTTGTCCTGGACTATCAACCGAGAGTGCTATTTTGAGTGTCAAGCACACAGTTCAATATTACATAGATCGCGGGACGCCGGTGTATGCATGTTTCCTTGATCTCTCCAGGGCATTTGACCTTGTCTCGTATGATGTGCTCTGGAGAAAGATGGGAGACAGGGGCGTTGCCGATGAGATATGTGGACTGTTTCAGTATTGGTATGGAAACCAAACCAATCATGTGAAATGGGACGGTAAGCTCTCTGAGCCGTATGGGTTGGAGTGCGGGGTGAGGCAGGGAGGTTTGACGTCTCCCAGGCTTTTCAACCTATACGTAGATGACCTCATAGCCGGACTCAGCAGCATGCGTGTGGGATGCAGTGTTGATGGAGTTAGGATTAACAACATCAGCTATGCAGACGACATGGTGCTGCTGGGTCCATCTCCAGGGGCAATCGGAGAGCTCCTTAAAGTCTGTGAAGCCTATGCTGCTGCACATGGATTAACATACAATGTTAAGAAATGTAACTACATGGTCTTTGAGGCCGGCGTCAAATCCCGGGGGGATGGACCCGGGTTATTTATGAACGGGTCACCTATCACTAGAGTGTCCACTTTTAGATACCTAGGACACTTTCTCAGCGCCGACCTCAGGGATGATGTAGACATTGAGAGGGAGCGCAGGGCTCTGGCGGTCCGGTGCAATATGTTGGCCCGCAGATTTGCACGGTGTACAGATCTAGTAAAGATTACACTTTTCAAGGCCTATTGCCAGAGTTTGTACACGGGGAATCTGTGGGTCCGTTACACTAAAAGATCACTAGATGTCCTGCGCATCCAGTATAATAATGGTTTCAGGATGCTGTTGGGACTGCCTAGGTACTGCAGTGCGTCGGAGATGTTTGCGCAAGCGCGCACTGATGGTTTTCACGCGATTGTGCGCAAAAAAACAGCGTCGCTGCTAAGACGAGTGAGAGACAGTCGGAACAGCATCCTGAAAACCGTGGCTGAGAGTTTACACTCTCCGTTAATTAAATTTTTTATTCAGAAGGTAATTGGTACTAACACTAGGTAATAAGTTTTTCTACTAACAACATATGGATATTTTTGTTTCCGAAATAAAGATTATAATAATAATAATAATAATAACCAGCCATCAGCGTCTCGGCCCAACGACTGTCGGATCAGGTGCGGGTTATCCAACGGAATCACAGATTGGACGACGCCGCACTTGATAGGCTACGCTCAGAGGTACTGAACAACCGTATCGTCCCTGTCCCTGTCCCGCCACAGACCGCGGTACAGCCGCTATCACGCGACATAATACAACCGCGGTCAAATGTCAACGATGGGGAGGGGGACGATGGGGTTGTTACGGTAAGTAGCCAGTGCAACGACCGTTTGAGGAGCGCACTGGAGGATGCGATTCGGGACTTTAGAACTGCCCCCCTCGAACTTAGGCCTCGTCTACCTCGCTTGCCTATGCACAGAAGGAATAGGGCGTTGGTGTGTGCCCTGGATTCGCTGCTTGATAATTACTTTGAAAGCAGCGAAGATCTCTTCGATACTCACTCGATCATGTACTGCGCAGCTATTGCGGCGTGTCGTGTAGCAAATGTCACATTTCCAAAATGTGACAATGCTGCACGACAAAAATCCGCCGTTCCAGCCTGGCAGCGCAGGATCGAGCAGCGTATCGAGGGGACCAGGGTGCTCATCGGCAAACTATACTGCTTCAGGGAGGGCAATACTCGACCTAGAGTGATGCGCTTTGTGAGGCGGGCGTTCTCGGGGACTGGAATCAGTCCTCAAGAATATATGCCCCGTGTCACGGAGCGCATTGACTTCCTGAAGCAGAAGGTCTGTGCATGGGCGAGCCGTATACGAAGGTATAAGCGACGGGTTGAGCGATATACCCAGAATCGCATGTTCCAGAGCGATCAAAGGTGGGTGTATAGAGCTTGGGAGCGACCTGACCAAACTGTGGTTGACGAGCGCCGCCCAGATGATGATGCCACTAGTACATTCTGGCGCAACATCTGGTCGGTGCCCGTCTACCACACTGAGGCTGAATGGATGCGTGATGTTGAGCACGAGTGTGACGCCATACCGGAGATGGAGGCAGTTGTAATTACTGCCTCAGATGTAGCCAGTGCAGCCCGTTCGGTACCGAACTGGAAATCACCGGGGCCGGACGGACTGCACAATTTCTGGCTTAAATGGCTACAAAGCTCACACGCGTGCTTGGCATCGCAATTCCAGTCGGCCTTAGAGTCTGGGTCGCTACCACAGTTCCTCACAACGGGAATCACCCACCTGCTCCATAAGTCAGGCGATGCCGCGGAACCCAAAAATTATAGACCGATCACATGTTTACCGACGGTCTATAAACTTCTTACATCCATTTTGAGAGTAAAAATCAATGGGCACATAGAAAAAAATTCTATTATGTCAGCCTCTCAAAATGGATGTAGGAATGGGTCCCGCGGCACCAAGGAGCTTCTCCTCATCGACATGGCCATAAGCCAACAGGTCCGTCGATCCCGAAAGGATCTGTCGACATGTTGGATAGATTATAAGAAGGCCTACGACTTGGTGCCGCATACATGGCTCATGAGGGTGCTGGAGTTGTATAAAATAGATACAACTTTACGCACCTTCCTGGTGTCATGTATGAGGCAGTGGAAAACTGTCCTTCGCTATCCAGGATGTAGGCAAATTCAAGGGACCGACGAACCTATTGAGATTAAGCGGGGAATATTCCAGGGCGACAGTCTGAGTCCACTGTGGTTCTGTTTAGCCTTGAACCCCCTCAGCACCCTGCTGGAGGGTACGGGGCTGGGCTATCCGTTGCGGAGAGGGGGTCAGGTAATATCCCACCTGCTTTATATGGATGATTTAAAACTGTTTGCCTCCACCAAATTGCAACTGATGGAGTTACTAAAGGCAACTGAAACTTTTAGTAATTCCATCAGGATGGAATTTGGTGTAGATAAATGTGCAGTCATACATGTAAGGCGGGGCGGGATTGTGGAATCTGAGGGACTACAACTCTCAGATTCTATAAACCTCAGATCACTCTCCGCAACTGATACCTACAAATACCTGGGTATGTCAGAGGGGTTAGGTATTAACGGGGCTGACATGAAACAAGCGTTACAGGAGCGCTTCTTCGGCCGCCTGAAAAAGGTACTTAATAGTTCTTTGTCAGGCGGCAACAAGGTGCGCGCCTGTAACGGTTGGGTCATGCCGGTCCTGATGTACTCCTTTGGCATACTCAAGTGGACCCAGACGGAGCTGGACGCCTTGGATAGGAGAGTCCGGTCGCTGTTGACCGCAAACCGGATGCATCACCCACGTTCGTCTGTTATGAGGCTGTACATCCCGCGGAAGTGCGGGGGTCGAGGTTTTTTAAATGCTAAGACCCTCCACAACCGCGAGGTGTGCAGTCTCAGAGAATATTTTCTCAAGGCTGACGTGGGTATGCACCGAGATGTGGTCGCAGTGGACAAGGGACTCACCCCGCTATCTTTGGCTAAAGAGAACTGGCGCAAACCTGTGGTGCTTAGTACCAACGACCGCAAGGAAGTATGGCAGAGCAAGGAGCTTCACGGACGCTTTTTCCGTGCCCTTCATGGGCCCGACGTAGATTTTTTAGCGTCCGTGGCCTGGCTACGCTTCGGAGACCTCTTCGGGGAAACCGAGGGTTCGGTCTGTGCAATTATGGATGAAGTTATGCTGACGAACAACTACCGGAAGTATATCATGAAAGACGGGACGATCGACATATGTCGGGCATGCCATTGTCCCGGTGAGTCTATCAGGCATATAACTTCTGGGTGTTCTCGTCTAGCTAACGGCGAGTATTTGCACAGGCATAACCAAGTGGCCAGGATTATCCACCAGCAACTTGCTTTAAAATACGGCCTTGTGGATTCTGAGGTACCGTATTACAAGTATGCGCCCGACCCAGTTCTCGAGAATGACCATGTCACGTTGTACTGGGATCGATCTATTATCACTGACAGGACTATTGTAGCCAATAAGCCTGATATAGTGGTAATAGACCGATCAGCGCGCCGCACAATGATTATCGATGTCACCGTCCCGCATGACGAGAACCTCGTGAAGGCTGAGAAAGAGAAGCAGTTGAAATATCTCGACCTTGCTCACGAGGTGGTCGCCATGTGGGATGTGGACTCGGCCATCATTGTGCCGATAGTCGTGACGGTCAATGGACTTATAGCGAAGAGCCTCGACCAACACCTCAGGAGGCTCGAGTTGGGTGGCTGGGTTAAGGGCCTGATGCAGAAGGCAGTACTCCTTGATACGGCGCGTATTGTGAGGAGGTTCCTGTCTCTGGGGCCCTAACCACCGGTAGCTTGGACCCTGTTCCCCATGCCGGTGGATCCCTATTTTTTTATATTTTTAAATGTTTTTTTAATATAACGTATTTTATATTAATGATGAAAAAAAATATTTAGAAATAAAAAAAAAATATGTATTTAAGTGAATAAAGAAGATAATAATAATAAATCGTAATGGTACGGAACCCTCCGTGCGCGAGTCCGACTCGCATTTGGCCGGTGTATTTTTTCTATTTTTGTGTGAAAATCTTAATGCGGTTCACAGAATACATATACTTACCAAGTTTCAACAGCATAGTTCTTATATTTTCTGAGAAAAGTAGCTGTGACATACGGACGGACAGACAGACAGACATGACGAATCAATAAGGGTTCCGTTTTTTGCCATTTGGCTACGGAACCCTAAAAACAACTTTTCCGGCGAATTGGTAGTTGTATTTTTACATTTAGGCACGACACATGATTTCCTAGTATTTATTATAAAGAGGTTAGATCCATTTGGAGATAAAAGTATTTATTGTTGTGAAGACCATTTTGACTTTCGTTTTTATTCCTCGCATTTCGGCGGCAACGAAATGACTATTTGTTGATAAATAATGCGCAACCATTGCTCCATTACCATTACATCCATCTATTTTAGGTAGATTATCCAATTGCCCTTTTTCGAATCCTTAATCCATTTTATTAATCGAATAATATTTACTATTATTAGACTATTAACTTAATACGCGGACGAAAACACAACAAAATACTGCGCAAGCTATTACACCTACTACTATAACCGCTGGCGACTTGATACTATAGTGGAATTAGATTTCATTACACTATGTTGATACTAAGCGGGCCGCGGCCCGCGCGGCGCGTTGTAACATGACGTCACAAGCGGTCACGTGACTGTTAGCGGGACTCGATATTTTTCGAAACTTTGAATGCCTATAAAATCAAAACTACTAGGTATTTTTGACTACAACAAAAACTAGTGTATTTGTATACATACAGGCTTTACTGAGACAACATTTCAAGCGATTTGGCATACCTAGTAACATTCTCCATTATTACACGTTGAATATAATCACGTAAGTTAATTGGTAATGATTGGTTACATACATTGTAAAATTTAAGTGCGCAATTTAATAGATTTATAACCAAATTTTTTTATTAAAGTATAATAAGTTTAGTAGGTAAAAAAACTAACGACCATTAAAGGTGTTTATTGTGACTTTTAGTGGATTTTGGTTGTTTTCAACAGTCACGTATTGCGGATTAGGCATAAAAAATTAGCACTACGGCCCGTGTCCGTCTATGAACTGTTTTCATAGGATATAGTTCAATTTTGGATACAACATAAAATCCTTCGCTTCTGGGGCTAAATATAGTGCAAAAACGTAGAACTAACAATACTACTGTACTTTAGTCTGTGATTGTAGTCAGGAGTACCAACCTATACCAATAAAATGAAAATCTAAATTGACATTAAATTCAGTGTTGCTCTTTTAGCGCGAAATCTAGCTGTAATGCATTACAATCAGCTCTAAATTGGGTATCGGACTGGTGTTTTATTCATTAAAAATAACTTTTCTCACAAAACCAGTTACAGTATAGAAATTTTGTAGAGAACGCACGGTGTGATGTCACAATGTGCTAAAGTACGCTCTAGCTATCTAGCATAAAATGCTTAAACTGCCTTATTTCACAAAGACTTAAAGGTAACCTCCCTAAATTGTTCATCGGCAAGAATTCGGATTTATCGCTCGACTGATCCGTGTTTTGTACGGGCAATTGGACCGATGCACAGTGTGTTATTTTGCCTTAGTTTCGGACATGTCAGTTTTATTTTTTATTTTTATAGATAAAACCTTAATAAAGCATTCTCAAAAATACCTGTATTTTTAATTCACTTAATTTGGGAGATACAAATATTTTAGTGAAAGGTCACTGACCTTCTTGAAAAAGATTTTCGCCTGTATTTTTTGAATAAAGCATATGTCAGTCTCTTGAAAATTACAAGTTAATTGTTGGTTTGAAATATATACACTGTAAAAATTGCAAGTCCCTAACGTCCAAGGAACGAGAATAAATAATGATTTCGTTAATAAACAAAACTTTTTTTTATAAAATTAGCTATTTACGGGTCGCGTTTTTTTCTGTTTGCATAATGTAGTGTTGTATAGTACCTTCAACTTGAGAAAATTTTAAATATGTATCTAGCGAGATCTTGGAGATATTGCGTTTCTAAGTTTTTTAAAAATTTCTATGGAAATAGGGTTGTCCCAAAGTATGAAGGTAGTCAATATTTAAGTTGATTAGTTCAATCAGTTATGTGAGCCAATTCTCTTTGATTTTTGATGTTTATGACGTTTACTAAATGTCAATAAGGATCCGATGATTCTAATGCGCGGTAAACAAACTATGTAAAGTATCATATGCACATCACTATTTAAATCAGCAATTGTTAATACATTCATACATACACTCACGCCTTTTTCTCACAGGGGTAGGCAGAAACTATGGACTGCCACTTGCTACGACTTGCATATTTCTTTCGCTTCTTCCATATTCATACATCTTTTCATACACAAGTGGCGGTTGCGAGTACTACGCACCTGACCTTTTTGGAGAACCTCGCCGATAAGATCGGAGAACGTCCTTCTAGGGCGACCTCTCCCGACGCTGCCACTAACATTCGCCTTGTAAATTCCATTCGTTAATCGTCTTTAATTCATTCTCTCGACATGCCCAAACCATCTTAGCATATTCAATACGTGTCACTATATCATATTTCAGTCCGCAACGTTGTCTAATCACACTATTTCTTAGTCTGTCATTCCTAGTTACACCGCACATACTACACAAGGAACGCATTTTCACAGCATTTATTCCACTTTCATGTCTCTTCTGCCATACCCAACATTCACTTCATTGCTAATACCTGGCTCAAAAATAATGAATCACAATAAGTAATATTTGCATGAAGTAAGTATTGTATGTTGCACACAGGTGTGGTTGACAACACACACCTTTAAAAATTCAATATTTCCGAAATCCTGGGTTTGTTGTATCTGTTTTTTTTTGTGGCGATAGTTATTATTGTGATCCACATTTAGGTATTAAAAAAAAACGCGACCATGAAGAGAATCATTGGTAAAAAAATATTTACTAAATCATAGAAAAAAATAATTGTCACGTCTGTGAGCAAGATTTTTACAGTTTTCCAGAAAAAAATGGTTCTTATAATAAATTTCTATCACACCTAAAAACATTTAGTGAAAAAATCAAATCCAAAAACAAGATAGCGTTTTTATGGTTTTTATCGATTTTATTTATTTCTCTTAAACTCGTAGTCAGAGCCGGGGCGGAGTTTTATTAATAGTCTTGTTAGAATGTTACAGTTTGTTCGAAATAAGTAAGCCGGTCGGAAGTTAGCCGTTCCGAACTACCGCGGTGATAAAATCGTTTAATTAAGTGTTTTAATACATAAATAACGAAATTAGTAAACTCAATAATTAGAAATGTGAAACATATACGACTCTAATTATCTTTACACCGACTCTTTCTATTAAAATTTAACACTTCTAAACCACTTGCAGACAACTTCCGATCGGCTTACTTATTTCGAACAAACTGTAGCTTTCCAAAAAACACATAAAACGAGCATGTCCGCAACTAAGGCAAAATAACACACTGAGTCGCAACGCTGGTTGGTGCGTAACTAAACGCGATCCGGGGATTTGCCTTAATTTCTTGTAGTTGATTTTAGAGTACAGGTTACGTATCTATAGTTTTTAATATAATTGACTGAAATAGTATAGGAGTTAGGTTTTAGCATTTGCCTAACGAGGACGAACCCTTCTTTATCCCACACAATATCCTTCATTGAAGATAGATCTAAAACAAATAGTGATCAAATTCAATCGTAAATGTTTTTTTATTTTGACTTTCACTTTCTGCAATACTTTTTCATATAAACTTAAACTATAAACTATCATGTACACGTGACAATTTAAACAGGCAATTGCTAATACCTGACCTTAAAAATAATTAATCACATTTAGTAAGTATTATATGTTGCACAGAGGTTTGATTGACAACCCTAACCCACAATTTCAAAATTCAATATTTCCGAGATCCTGGGGTTGTTGCATCTGTGTTTTTTTGTGGCGATAGAAATGATTGTGGTCTACAAATACGTTTTTAAAAAAAACGCGACCATGAAGAGAATCGCCGGAAAAAAATATATTTCAAAATCATAGAAAAAAAATCATTGTGACCTGTGTGAGCAAGATTTTTAAAGTTTTCAAGAAGAAAATGGTTTCTTCAATCAATTCCTATCACACCTTAAAACAGTTAGTGTAAAAATCAAATCCAAAAACTAGATATTGCGTTTCTATGGTTTTTAAGGATTTTTCTCGATTTTATTTATTTCTCTTAAACTAGTTGTCAGATCCGGGGCGGAGTTTTAATAAGAGTTTTGTTTAATTGTCAGCTATCCAAAAAACACATAAAACGAGCATGTCCGCAACTAAGGCAAAATTACACACTGTGCGATGTTGGTACACAAATCTGATAATAATTTAAAATAGAATACACGAATTTGGTGTCTAAATGTAATTAAATAGAAAAATACGGTAAAGATTTATTTACATGTGAAATGTAATACCATCTTTTAGTAGATTTGATGTTCCAGACCTCTTTTTGCAGCAGAAAACCGAACAATTTGGCATTTTAAGGACCGCTGTGTTCACTCGCGCGGCTGGACTTGGTTTAGTTAAAAATCCGAGCGGTAACTTAGTTTTATAAAATGCATATGATGCCCATTTGGGCTTGTACTTTGGCATTAGGGAACGCTACGGATGGCTTCTCCCTTTCCGTGTTGCTCGAAGATTTATATTCAACTTTTTTATGGTACACATGGCTTCACATTAAGCTATACAAATCCAGTAAAGCTGGCCTCGCATTTTGCGGAAAGCGTTGCAAAGCAAAGTCAGTTGATACTGGATTTGGATAGCTTGATGTGTAGCTGTGCGAACTATAAAAAATATTATTGAACCAGCCTATCCTTCTTTACAATACGAAATTTCAGGTTATTTTTAGACTTAAAAAATCTTTGTCAATTTGAATAAATTAAATGCAGTCTTTGTCTCCTGGCTAGGTAATTTATTTTTGTTCTGATGTGACCATCTGTGCACTTGTTGTTTGCATGTCATCAACTTGTCTCATTTGAACATAGGCACCGTGGTAGTTCACAGTACGTACGAAACTTGTATAAGGAAAGGAAATAACCTTAGCTGTGGAAAGGCAGGAGGATATAGGTAACGATGTAACGTATACAATAAGTATGTGGTTGAATAAAATGGTCTTTATCCATGGTTAACTGAAAAAGAGCCATTATACGATTAATGTTGAACTTGAGAGTTTTGGGAATCTCCTTCGTGCTAAACTTTCATAATTAGCTTTCTATACGTATCAAGTTTATTACAGTGTAGGTGTAAGTATATACGTGTAAGTGTAGGTATATACTTCACTGAATAATGTGATAACATTTGATTCAAGACATTTTATTAGCGAAAATTAATGTATTACTTTATTTCAATGTTAGCTGAACAAAGCTAGCAGTGACAAAATTAAAGCCTTATACTGTATCACATAATGTACATAGGTATAAATAAAACTGCTTATATTTACTTTATTTTGCTCTTTTGGATATAATTAATTAATTTAGCTATTTTTAAAGCGGAATTAATCTGTTTGCAAATGCGGAGTTGTCTTATGGCAATACTGAATTACTGATTAAATCATTAAATGTCTGTGGTATTGTAGGTAGATAGTAGAGGTGTAAAAGTAACGAAAAATAGCGTACCCTGATGTATTCGTTACTATACCAATCAGTACTCGTTACTTTCGTATCGTTACGTTACTCGTTACTTTTGATCATCGGATCGGGTCGTGTTTCATACCTACCTAGCCGCGTAAGATGCTATATTTTAACTTATAGGTAGTTAATAATAATTGAGTAAATTGGGTAAAACAACAAGTAAAGCGTCTGACGGAAAACTACTGTTTTTGTAAAAGATTTACTGTTTTGACTATTATATCCGTGAAAATATGTAGTATCACAATAACATCGCATTTATGCATCCACTAATTAATAAGAACAATAAGGTATCGAACATTATTTATTGACAATAAAATTAGGATATTCTAACGATAAATCAACATCAAATATTATTCTTTTTCTCATAATGGTATTAAATTTCTGTTCTAATCTTAAACTTTGTCTAAACCATTCCTTTAATTTTTAAAGGAACCGAACAGTAAACGGACAACCAAATATCTCTCTTTGCAACGTACGTTTTTAAAATCACAAATCACTGAATAAGCGCGCGCATGCGAATAACGATATACGATCGGCACACCATTCAATTTTCGCATCAACGATACTAACAGTAGTACGAAAATACGAAAGATGCGAGTAACGAAATAAATTCGTGAGTAACGTTTCGGTACTCGGTACTGGATGGCGTACCCGTTACTCAGTACCGAATACATACGGTTTGTTACAGTTCTAGTAGATAGGTACTTGTACGTACAGCTCGTTCTCGTTCTCATTACATTGGCGCCAAAAGTTTTGCGCATGTAATTGATAATTCGTTCATAGTTATTTAAAACAACATTGGTCATTTGGAACGGTAAGTGATACCTGCTAAGCCCTGATACGGAGTATTATTGTATGTCTTTTCTAGAATAATATTTTCATCGCTGTTTTAAAGTAAATAAATTGAACAGCATTACCAACATAACATGACGTATTTCATGAATTGTGACTTCTTTTCAACGTGTGGCTTTGTATCTACGTTACGTACTTTTATTGATTATTTCTCACTAATAAATATGATTTCTAATTAAAAGTGTTGTGTCAATTGTGTAGTTGTTAGATATATAAATCAATATCGTGAAATTATGTTCTGTTCAGCAACTGTAGTGTCAGCTGCGTCGACCCGTACAAGTATAATATTATAGTATTGGCGGATCCTAAAAATGGTTACGTCCAACAAACAACCCGATAAAAAAGTTGTGAAAATGGCTGAGCAGAACAGCACTGCAGTGGTGCCCCAAAGAACTCTGCTGGGCGAAGTAAATGAACACATAACATGTCCTCTTTGTCGAGGCTATTACATAGACGCAACGACGATTGTGGAATGTTTACACTCTTTTTGTCGTAGTTGTATCATTAAACATTTACAGGCGAAAAGTTATTGCCCTGTATGTGAAATGATGATCAATTCTGCCAAGCCAAACATAAAGTTAGATAAAGCCCTTCAAGATATAGTGTATAAGCTTGTACCAGGACTTTTCCAAAAAGAAATGGAACGACGTCAACAATTCTATTCTTCGAGACCTGGTCCAGCTGCATCAGCGACTCCTGAACAGAGGGGTGAAGATACTGAAAGAATAATATTTAGTCCTGAAGATGTGATATCCTTTTCTTTGGAATATGCTGATGCAACGGACACTGATAGTATATCTAGTAAATCATCTGACAGCAATGAACCTCAACAAGTATCAGCAACACCACGAAGGTTTCTGCAATGCCCTGCTGTGGTTAATATTAGTCATCTCAAGAAATTTTTAAGTATGAAATTTGATATTGATAGCACTCAATTTGCTATTGATATCTTATATAAAAGAGTTCCTCTACCAGATTATTATACTTTGATGGACATAGCTTACATATACAATTGGAAAAGAAATGAACCAATGCGCTTTTTTTATCAAATAACTGATTATGTAGCTATACGGAATAGGCTCTTTGAAATTACCAGGAAAGGTTCTGCATCATGTAATTTTAGAGACAGGAAATCAAGTCCTGCTTCAACTGAAGACACAAGTGTGAGCAGTCCAGTACCACATTTACAAGATCAAGGATCTGAAGCTTCATCAGGAACTGATAGTCCAATGCCAGATGATGGTATGAGACATGCTACTGATATTTCAAAGAAAAATGAAAATATAGGACAACAAAATAAGGAATCGGTTGATACTGTGGACCCTGATAAAAATACTGGCACATCTGCTAAGAAGAATGATGATGAAGTTGAAAAATCACAATTTCTAAATTCTTTTGAACTAACAGCAAAGAGCATGTTACCACTTAAAACATCACCAATTAAAGCTATGGATGAGCAAACTGGTGCCAATGATGCATTATCTAAGAATCAGTCTACTCAAAAAATAGATGATAAGACTGCAGAATCATCTAAAAGAAAATATCAAGCACCTCCACATACCTCTGAGCTGAAGAAAATAAAAATAGAACTTGAGAAAACAAAGGCGATCAATACAGTCAATAATTCCCCTAGTGTTTCAAATTCAACATTTAACCAAAATAATAAAGACGAGGACACTTTAGGAAAAGCAAAAGAGACTGAAGGGAATTCTAAAAATTCACTTTTAGTACCACATACTTTACCCACAACAATGGTTGCCCCCCCTAAAGATATTAAGCAACAAATTACGGGCTCCAAACAGCAGGAAAACCCCGGAGTTAAGAGAACAGTCACTGGGTCTCAAAATATATCATCTCCTAAACGCAAACCTCCTAATGAGATTCCATCCATGACACAGCCTTCACCAGGAACACAGAAATCAATTTCGCCACTTAAACCAATTTCAAAATCGGAACCAGCAACAAATACTAAAATACCTGAAGTAGCCAAGCCCTCAGTTAAAAAGATGCCTGATTTAAAACCTAGTGGTCCAATGTCAGCACTGAGTAAGGGACAACCAGTAAACAAAGTAAGAATGGATCTTTTAGCAAATAACAGTGACCCTACAATTGATCGAAGTAAAATATTATCTCAAGTTAAGTCATCACTTGGTATCCCAATGGCAGGAACGCAACCATCTGGAGACCCTTTAAAGTCCTTATTTGATTCATGTAAAATTAATATACCATCATCATTATCCATTACACTAACTGATCAGAAGTTAGATCCACGAAATGCTGGTGAAATAATAAATTCTGATCCAAAAAAGAGTATGGTAAATAAAAATCTTGCTAGTGCTAGTAATACTATCCATAAGGTCCCAAGTCCTCCAGTACATAACTATATAGAAATTTTGAAACTGCCAGATAATGAAGCGAAAAAGCAAAAATCAGAAGTAAATAATGAAATAAAGCTAAGTCAACCATCAAAAGCAGATAATGTTCCAGTGCAATCAAAACCTCCAACTAAGTCATCAGAAACCTCTGCTAAAGGGCCTGTTCCTAACTTAAAGCCTATTTCTGATACTAAATTAGGAAAACAAAGTGGAAATTTTCCAGCTCCTATTACTTTTCAGCAAACTTTTGAACAGCAGTTGCACAATATGCAATCTGATAAAAAATCCAAGTTGCCAAAAAACAAAGCACAGGTTCCCAAACTCATGCCTGCCACTCCAAAATCATTGAATGCTGCTAACAAGTCTGGCAATCCTGCCAACAAGTTGAATACCAGTAACATGCCAGTATTAGAAAACAAATCAAGCACTGCATTGGATCTATCTACTCCTCACAACATACAAAACCAACTAGTGCAACAACAAACCTTTCACAAAGCTTTTGAAACTATGCAGTCTATAGACAATTTGGCCAAGAAGCAAAATCTTCCAATGAAAGGTGTGCCTCTTACTATTCCTCAAAGTAATGTTTTTCCTAGTACAACTATTACAAATAGACCTCTGACGACAGGTATAAGCCCACTGAGAATTCCATCATCAGCAAGTATAAATCAGTTGAATATGGATAAAGGCAGTCCAAGTGGATCACAGATAAGCAACCGGCAGGATGTGGCTAGTAATAAAACCAATTTAATAAAGCCCACTAACAGTGGGAGTTCCAATATTACATCCCCAGGTTTTCAAATAGCTCCTCATACATCTCCAAGCACAGCACTGCCTTCACCTAGATCCCAGACGCGTTCACCTAGTTCTTCACCAAAATTAGTTATAGCAGAAGAGAAGCAAGCAGGAAATTCTGCTCCAGAGCAAAACATAAACCAATCAAATCAAATAACTAGTACTCAAATTTCCAACACAAATTCTGCAAACAGCAATTTATCAAAAGCATCACCTGGGCCTTCCAAGCCTGGACTAAAACCTATGCCCTCTACAGCAAAACTATCAGGTTTACGTCAACCTTCACCATCGGCACAGAAATCAAATCCTACCATGAATGCCTCAGCAGACTATCTTATGTCTCAACCACGAACACAACTGATGGCCCATCACCATGTTTTACTTAGGCACCAAATGGAAATGAATGCATGGATAAAAGCTCAAAGACAAATTGGTATAATTAAGATGTCAACAAATATGTCCCATCCAACCCAAAATGATTACAACAGTAAAGACAAGCATTAGTATTTATCACCCGAATAATGATTTTTTATATTGGGCAGGTATCCCTCGTGATGTTTTTTTATTGTGACAGTCTGACTAATGCAAACTGAGAATAATTTGATCACACAGATGTAGTTTGAATTAATATTGTTACTTACTTTCTCATAATTAATATTTATTGTAATAAATGAATAATAATGTGATGTAAGGCATTTTTAATATTTAAAATCTTTTACAATGTATAGAATTGTCCCAATAATTCTATAATAAGTATTCTAGCCCTTTCATTAATTTAAGGTCCCGTTTTCATGATCATTCTGTATAAAATTTTTCGCTGTCTCCTTAAAAATTAAACTAATTATTAATAAACTTTTGTAATCAACAATATTTTTAAGTTTAATTGATTATTGTGTTAATCTGTTAATTAAATCGTTACTCGGATATATTACATATATTATTTAATGCTCTAATTGAAAGCTAATATATCTTGTCCTTAAAGTGAATTCATTACATAAATCCAAGGATACATTATTAGTTACTTGTGTGATCTGATAAATTGTATACATATTTTAATATTAGATTAGCAGATTATTGCTATCATTTTGGGGTTTCCAATGTTATTCAATTCAATTTAAGTAAATGTCATATAATTATGAGAAAGAAAAAAATTGTTGCACGAGTTGAAGTCAATACTTAGTTATTCATAACTAACCGGATACAAGGCTAACGGATTCTGATTGTAATCATTATGATGTAGTAAATAGATCTTCTATAAAACTTAGAAAAAACTGAATATATCTAAAAGATCATGGTATCTTCATAAACATATTTTGTTTTCAATTAAAGACCAGTTTATTTTTTATACGAATATGTCACCGAAAAAATGTAAGCAGTGTTGGTTTATAATAAGCCAGATTGTTAGTTTCGTGACATTGTAAACACGCTAGATTATTAAGAAAAAACAGTCGCAATCAAATTTTTTTAATTAAGTATAGGTAGTTTAATAGGTCGTGGTCTTTTTTTCTGCTGCCATTACAATTTTTTATAATTATGATATTGACATGTTCCCAATCTTTCCGAGCAACATTATCTGATTCTAAAAGTACATATTGTATTTTCTGGTGACGATACATAATGTGAGTTTAAGAAATAAACAGTGCAGGCAAAGTATAAGTAAGATTCTTATATTGTGGTGCAGGGAATGTAAGGAAACGTTTTTTTTTTCTTCTTAACCATTTAATTTGCTAACGAATATAACTAATTTTTCAACCGACGATAAAACGGAGGAGGTTCTCAAATCGACGTGTACTGGTACGGTACTTAATTTTTTTTTGTACTTTTTTTTATAACAGTTAGGCACAGTTTATGTACAATTAAGTTACGTACCTACGATAGTATTCTTGAAATTTCATCTTCAGTTTTTCAAATGTATTCGGTAAGGCTTTATATTTGAAAAATAAAAAAATAATTATTTGATATGACCAAACAGATTATCTGCATATGGAAAACAGGAAATTTAATAAGAACACATTTTAACAGCCTTCCAAAAAGGAAGAAATTCTAAGTTTGATTTTTGTTATTATGTAACACGTTATCTTTGCCGATTGTTAATTTTTTTAGTAAGTTCACACAACATATATATAATAGTTTATTATATACTTTCAAGATGGTCCTAAATTGGTTTGTGTGTAACTTTTTTTTTCTAAACATAAACAGCATTGGAAGTTTGTTTTATTTTCCTAGAAAGTTATTTAAATTGAAGTTCTAGTTCATGTACCCTAAATCTTTTAAATCTGACAAGGATAAGAATATAATGAGCTTTTTTTTTTTTGCGATATTAATTTATTATACAAGGTGGATACCACGTTACGGTATTGAATGAAACATTGAGAACATGATTAAAATTTTTGAGCTTATCAATTTCAGTATGGGAAAGTTGCTTTTATTATGAATTTCTCTTTAGACTAGGCTGTTGTTTCATTTAATTTCGTAACGTAGGTATCCAGCTAGAATATGTGATGTAAGAATGCCGATTTACATAAAGTAGCACCTACTTTAGAATGCGTTTACAGTGTTCAATTGCTCATACAAACTTTTAATAAAAATAAACTTGTTTTTAGGGTTCCTTCTACTTCAATAGGAAAAAGAAACCTTAAGTATAGGATCACTTCAATGTCGGTCTGTCGGTCTGTTTTGTTGAAATTAATAACAAATACGTCTACGGTTCCTTTGGATCTGAAAAAAAAACAACACCATACAAATTAAGGCCAGTTAATGAACGCATATTTCAAATCTCGCAAATAAACAAAAACTTATAAAATAATTTTGACCCGTCAATGCATACAGTTTCCTCATGAGGAAACAATAGATTTTGCATTGTGTCTACAATATGCCGCTTGACGGGTGGGCCAAAAGCAAAGTCTCAAAGCGCAAATAAAGGAAAAGCCACAGATTGATATTTTTTCAACTATTGCCTGAATATAGTCAAAGGTTCCTGTTATAACTCATTTTTATATTTTCACAAAGACTCGAAGACCAAATGTGCAATGAAAAAATAAAGAATCGTTGGGTATGAAATCTGAGTATAGGCTTGGTCCATATTATCAACTGTAGGTATTTAATTTGCTTTAGTGGTATTATAGCGATAGCAATTCTGTTTTCTAATTGAATTGTATGTAATGATAATGTGTGATGTTTATCTCTATTTTTATTTTGTAATGTAATTTAATATAATATTCAAAATTCATTAGGTATTACACAAAAAGGTGTGTTGTAAATGTATTTGAATTTGTAAAATAAACTAAGATAAATTATATTTTTTAAACTTTTTTAATTGTCTTAACCAATTCTTCAATAATGCTTTTTAATACATTATTTACCTCCATAATTGTAAAACAAACACCGAGAAAAGGTAGTTACATAATATTATAAATAATATAATCACGTTTTACTGTATTTAAATATTTTTTCTGACTCTTTTTATGTATTGCAGATGTCTGGTGTTCAAGCGGCAATTCAATTTAGACCCCGTAAGAAAGTATATATAGATAACGTAGATGTTGGATCGAACGAAAATAAAGACATATTGAACATAAGGGAACCTAGCCAAAGGATATTAAAAAGGCATGTAGAGAAAACCACGGAAGACGGTACGTACTAGACTAGCAAGTAGCAAAAGTCTAGCGTTATTCAAGTCATTCAAGTCAAATGCATTATTTCAATAGAGTTTGAATTGTTTGTTGTTCAATTGTTGAAAGTTTCAATTGGTGTTGAATTTATTGAAAATATCAGGCCTATTGTAAAAAAATATATAAGGCACTGAAAAGAGAATTCAAATCGACGAATATAGTTCTAAGGTGAAAGCGTTAAAAGTTTTTGGTGGGGATTGAGAGGGGATGCTCTGTCTGTCTTTCCGGTAAAAGAGTGTTAGTATAGA
Source organism: Subacronicta megacephala (assembly GCA_958496365.1). Classification (NCBI taxonomy): domain Eukaryota; kingdom Metazoa; phylum Arthropoda; class Insecta; order Lepidoptera; family Noctuidae; genus Subacronicta; species Subacronicta megacephala. The sequence goes on along the minus strand of OY292515.1, from coordinate 10,556,543 downwards.
AATTGTATGGCATAAGTATCGGATTATGACGTCGCAAGCCGATATTTTGCGCTCACTGCCTAGCATAAAATGAAAAATGTTTATATATTCTTTAATTTTGTTTATTTTGTTGGGCTCGATTTATGTTCAATTTTTTATGAGACTTCATAATTTTGTGGTGAATAGTTTTTGAAAGTAAGATAGTATTGGTTTCTAGAAAGGAGGTTTACTAATATGGTTGAATGCAAAGACTGCAATAATGTTGAATGGTTCCAATCTACAATTCCACATTAAGTATGTAAGTAAATTCAATGTGGCATTCGTCAGGTACCTACACGAAAAAATATTGTCTTTTTGATGTTGGACTGGTTCTGCCAATCCCAAAGTTTCAAAACTTTTCTATATGTTTCAAGTTATCATAATAAAAAAAATATATTTCAGAATGGGCTGTAAAAAGGTGTCGAAAGGATGCAGCGGATAAATTGAAGAAACAGAACAGGTATGATTTTTAGCAACTTTCGTTCATGTCTACTTACGCATAATGCGTGATTAAGTTCGGATGTACGATTACATAAGATTTTTCAGTATTGATACAAAATCTTTATCTTTGTTTATGTCCATCTGGAATAGAATGAAACGAATCTTGCATAGAAAGGAATCATTTTACGAACAAACGGGAAACATTTTAAAAACAGTTTATATAAATGGATGTGTTTTTATGGGCTCCGAAACTGCGGCTGTACCGATTTTGTATACTGATGAATTTGACGTTCATCATCAACCCATATACTGTCCCACTGCTGGGCACGGTCTCCTCCCATAATGAAAGGGTTGGATGTTTTTCTTCAAAGTTTTGAGCGAGTACGCAAATGATTCCGAGAAGTCAAAGGCTCTTAGAGTCGAACCAGAGACCTATAATTTGGTAGTCCAACGGTCATAATTTTGATTAGGCTATCACTGCTATCGGTGGGACGTTATGTCCTATAAATTGCCTTGGATTTACATACCTTCTACCCCATTAGAGTAAATAATAATATGTTTGGTTCTAGTGATGACGATTATACAAAACCTCTCACAAGTCGCGAAAAAGAAATAGAATGGTTAAATAATTTCTTGACAGAAAATCTTGAAAAAGAACAATCTGCATCACTGTATGTGTCTGGACAGCCAGGGACCGGGAAAACTGCAAGTCTGTCGTACATTCTACACTTACCTAAGGTATTAACCCTTTGACCGCCACGAGCCTTGACAAGAATTTATACTGACACGCCACGACATATTGTACGCCCAAATTGTAAGTCCATTCTCTAGTGATGGGACATGTTATGAAAAATAATATTTTCGATTGATATTATACATAAAATATTCTGATTTCTTTATATAATAAAGCACTTCACTTATGAAATAAAAAATAATGAGTGAGGATTACCGCATCATTATTAATTTTAAAACAAGAAATACGCAGCTTCAAATATTTTTTTATAGATCATTTTCCGTCACTAGCCGACGCTTTAAAGCGTCGATGGCGTTGGAAAAGGGAATTTTTGTCACGAAATTACACAGTAGTAGTGGTGTTACATAGCTATCGATGTTTTTATTAAATACGTTTTTTTTTTATTTCATACCATATCATATTAGGGAATATAGTAAAACAAATACTCAAATTCACTAGTCGACGATGTTATATTCAATGACGGTGTAAGATCACTATAAAAATAATCAAAAGCAGGTTTTTCAATTGTTAATGGTTGACTTGACCATTGTAAAGAATTTGACGAACTGGTACTGGAAAGATTATGAGTTTCACCAAAAAAATAATCCGGGGTTTGTAACGCGGCCTAAAAAAGAAAACAATAATCAATTATTTAACTAATAATAATTTTAATATTTATGTTTTCTCTTCGAGGGTAAGTCTACAAAATAATATTTTATTCTACCCACACATCCCAACACTACAAATAACGGCGCAAACGCTTATGACGTCACAAGCGGACGCTTTAAGTCGTCAATGGCGATCATAGTAGATACAATTATGCGAGGAATAGTGCCGTGAAGGACGTTATCGATATTATTTTTATAATTGTCAATAGTGTTCATGACAGCCGGGAACGACGGCTTTACATGCTTTCCAAGCAAACTTTTGGTAGTAAAAATAACAAATAAATAAGGCAATTAATTATCAATTAGCCATGTTGCTTAGAAATCGATTACCTCAGGCTTGTTCAAAATAATATCTCTCAATATTTAATACTATGTCGTTACAATTATTTCCATGATCATAAATTGATCTGGTCATTTTCACGGCATCTACACTATTAATTTTTTGCACTCCAAGTTAAGTTGTTTAGCAAAATACCTTATTTATTTTATTATAACTTAAGATTTCAAGCAAAAACGAGTAATTATTACTTAATTAGTACTTACCTTTATTTTTATCCATATCGGTTAATCAAATTTGTGACAAAATAATTATGCAGTTTGTAGCACCAATACCTAAGCTACAAACACGAACAACACAACAATCCGTTACTAACGAAAGATCATTATAATCGTACTAGGTCTATTACTTTTTTAACCTTCCCACTTACCTACTGCGTAGAATATTATTTTATTTTGTGGGTAGTCACAGCACTAGGTGACGCTTTTAGACGTCATTGGCGTTCAGGAAGGAGCTCTAAATGATCATTTATTGACGACAATATTTTGATATGTTTCGTACATAATTAGACACTTTCTCTTTTTACTTTTTGCATAAATATACAGATCAAAAGTAAGATTAACCATTGCATCCGGAAGCAGTCCAAAAAATCAACATTAAACGTATTTTTTTTTTAGTTGAAAATGCGACAGTTATTGACTTCTTAAGACGTCATTGGCGTATGAGGAAAGTTATTCAGTGACGCTTTAAGACGTCGTTGGCGGTCAAAGGGTTAATTTAAAGCTATATTTATTATATTTACGATAAAAATAACATTCCAAGACATCATCATCCTGATCCTGGATAGGTGAGGCAAAGGTATGTTTGACCTGGTAAGTGAACCTGGACCTCACGCTCAGCTGCCGCACAGCCACTATTTTTTTTATGGGATAACTCGGCAAATGAGCAGGCTAGCCACCTGATGGTAAGAAGTCATCGCCGCCAATGGATATCTGCAATAACAAAGGAGTTAAGGGGAAGCAGAAAAGGAAAAGGATGGGAGTCTGAGGGCGTAATCGGGCCTCCGGAGCACCACACTCACCGTTCGAAATGCAACAGTATGCATACTGCTACTTGACGTCGATACACTATGGCAGGGTAGTACTTTCCCGGTCGTGCCGACCCATTAAAGCTGGCATGTAGACATGCCAGTGAGCACTACTATTACAAAGACTAATAATAGCCACAAAATCAGAATCTATCGGAATACCTATAAAAGAAAATGTAAGTAACTATTATGATTATAATAATGATACTCTCCATTCCTATCGACGTACCCGGGTGGAGGCAGCCTAGGGTTACCAGCAGCTTCACGCTTCGTTCTAAAGAGTCGTTCCAACATTCTGGCCGCACTGCCGCACTGTAATCACTATGCAGCGACGTCACTTCTCACTGATTGGTGTTTCAAATTACGTTCCGTTTCATCTAATTCTCGGGATTTATGGTCAAATGTTGCTTCAAGTAGAAACTTATTATGTAAATATTATATTACTTGAATAAAACATTGGTGTTGTATCCAAATAATGTTTTTATTTATTTACGATCCCTAATCCCTAGTTGTGAAAGGAATAAATTTTAATTGTCTCTATAATGTTTTCGAATGATTACAGTTTAGAGAAGGATACAAACAAGTCTACATTAACTGCACTATGATGAAATCGGCTGCCAGTATATATAGCAGAATTTGCAAAGAACTTCAGGTCCCAACATCTGGATCTACTGAAAAGGCTTGTTTTAATGCAATTGAAAAATATTTGAATAAGAAACACAAAATGATGTAAGTAATATTTAGTAAAAAAAAATAATAGTAGTATTTCTGTCAAACCACTATTTATTACACGTTTAATGACAAATGTAACTCTGTAAAATAACTACTGTTATTCACTGACGCATGTAGTGGTCTCATGAAAATCTATAGATATACATAATATATATAAAAATCAATCGCCGTTCGTTAGTCTCGCCTAACTGCAAAAACGGCTTGACCGATTAGAATAATTATTTTTGTGTTTTGTTTGTCATAACACAGGGGTGGTTTAAGAAGAAAAATAATAAGGAAAATCTTGAAAGAACACTTAAAAAAGAATATATAATTTTGGTACAGAAAATCCTCTATGTGACTTGCGATATGAAATTGTCATTTTCATATATTTTTTTAAAGATTAAATGGCGTTCATGGCAGCTAGTGTTTTGAATATAGGAACGGTTTATTTTTAATCCGTCCTCTTTTTCTTCCATATATAATTATTGTATACTATAGGTTATTTTCATGTTTATTTGGATCTGGTACTTTGATTTATGTGCTGATAACCAGAGATAACACAGAATGTTGAATAAATTAACAGAATGAAAGTTCATGCTCAAATTCAAGTTCTTTTTATGTTTATGTTGACCTGGCACTTCAGTTATGTGTAGGTCCCTGCTCCCAGCTCCGGGAAGGGATAAATTAATAATTTGATGATAGTAGTATGGTACACACGGCTACGAATCAAGCTTTACAAAACCAGTTTACGCTGGCCATGAATTGTACGGAAAATCTTTACAATGGGAGGTCAGTCTAACCTGTATTTTTATAGCTTGATGTGTAGCCGTGTGTACAGCTAGCTGGCCCAGCAAACTTAGCTCCGCCTTAAAATGGGTTACACTTAATGACCTACGTCCTGGAGTGGACATATAAGGGATGATGATGATGATACAAAAAAAAAAGGTCACTATCGTATGAATATCGTTGTCGAGGCGGCAACTATAACATATCTCAAGGTGCTTCAATAATGGGAATCTACCAGAGTGTAACTCAATATATGGCAGAACGAAGTTTGCCGGGCCCACTAGTAAAACAATAGATTTTGCATTGTGTCTACAATACGGCGCTTGACGGGTTTATAATTTATTACAGACTATTAGTACTAGATGAGATAGACCAATTGGATAGCAAGCGCCAATCAGTTCTGTACACAATATTTGAATGGCCCGCGATGTCTAACTCCCGCATCGTACTCATCGGCATTGCCAACGCGCTGGATCTGACGGAGCGCACGCTGCCACGACTGCAAGCGCGCTGCTCACTTCGCCCTAGCATGCTGCACTTTGCACCCTACACTAAAGACCAGATCATCAATATATTTACTAGTGTACTAGCCAATGAGGATAAGGGCAACGTATTTTCTCCAGTCGCTTTACAAATGCTTGCAGGTACTGTTTCCATTTGTTTACATTGTTTGTACAATGATTTTAATGTTTTTATACCTTATCAAACACTTCAAGGATAAAATTATATTTTGTAGCGAAAATTGCGGCTATATCCGGGGACATGAGAAGAGCTTTAGATATAGGACGCAGAGTAATAGAGCTCGCGAGGCGGACAAAATTTTCAGATAATCAGTCGATAGAGGATATGATGAAAGATTCTACAGTAACAGTGGAACTCAAACAGGTGCTCGAAGTACTAAACGAAGTTTATGGAGGCTCAAAGAAGATTGAGTCGGATGCCGAAGATGGGTTTCCGCTGCAGCAGAAATTGATACTATGTAGCATAATGTTAATGCTAACAAAAGGGAAAGTTAAGGAAATCGTCTTGGGAAAACTGCACGACGTTTACAAGAAGTAAGTCGACTAGTACTTAATTTCACAATGGTGACAGATTTTTTCCCTCTTTGTTATACTCTGTGTCGAGTGTGCTCTAATGTGTTTACTTTAGTTTAAATACTGATTTAAGTTTAAATTATAATAACAAACCTTCGTAGTGATACAACCAAAGCAAAAAAAATATGAAATTTGGTTTGGTTGCGTGTATGTTTTTATTGGATTTTGTTCGTGATTTGCAAAATAGATTTGGATACGAAGCTATATTGCATGACATTTCCAGTTCCACATATACAATTTTCTTCTTGATTGAAAATAGAGTAAGTATTCCGATGTTTCCAGTGGAGTTAAAAAAAAACGTCTTGAATTTGATCGAGCTGCTTCAAAGTGACAATCTTTCATAATTTTCATATTGCAAAAAATGAAAGCGGCCCATTGTACACAGTAAATACTTTTTCGTTTTGGGAGGTCGATCTCATAGTAAAAGTTGTTCATAATACCATAGACTATAACTATATTTTAGTCTATGATAATATTGAGTACAATTATTGCTATTTTCAGTCTTTGAATCCAATTATTTGATCGTCGTCAGGGTGGCAGCGGCACGCAACATCCTGGCACTGGACATAAGCGAGATGTGCGCGGCGTGTGCGCTGCTGGAGGCGGGCGGCGCCGTGCGCGTGCGCGGCTCCGGGCCAGCGCGAGGCCGGCGCCTGCGCCTGCTGTGGGACGGCGCCGACCTGGCCGCCGCACTGCGCGACAAGCCCTTGCTGGCCGCCATCCTCGACGATGTCAGCTGCTTGCGCTCATAGCATCCGCGGCCGGCGCCTGCGCCTGCTGTGGGACGGCGCCGACCTGGCCGCCGCACTGCGCGACAAGCCCTTGCTGGCCGCCATCCTCGACGATGTCAGCTGCTTGCGCTCATAGCATCCGCGGCCGGCGCCTGCGCCTGCTGTGGGACGGCGCCGACCTGGCCGCCGCACTGCGCGACAAGCCCTTGCTGGCCGCCATCCTCGACGATGTCAGCTGCTTGCGCTCATAGCATCCGCGGCCGGCGCCTGCGCCTGCTGTGGGACGGCGCCGACCTGGCCGCCGCACTGCGCGACAAGCCCTTGCTGGCCGCCATCCTCGACGATGTCAGCTGCTTGCGCTCATAGCATCCGCGGCCGGCGCCTGCGCCTGCTGTGGGACGGCGCCGACCTGGCCGCCGCACTGCGCGACAAGCCCTTGCTGGCCGCCATCCTCGACGATGTCAGCTGCTTGCGCTCATAGCATCCGCCCACTAGCGAGACCACTCGATCACACTCCTCGAGGAAAAGGTAGTCTAGAATTTTGTTTTAGCGTATACTCGTAGACACCGCCAATCATCTTGAGCAAAGAAAGAATGAGATAGCTAGCCCAGTGAAGTTTGACATTTCATGTGATGCAGCACTAGCCGTCTCTTTCATTGATTGTTCAAGATAGTTGTAGCTCAGTTTTGTCTTGTAATTTTTACTGACTTGCCTTTTATTGTTGAGTCCGTTTTGTAATCAGGTGCTAAAGAATCTGAGTACACAAGGCTTACAAATCAAGCTATATAAAACCAGTTTAGATCTTATCTCCCATTGTAAAGATTTTCCGTACAATTCAAGGCTTTGTATAGCTTGATGTGTAGCCGTACATACAAAACGGATGTTGTATTTTAATGCTAAATTGACTGATTTACACTTAATGTGTTGTTACTTTAACGTTACATAAAAAAAACTTTGTTAAATTATGCAAACATTATTTGTTTTGCTATTATGTAAGTTTTACATTAATGAAATAATTTTAAGTAAATATAACATTATACCTACACTGTTACAGGGCTGTGTTTATTATTACGCCTATCATTACGTATTATATTATATTTAAGTTTGGTACTGGATTACTTTCCGATAACGATTGAACTTGAATGTTTGAAAATACATGCTTTTTTTGCATGGCATGCAGCTTTTGTCCGACTAAGGCATCTTTATAAAAATCATGAAAATCATCGACTAACAACCAGATGCACTTATGTACTGTCTTAAGACACGAAGGCGTCCTGTTCTTGTACAACGGCCAGACTGCGGCATGCTTAACTTAACCTGTCAGATCTATCAATCAGTGTGGTTGCTACTTATCTACAAATACCTCTATTTTTATGGGATTAAAATAATGTTGTATAGAAAAAGTCGTTCCTCGAGTGACCGCTTGAGGCGCTATGCAAGTTTTCTATAAAAAATATTTGGCAGATACGCTAGCGACTATCGCTCAATGAACTCCCGGTTAAGCCCTTTTTATAGAGTTATGCTCCACCGCCAGCACCACCAAAATATTAATACCATATTTTTACCTATTGCGTGTCGATTAATGTTTTTATTTGAATCTATTGTGTGCCGCTTAGTAATTATTTAAGTTTACCTAGTTATTAAGTTTTGCTACCGAATTTTTTAAACCTATGTTGACATTTTTGGTTTGAGCTCACGTCTTAAATAGTTTTGTTTATTTTTTTATTGAAATGACGTGGTAGCTAAATCAGATAGTTATTTTTATGACTTAGCTAGAACTAGGAGCACTAGACTATCATGTATTAAAACTACCAATGACATTCTAACACTTCAGCAGCCAATTTGACATTATAATTTTCATTACTTATAAATTTACGTATGTTATTTGACGAATACATATAATCGTTTCTTTATTACTTCTTTCCATATTGCTTGAAGAAAATAAGGTAATTTATCAAAAAACTTCATGTCTGGTCTGAAAAGTCTTTTTTTGTATGTATGTAATTATAAAGAATTGAAATAAAACTACTTCTTACGGATTTTATCGCAAAAAGTAAAAAGTAGTTTTATTTCAATGTCTAATATTTGCATAAGTGTTAGAAACCAGTATGTATAAATAAATCAAATAAATTTAAGATTTGCGATTCCAGTAAGCTGTTTCCCATCTTCTATTCCATTCTACACTGAGTACCAACCTATTTTTATTTTAAAAACTTTAAATTTGACGTGTTGGAATGTTAAGTGCAGTATATTTTATGTGCGTTTAATTTTATACGGTGGTATAATAGGCATGATGACTGATTTTCAAAAACTGATCTAAAATATTCTTATGTATATACTATTTCCGAAAAATAATTTTTTTCTGCAATTAAAAAAGGTTTTTGATACAAAAATGCGATTTTAATTCAATGTTTTTAAATTAGCGCGAAAACGGTCCCTGGTGTCATGGCGTCTGCTTATGACGTCACTTCTATGTTTTGACATCGTATACAATAGGAGATTAAGGCCGGGTGGTACTGCAAAGCCCACATAAAAATGTTTTTTTTAAGTAGTTAATAGTAAAATTAAAATCTGAGAAAATAAATTTATATTGTTGAGTATATATTCTAGGGAACACATACAAGGGAAACACGATTTGATAAAGTTGGCTCGATAGAATAAATTCACAAAGATACCTCTTTTTTTGTAATTTTATCTTCCATTTTCGGTTTTATTCTTAAAATAATAAAACCGAAAATGATTTGACATCATGTTTTATTTACTAAAATAAAGTTCATAGATAGCTCGAGAGATTTTACCCGATAGATTTTCTTTATTACATTAAATTTTTAATCAATTATTCAAGTAACTTACGAGGCGAGACACTGACTGAGCCTGAGCCTCGCCGAATGGATCGTAAATTACCTACTTGAATAATCGGTTCTTCACTCCTACGATGGACCCACATGAGAAATGCAATGGCATGTTTGCAGCCTCCTTGTGAGGCAACGCAGTTATGGCATTCTACCGATATAACTTCTTCCTTTACTTCATCAACTATTAACGTCACTGCATATAACTTCGCGTGGACCTTGTGTTCTGGGCAGATTTTTGATTTAACTATAAGTACATAGATTTCCATCGCGTTTTAACTGAACGTAGCTAATCGCGTCGTCCCCATAAGATGGCCTGGAGGATCTAAAACAAAGAAATCGATAGGAAAGCATATTTTATAAAATCAAAACATTATTAAAACTAAACATACGAAGCTGTGCTTTTTAAAAGTGATTTTATTTTTTTAATTATAGTAGGTATAATACAAATAATAATAAATAATAATTACATTGTAGTTTTAACATTTCTAAATTCTGCTGAACAGAACTATTTGTTTAATACCAGGAACTGGCCCAGCATTAACAAATCAATTCTGGGCAAATTAGAGCTGTTTGCCTTGGTAAACCCTTGTTCCATTACTTCATAAGTTCTTACACAAGTTATAGGACAAAAGCTAAGTAATATACAATTAGGAAATACATAATAAACAATTTTAAGCGCGGAGAGCGTCGAAATTCGTACGAAATTTACGTGACAGCGACAGTTCAACATAGATGTGACGTAATTGAATCTGATTGGTGTTCAACTGAACATGGCGGACTAGTGTATTTTGTAGTTTTATTTTATCAAATAAATTAATAATCCCGTCTTATAAATAAAAATAAATATTCTTTTCTAAACATATTAATTATATTTCAGTATATGAACATATTATTTTAGTAATTCTTGCTTACTGTCATCATGCCTATTCAATAAACTCTTAATATATATATTTTTTATTAATTCTAACGCTTATTGATTTACTTAATTAGTACAGAAATACTATTTTATAGAAATTATTATTTTACTCGAAAGAGAAATAAGTAGGTTAGTTAAAAAAGTAGTAGTAATGTAGTAAAGTAGTAGTTACTAAAAACCAACGAAGATAAGAGTAATGTACGGTGGCCAGGGCCCGTATTATGAAGTTTTAAAAAACCATGCAAGTTCCAGGCAATTCAATTTACGGCCGTAAACTGTCTCGCTAAATTTCGTATTATGACACAAATATAACCGGCCGACTTCTGAATGGATTACTTCTCTATGGCTGGCGTGTAATTTTTGAAAGCGCCGTTCAAAAGCTTGATTATTGTTTTTATCGGTAAGTTACGGTTATTTTTTGAATATCCTTTTGTATTAAAAATCCATAATAAATATAGTTCCTAACCAAATTTAAGTAAAACATAATATTTAACAATAAAAAATAAAAATCAAATAATATTCCTTTAGCTAACCCATATTTACATTACTTTGACGTTTTATATTTCATCTACATTTATGTAGTGAGAATTTAAGTTTTCGAATGACACCCATCAATTTAAGGTAAATGTACCAGTAATGATATACAGACAAAATGGTGAGAAAAACGGCTTTTCATAGAAAAAAAATTATTTTTATTATCATATAGTAATTTATTGATCTTTCATTTAACTTAAAAAAAAAAAACATAAAAGTATAAAGTGTTATTGTAAATACTTATACATACATAACTTTCCAATAGTCTTAAATTGTACGTTTTATTGATCGACAAATTTTTCATTCGCCCGAATAGCTGACAATGATTTTTTTAAATTTGGTTCCCAATAATTTGACAGTAGGATTCCGTAATAACTTAAGGTAAAAACATACATAATTGTGAATACTGAACACGAGTGTTCTCATAGGCTCATAGTTTCATAGATTACATTCGCAGATGTCTCTACTATTATTATAAGTAGTCGTGGGGCCAATCAGTGTATAGTTATTTTTATTATAATTAGTAAGGACAAAAATATCAACTTCTGAGATACTATCGATTTACTGGTACATTTACCTTGGCTGATATGGCGGGAATTGAATACGTAGGTACGCAATTTCGTAATACATTTACATTATTTTAAAGTAAATTAATTATATTACTCATGGCGTAAGTATTTTTTAGATGTTTTGTGTGTTTGTTTTATGTATGTGAGTCATTTACTTTTCATTTCACGTTATTTAGTCCGGGAAGCGAAACTACTACAAATCGTTGGCGGCGAGTAACTTTAACACAATTGTGAGAGTTTTTTAAGATCCCTACACCCCTACAGTGGAGACTGATGAAAACCACATTGAACGTTGAAAGGCACTTGCCGTATTTATTCAGATAAAAACACTGGATCATTAGCGAATCACTCCGTATCGTTATTCGTTCTTCAAGTCTTCACCACTCATTGTCCGCTACAATGCCCATGAGGAAATTGGTATCGATTTTAATAAAACCGCTACAATGATTCCTTGAATTCTCAAGGACAAGGTGCTGTGAAGAGTTGCAGGGAATGTTCTAAACTTAGAATGTGAATGTATTTCGCTCTCTAGACATTCAGACACTTCCAATTCGTCACTCATGATTAATATATTTACTTTAAATTCGCAATAAACCTTAAACAATTCAGTTTACGTATCAATAAAGCAGCTTAAACTGAATGATTTTATTTGTCAGTTCTTGACATTTGAAACGGAAAATTGAATGTCAAATAAGCGCTCGTAATACGACTATTGCCAGCCAGTCAGCAAAGTCGGGCAGAAGTCGGCTTGAAGTGTCACGTGGCCTCTGACTGGCTGGATATTGTGTTCATAATACGAATTTGCAAGGCAGTTCAATTCACGGCGTAAACTGCCTGGCAATAAGAGCTCATAATACGCCCCCAGCACATCAAGTTGCCACAAAATGACAAATTTTCTCAGTTGATTTTGAACTTTATCTTCAACAATTTAGGGTTTAAAATCATTTGGAGAAATTTGACAGTTTTGTATACCTTGACCTGCTGGCGACTGTACAACATCGTTCATAAAGAGAAGAAGGTTACATAAACAACACATGTTTGTAATCTGCAGATACTTTCCCCCGAGAGATGCATTTTGCTTTTTACATCATCTACAAGAAAAATAAAATAATTCATTTTAGACATCATTAGACGATCAAAAAGGTAGACTTTCTTTTTCTATGATATGTGACTCAAGTCATGCAATATTTTACTATCAAATTCCATTTTGCAAGATGACTAGCATAAAATCACAAGTCTCTCTTCTCTTGCTTGTATCACCACGGATGCTTGTTAACTTTAGTAACAAATTGATAAAACGTAAGAAAATTTAAATACTAAATAAGCAGTGTGGATTTTATACTGCCGCAGTACAATTGTTTTGTATTGCGCTAAGGATGAAAAAAATGTCTTCTAGAAATTTCTCTTTGGTTTAGGTAGGTTACATATATAAAATAATACGCAATATAAAAAGTCGATCTGGGCCTACTTATATAATTTACACGGACTTCCTAAGGCTACACTTCAACCTTTAGGTACATTTCTAATTAAAGCTGATCTCTGTGTGCCTATAATGTGTAGCTTGATGTGTCGTGGTGGTACTATTCAAGCTTGCTAGTTGTGTTGAGGATGTAGGTAGGCTATCGCTGAGTAAGTAAAATATCCAAATTGTGTACGATTTGCTAATTTAATAAATAACTTAATAATAGATAGACACTTGGTTTTGTACAATGTCAGCCATCTATGTTAGTAGAGGGCGAGAGTGCGATAAGGTGTTAGTTTTATAGGCGAAGACTGGGGTTGCGCGAGCGCACGAAGTTGAGCAGCTCATCACTGTCCTCGCACACGAACGGTTTCACGTGGTGGCAGGCGACGTCGTGCCACTTAATGCCGTCATTGTAGAAGTTGTTCAGGATCGCGAGACACGACTCATCGTTACCCTGCACGACAAAAAATTACGTTATTTCACCTATAAAATGATTTTTTGTAATCATATATCTATTATATATAGATAGGTACCTAAGGCCTTCGAGACGGCTGTGATGGTAAATATAATATATAACGCTTGTATTCTCCGAAGGGGAAATCAGAGGTGTATTAATTTGCACGCACAGTTGGCACTACATATATGTTTAGGTCTCATGTAATAGTAACTACGAGCTGCTACTGAGAATTTAATATTAGAACCCAATAAAATTTTGGTCGACCTAAAAATGGAACCCAGGGCCTCAAGCGTATGGTCACTACACTAATGAATGAGGCAGTTAATCAAGTAAGTATTTTCAAGACAATTATTTTCAGAAATAAACAGTCGAATCAAACTGACCTGAGCGGCTTCTCGGTTATCAGGCTGCGGTTGTCCATATCCACCCGTGTACGACCAGTCTCCGGTGTTGCGCTGTGTAGTAGATCCAATCTTGGCCCCGGAGCCCGACCAGAACCATCCATTTACATTGGGAGGTTGTAGGTCAGGGCGGTCGCAGCCCGCGAAGTTGCATTTACGACCAGAAGTCCATATGTACCGGACGTTACCGCGTGCAATCCTTTGTTTCACAAACTCATTTTCCTATAAAAATATAATGAATAAGTATATGCTAGAATAATTTGAATGCCTTATTATGGAGTGGGTTAGAATATAACTAATAAAGATGGTTTTGTTTTTCAAACAAAATAACTGCGACTTGCATACATTACCCTATCTTTTCCGCCACTTGATGACTCAACACGTAGGGCATAAGATCAGAGGTGTGGGTACTAATAACCTACATAAGGTACTTGTTTTGTGATACCTTTCACTAGGTACAATAAAATAAATAATAAACTTATTTGGCACTGGGGGCGTAACTATGCTCACCTCAAAACTCAAGAAACCGTAAAGTATTCACAGCCGCAGTCTTAAAACAAATGATGTTTTAGATGGTAAATTATGTGTCGTATTTTGCTTAAACTTTATTCTATTCTAGCTATATCCACGTCATATAGGCTTAGATAGTGAAGCAGTGTCATGTGTGTTAATGCCAGTGGCGGGAAGTCCATGTGCGTCGCGTACGTCCGGCACAAGAAGTGGGCTACACGGCTGCGGAAGGTAGGTATTTGTGCCACGCGCTACTTGACAGACCGATCGCCTCCGTGGACTCGATGTGACTCACTCGGCCGTTGCACCCCTTTCACGCGAAGTCTTCAACGCTCTACAAATTGAACCAATCTATCCTAATGAATATTGATTCGCTCTGTACAATGAGTGTAGGAACTGTATAGAATATAGAAATTGCGGATGTGTAGAGCTCTCCAGAATAGTACGGAAAGAAAAGATTCCAAAGGTTATTTGTCATTAGTTTGTTGGTAACAATAGACTTGATCGTTCATTGCCATCTTACAACCGACAGGAAGTGTTAAGAGAAAACTTGCGTATTTTTCATTAATGCGTCAGGTACCTATACCTACCTAGATACCCGGGTGAATGTTAACAATAGCTCTATTAATCTATTTAAACAAAACAGACGTTTTCAATTTATTTGTAAGTACGCACGGCTACACATCGACCTCGCATTGTAAACGCTTTCCACACAATGCGAGGCCAGCCTAAACGGGTTTTTTATATCTTGATGTGTAGCCGTGTGTACCTATGTTAGGAACCTAGGCCGGTACGCCGACCGGTTTTTTATGTGAATTCGCACAAAAGTTTTGACTGATTTTGAAGATTCTTTTATTCTTGTAAAAATTAAGTAGGTAGGTCCTACCTAGGTAAGATTCTGACCTAAAATAGATTAAAAAATCTTTGTCGGGTAAGTCTTCGACAAAATGAACAGAAATCGGAACCCTAGTAAATAGATGCCGTTGTTCTTGAATACGTATTACTTATTACTATATTGTGTTCTTCATCAAGCTATGTTATACCTACCTACCTACCAATGCAAGTACCTATAGGTATAGTAACATTTTAACTGGCCAAAGCCTGTACATGGCAGTATGTAAGAAAAAGTAATAAGGGGTCTTTAAAGATCAATGGAAGGCAGAACAATTACCTACTTATCTTAAGAATTTTTGTTTGTTTCTCTTTTGGTCTGTCTAAATGAATGTTAGTATGGATATCATGCAAAAACTAGGAACGTACTGCACGAGTTGCGGAGTAAAACTTAAAATCTGTTGTGTTTCATCTTGAACTCTGGATATGCCATCTTGAAGCAGATTTGAGAAGCAATATGAGCTGATACGCCGAGTTATACTTTGTAAGAGTGTAAACTGCGGGCAACTGCGGTTGACCGTCAAGTCTCAAGGAAGACCGAGAGACGTATCTACTTTCTAAGAGTTCTGCCATTTTGTTCAAAATACATCATTGTGCAATACGCTTACATACAGATATACCATTTGATCCTTACGAAATACAAATTGCTATTCAAAATTAAATTGCCCCTACATCGCATACTTCGCTATACAATTTGCTGGTAGATCATGGTGGGGGAAAGGACATATCATCACGATTGACCTAGATGTGTGTGCGTGTTAAATGACCATATATGTTCCTAATAAAGAAGATTATCTCAAGGCTCATCGACATTCTCTACGCTGCGCTGCGCTGATACAATTGTTTTAAACTTTGACCCGTTCAAATAGTACATGTACTTACATAGGTACTTTGCTTTTGCAATAGGTAAGTAAGTGCCTACAGATCCTGTCAAATCCTGCTTAGTTACTGCAGTTTCTGGTAAAACTTTGTGTATAATTTTAGGTACCTGTGGAGTTTCCAGTGAGACGGCGTCCATGCAGTGGCGACGACAAATGTTCCTAGCGTCGAGCCAGTCTACTTCCAGGTTTCGGGTCGGGGCGTGCTCCCAGCTGAAGAAGTAGGAGTGGAGGACTCCCCGACCGTCGCGGTAGACCGAGTGACGAACTCCTACACAAAGAAAATTTGCGAATTAGGTATTTTACCTACTGTCAACAATTCTCTGCGTTCAGAAGAAAATCACATTAGGATTTATTCCCGTGCGAAAATTGAAAATACTTGCGCATTATTTTGTGTGTCACTGAACTACTAAGAACTTTGCACAAAGCATGTCCTCTATTGAAAAGTCGATGACGACAGATCTTAGTACTTATGAACTTAGAATTTCGAAACGGTGTTTATCTAAAACGTCTTGTCGTTCACAAGTTTGCATTTGCACAATAAAGCACGTTGCGTTGTCCTGATTCACACAACCATTGCGGTAAATCTACAACATGACTGTTATCACATACTTAACTCCGTTGCATAGGTATTCGTGCAATCTGGATAACCGAATTGCTAAATAAAAAAAGACAGCTTTTAATAAATCATAATTTTAAAATAAGTACAGTTCGTTCGATAAACGATACTTTTTTCAATACTTAGGTATAAAACTTCGATATCAAGACAATTATTATCGGTCGTAAATGTTGCGCTTTCGTTATTATTTTCCCTCCATCATCCTCTTAGCCTTTTTCCAGCTATATTCGGGTCGGCTTGTAGCGAAAACCACTAAAGATTGTCATAGGTGTTAGTAGGCACCTATGCCACCTGGGACCGTCCGACGGGTTTACGTGCTCTTAAGGCACGGATGGATATTGATACCCTGTGTCCCTAGTCCCTACTAGGTACCTAATGTTGATATTAATCTATAAAACAATTAAATAAGTGGTTTTCCTTCGCGACAATTCGGAACGGCGAACTTCAGACGCGCAATGTTACTTTGAACGAAGTTCAAGAATTGGTTGGTATTATGCCTGCGAAAGCATATTTCTTACGTCTTACCTACCTGAAATACCTACCTACAAACATTAAGCGGTGGGCAGGCATTTATAACTCGCTTTATGTGTGACATTATCGTCCATAAAGTATGCAATTAAATTGAGCCCATCATGAGGTGGTTAAATGAAGCGACTCTTTCGTAACTAGAAAGTTCGTATGTATTTTTACATATTTAATTACGTACCAAACAAATTTCGCATTTGTATTGACATAAAAACATCCAACAAGTGGGCAGGTAGGCAGGTACCTATTGTGTATACCAGAATAATTTTCGAATCTCATAGAAGAACGTAATTTTTGGAATGCCACTTTACGTAACAGCACAGTGAATGGCTAAGCGTGAATAGATAAATTAAAATTTGTTATAGATGTAAAAGTAAGTAAATGTTTTCATAGTTGTTACTTCCCGTGGAAGTGCATTATATAACTGCAAATGGAGCTTCCCAGGGCTATCTAAATAGGAAGCTGTTCATTATGATTATGATAGTTGTGTGACTTGTATGGTATGGTACCTACCTATCTCGTAAAATGAATGGTTATTTATTTCGAATTACTCACAAAGAGAAAGTCGTCAAAGAAATCCATTTATTTTTATTTCCATTCTACCTATGTTATTGCAAAATTATTCAAAGAAAATGTTACGTATTCAAAATAAATTTGCTTATTTGCTTGCTTACCTAGAGTAACACCTAGTCTATGCGATTAGTAAATAATACTTAACAATATTTTATTCAAAACGATAAGTTTCTTTTTCTTGTCTATACTTAATGTAGGGTTGTAGGTAATCTCTGTATCTACTGAACCGATTTTGAAAAGTCTTTTACTTAGGTACCAATGGAAAGCCACGTTATTTGTGAGTATCATAGGCTATATCGCCCAACGAAGTGGGCACGGTTCAGCTCGTACAAAATATAACGATTATAATTAAATACATCTGCCTGAACTGCTGTGTTTCTGGCGAAATAAAAATGAATCGGTGTTTAAATCCTAAGGTTTACTTGCCTACGTACCTAATACATATAATATGGCCTCAAAAAGCTAACAAAGAATCTTTGTTCGCATTGTTAGAGAGTAGATACGTTGGTCGTTTGTGATCACTAGTGCGCTGCGTTCCCAAATGACATCGCCTGGGAGTCATGGGACGAGCCACACCTATCATGCGGGCACAGAATTGTGAAATATCGACTGATTTCCTATACAAATTTCGCGTAGTAAATTCAAAATAATCCGTGTAAGTATAACCAAAAATTATAGGAGTACCTAAGTAGGTTCTTACATGACATGGTACTGGACTGCCTGTTTTCATGTACGCACGGCTACACATCAAGCTATACAAAACCAATTTATGCTGGGTTCCATTTGTAGAAGGAGCCTATACAATCCGAGATCAGTTTAAACTGGTTTTGTATAGGTTGACCTGTAGCCGTGTGTACCTCCATATAAATGGTAACTTACTTAATATCTTTCTAAGGAATACATATCTATAGAACTGCTTCATTAGTCAATTATGGTCCTAAGCCTTACTGCTACGAGCTGCTACTGCTGGGTTCGATTCCCAGTTCGAGCTTAGTGTTATGATGGTTTTCTATGAAATTTTAAGTAGTAGCTCCGAGTTTGGATGGCAGTAGTCTAGGTCCGTAATATATGGGACCTAAACATACCAGCCAACTGTGGGTGTACATTAGTAAGTGCATACCTACACTTCAGCTTTATCCTTTAGGGAATATAGGCGTGAAAGTATTAATCATAGCATCCGTGCAAGATAATTGGCTTAAGGAATCCTTTCCCTTTAAAAGGAGAACCATTACCTACTTTGAAGGTAAACCTGCGCCAAGTTCCAACATAAGTTAGCTTACCGTAAGTTTAAAGCATCATTCTGATGAATCACTAGTACCTAGATATATTATATGAGTCGATCTAGGTGGGAATGATGGAATAGATATACTTAGGTAACTACGTGCCAGAAGAACACCCTTGATAGGTGTTGAATGATAAATTATACAAAAAAAAAATAAGATCTTAAGTACCTACCTCCTAACCCTTACAAACACTGATTTTTTACTCTACTCTATCGAACGGTTCTTTTGTTCGCCCGTTCGGTGAATGTGGACCGCGCTGTAATCCCAATTCTTCCCTCAGTCCTCTTCCTCCTCCTTTCCTCCCTTTTTCCTGACAGTAGGCAGAGCCGTGATTGTATTTTCTTTGCATTTTTTTGGTAATTCGTTTTCATTCAATCAGACTTTACATACAGAACAGGAGCCTTAAACTAATAAAAATAAAATGCTAAAAATATCCTTGCATCTTATCCTTACAACCACGTCAAATACGTCACGTTTATGAACTTATCTGATTACTATACAATAGTGTAATGAGAATAGTGTAATGAATTCTCTACTATACCTTTAAATCACTACAGCTAAGATAGGTAATAATTAGATTAGAGCTTACACTTGTACCTAATCCGATCCCATATTTACGTAAGTACCTATAGGTAGATATGGCAGTAGACCAGGATAAGAACATGGCAAGACTAAGTTCGTCTCGTCTTGCCATGTACTTATCCTGGCCTATGTGCACCAAGATTTAGATTTATGACATAATCAATAAGAATTCGTCTAACAGTAACTAAACCCTGCCGTTACCGTTTCTTACTTCTTTCGATGTTCTTAGTTCTTAGTTTTTTTTTCAGCGCTATAACTATAGTTTGGCAAAGACAAAATTACATTAAAGTTTAGGTACAACCTATCTACCATCCGCTCATCACAGTCTTTCTCACAACCGCAAATCGCAAGGATCAGTTGTATGGGCAGTTTTGTACCAGTCACGCCGGTCTACATAATAAAGGAGGTATGGCATGGCATGTTCTCAATTTGTCGTCTGCTTCGTGCGAATGTGCTTTGATACATCACACAACTGACAATGGAACAACCCAGCACGTCCATTCATTTGTAACTGTTAAAAATAACTACACGTTGTGGTTACATCACTCCTGCAGCGACATTCGGTACGAGTATGCCCCGTGTTTTCGATTCGTTAAATTAGGTGCATCTCAGATGTCATAAGTTAAAAAAAAAAAGAATCCACATAAGTTTCGCTTAAAGCTATGTTGTACTTACTGTTGGCGCAGCTTCTGGGATCTGGTAGAGCTAGACGTCTCTGGGCATCAGCAACGCAGAGTACGGCCAGCAGGGCGACGGCCCCCAGGCACACGTGCCGGCTCATCTGTGTTGAGTAATTCTATCAGAAGTCATGGTCATAATATACCTAGGTATAATGGTTATGGTGCGGTTAGTGGTATGTTATTACATTTAGGAAAATATCGTTAACACCTCTGAAAATACTGTCTGAAAGATTTAATTTTGTTATATTCCTTGAATATCGAAGTTATGATGTGAATTGGGATAAATGACGGTGCAAAACGAAGGTCTCTGGAGTATGTGTGATTGTTGGCACGCAATAGAAGCAGTAAGTAAGTGGCTTGGCCGTCGTCGTCCCGACACACAGTTGGCTGTAGGTACTGATATCGGTGTCCGGCGCGCATTTTGACGAAAGTGGTTACGGGTGAGCCCGTATTGCAAGTTCGCTTTCTTTTAGTTATGCAGAGCACGAATGCTCGAGGACAATCGATACGTGAGATGAATTTATTTTGTTGTATTTGTGAAAGCAAAACCCGCCTCGCTGACCTCCTTGCTGCGAGTTTAAATGTTTGCGTGAAAAGCTACTCAGTGCGAGAAATCGTCGATTTGAGACGCATTTTATGGTAACGGAAAGCCGTACGCTTTATGTCACGACACTTGTTTATTCATAAAAATGAAACCGTCTCGTAACTTCACAAGTTTTTGTTTGACAAACATGAATCACTTTACGTGAAACACCATTGTTTATATTACAATTTTGTCTACAGCATGGCAATATTATTTGAATTTAATCGTCTCAAAGTTTTTTTGATCTTGAAGCAAATTTTATGCCCAAATAACTTGTGAATCTACTCTAACGTTGCACGGTTTCCAAAATTTAGCCTGTGGAGAAGAATCCAGCAAGAAAGGTACCGGTAAAGGTAAGGTACGAGGCGTGGGGATAGCTTTTGTATATTAACGAACCTAAATAGGTCATGCTTAAATAACTGTAAATTACTTTGTCATGTTATTATTTAAGTTAAGTACTTAAACAATAAAAAATATTTCCAAGAAGCGCGAAAAGCACGATTTCACTAACTTATTTAATTGTTAGAACTTTCCGTTGGACTATTCTATTGTTGAAATGCTAACGAAGCAATTACATTAGGAGAGACCACACACAATAATAAATAATGAATTGTTTTCACTTCATGATATAGCGGCGATAAAGGCAGCGCGTACCTCTGAAAAAGTTTCGAACGGAGATGATGCGCTTGCGTGCGGTTGAGTAGGTGCGCGTGTGGCTGTGTCGGAACGCGATGCACAGGTGTATAGTGCGACGGTGTCGGAGGGACTGACGCAGCCGCAGCTCTCCTCTCTAATTAAGCCTCCGACATTCATTCACTTTCACTTCTAATACCAGAGAAGACCCACCCGCCTCGCCGCACCTCTTCACCATACAGACACCAAAGACCTTCTGGAGGTCGTACCGGATACGAGAGTTAGTTTACATAACAAATATTAGTACTGTACACAATTAAAACTTTAATTAAATAAATTGGTAAGTTAAAAGTTAACTCTTGACCTGGTTCCAATCAAGTTTTGTTTATTCCGTTCCGTATAATATATACCTAAGTATGTATCTAGACATAAGATTACCTATGGTTTGTTTGTTGGGATAAGCGGTTTGCGTAATCGTGTAGGTACACTGCGAAATGAGAAACAAAGAAAGTTTTTAAAATGCACACAACACAATTAAAAATTGATATTTTAGAAATACAATCCCCAAATATCATTCAATAACGCAATAAAGGTTGCAGTGCGGCCCTATTGTTACTAAAATTGCGCTCCTAAGAGTTTATAATAACTGAACACCCGGAAGTTGACAGACACATCAATATCACCAATATGTACATATACATAACTTAATCGTTGCGTTGTATAAGCGTTTCCAGATATGCGGCAGTTCCCGTGACCGATAAACAGCGCCTTTTTGTTTCTTTTTGCTAGTTGGGTTTAAATTAACTGAACTTTAGTTTGAATTGAGTAAACAACGCACCTAGGTATACAAAAAAATTCAGCTTCATTGCTTATTTTATTAAATAGTGAACGTAAACCTATCTAAAAATTCCTCAGAATAATGTATCTATCTACCTAGTTATTTTGTAACGTGTACGTTTTACTTAGCACTAAAGATTCCAAAATAATGCATTGCGCCTATTACCCAACTAGCCAACTTTGTTGTTATTTTTCATTAGATATGCACTACCTTATTCAAGTAAAAACTGCATTTACCAATTGCAGTGTGTATTTCAATACAATAAATAAGTTGATAGTAAAATACCAATTACAGTAAAAAGTAATTAAGTAGGTACCATATAAGTTTTGAGAACGACTAACTACTCACCAAAATGTTGAATTAAGTATTTCAAACGCCCGTGAACGTAAGTATGTAATAATCAAGATAAAAAGGTCTACATCTACACGGATGCGGCAGATGCTAGTGTTTAGGACAAAATTAAGTATATCTTATTCATGGTATACAATGGAAGCTCTATTTTATCCCATGAATTAGGTTAGCATTTTATTCCAAAAATTTATAAACTTAACATCGCTACACGTAGTACTTATGTATCTGCTTAGTTTAGTGCGCTGAGATAACTACTGCTGATGGACGAGACCACTATACAATAGTTTGGTATAACGTAGCAAAAGACAACTATGTTTTCTAAGTTAAGTACTATGTAGAGTCATGTGTCAGGCAGGCTCGCCCCCTATTACATGGGACCCAAACATACCGGCGAACTGTGGGTGTACATTAAGTGCACCTCTGCCTAACCCTTCGGGGAATACAGGCGTGATGGTATGTATATATACCATCGGCCTATTGTCATTAACCGGGCACAAATCCAGACTCCGAGCTGCTACTGGGAATTTTATAGAAAACCCCAATAACACTTTGCTCGACCTGGGGATCGAACCCAGGACCTCAAGCGTAGCAGTCGCGCTTAGGACCACTAGACTAATGAGGCAGTCTACTAGTTAAATATATATAAGTTATAGGTACTTGTTTGATGGGATGACGCAATGATTTACAATTTTTACTTTAGCTAAAATTGGTACTCTCGGGTAAAGTGTGCGCATAGGCTTGTTGTCTAAATGTGCGCAGCAATGTTAGAGTGATTTTAGTCAAATTTATACAATAATTTTGTGTGTCTTATTATTATGCGTAAATAAAAATTATATTATTTGCGGGCATTTTGAACAGTAAATAAGTGAGTAATATGTATGTATTAAGGTTTTTTTTGTAGGTTCTTTCAAAATATCTCGAAAATTTAAGAGAAAAATATCAGATATCCACATAGATATTTTGCGTTGGATAATTAACTCGAAGCGGCTAAACTACTCTTGTCACAAGGCCTTAGTTACTTTGCGATAATTATTATTGGTACTTATTCCATAAACGTGATTATTTTTTAATTCTTAGCATAAGAATATTGTTGCGTACTTTTACCCACACTACTGCGCACATTTACCCTACCTCGGGTTAAGTGTACGCATTTGGATTGTTCTTTTCTTTCAGTTATAACTGGAAATGTATGACGTTTCGACTAAGTAAGGCTTGCTAAAATTGTAAAACGATAACTAATTTACCCATTTGAGTCACTTTTCTTTTATTTCTTTCTCTGTTTTCTATTTCCCATAGGTTTAAATATAAACTGCGCACAGTTGCCCCACATGACTATGCAATCCAAAATAGATCGAAAAAAATATACCCCAAATGATAGCAACGCCTTTATAAACAGTACAAAAAAAATGTCAAAGTATTATGCGTTTTAAGTCACAAAGCCACACACACAGTCACACAGCCTAAATCGTTATGCCAAAGTAGGCCAGTATAAGAAAACAATTTATGAACCTGACTTTCACACATTTCTTTTCTTTTTCATAAAATTTATAAAACTATGTTTATACTGGCTGAAAATTCGGGACGTATATTTAAAAAAATATTGTGAGTACTTTCTACGTATGTAATAAAAAAGAGTCAGATTATAACTAAGTACTTTAATTTTCTCACGATCCCTAGGCAGCGCTGCCTGCCTATAGGCTGTTGCCTGCACCTATCGATAATCCGGGACATGCTTCTATTAGACTGACAGATCGCATCGCGCAAATAACTAAGTACGCGATCATCGATGGATGCATAAATGCATATTCATGAGCAACATCATGAGAGCATTAATTCTCATTGTTTTTTTCATCTCATCTGGATAGTAAAATATTATTAGTGTGATGATCAAGATTAGCACTCCTATGCATCTTTAATTCGAGTTTACATAATAAACACTGTATAACAGTCAGACAGGTCACATTGTATAGTCACGCTCGCGGTGCGATTATGACGGACTGAATTCTGGTAGATGTGTGACTATTAAATAAATGTCAAAAATTACATATTTTATTTCACTTCCTCTTTTTACTGAACGCTGCACTGATCGTGAATAGAATGTTGTACCAATTAAGTTTTACGTAAGTTTATGTGCGTGCCAAAAATACGACTGGTAAAATCACTTTTTTAATCGTTGCATGAGATTGGTGACCTTTACACTTCAAGCTACACCGAGGCTACGCTTCTGTAGTTTGATGTTTTCTTGCAAGAATTCAGTTTCATTTGTTTGGCAGAATACAAAGAACGATGTAAGTGAAGGATGACTACCTATTGTTTCGCATCATGAATAGGAAATATATATGCATGTTCAAATATACTATTTTTGTAAGCTTTATAGCTATAATTTATACCTATGTAGCCCGTAGGCAATGATTGTATGTAGGTAATTATTTTTACAATTAATGGGGTTTTAATTGAGAATTTTAATTATTGAAAAGTGGAAATTATACGAGAAGGCAACGCTACTGGTTTAGACCGAAATATGACGTCAGCGTACCACTACAAAAGACAGTGTTGCCAATTAAGCGACTTTGTCGCTTGAAAAGACGACTTTTGATTATGTATTGGCATTAGCGAAAATATTTTTTTTCCAATAACCTAAAAGAGAAAACGTTTTAGCGACTTTCTAGCGACTCGAAACTTTGGGAGTTGGCGACACTAAATACATTGACGTTATGGAAAACCCGCCAAAATGGAGGCGAGTCGGATCGCCTGAATCGGATTGCAATTTTTTAGTAATTTTATTTCAGTGCTACTATATTTATTATCAATATTTTGTTGTGGTACGGCCGCGCTGTTCGCAGCATGAATGGGCCGGCTTGACCGGGGAAGTACCACACTCTCGCAGAAGACCGACGTTCGAGTAGTAGCGTTTCGCTACTGCACTTCGATCGATAAGCGAGAGGGCCGCAGGCCCAATTCCACCCTCAATCCCCATCCGCATCCTTCCCCTCCTTTTCCCTAAATAGGCTCGGCAACGCATCTGCAACTCCTTTGGTTTTGCAGATGTCCATGGGCGGCGATGATTATTTACCATCAGGTGGCTTGCCTGATCGTTTGCCGAGTTATCACATAAAAAAAACCTTGCTCCACAGCTGATATGATACTGGCCCGTGCCCACTTCGTGGGACTATATAGCCTATGACAATTACAAATAACGTGGCTTTTTATTGGTAATAGAATTTTCAAAATCGGTTCAGTAAATCAAGAGATAACCCCCTACAATCTTACAAACTCACAAAACCGCTTTGAAATACTAAGCAGGTAACTATAATAAGTAGATGAAATGTTTTTTTATTTATCTATTCCGTGGTTTTTACAAAATCTGCTTCTGATTCTGCAAAATCTGACCGAGGGAAGTGAACCTTTTATGAAACGATTTCAAGAGTATGACCAGCGTCTCAGATCAATATGTAGTCATTGGACACGATTGATTTTTTCAAAATTTATGGTGAGACATACGCTTTCTGAGGCTGAATATGCCATAAGCCGTCCAGCAATTATTGTAGCTCGTCTAGCGACTCCGCCATTAGGATTAATTATATCTTCTGCAGGATCGCATATGTGTAAGATAGGTTAGATTTAGGTAAACTTTTAAGTATATAGGTAGTTTTTTTTTTAATAAAAAGCTTACTAGCTATGTTGGTCGCACATTACTAGTAATCTTATTAACCCCTCGTGCTAAGCTAAATGCTTTTGTTACGAGTGGGTTCACGTCGGTAGTGCAATGGGTGGGTTTCGAAACGGCAACCACATGATCGTAAGTTCGACGCCTTAGCCATTAGGCTACCGCCGATTTAAATATGGTATGCGCATTAATAATTTAGCGTATGGTACGCTATAGTTATTTGTACAACAAGAGAGCAAAGTCGTTTTTTGCTGCGAGTGCTGATTTTGAATCCTGAGTTTGGCGAAGGATTCAAAGGCACGAGATGCAAAAAAACTTTGCTCTCGTGTAACACACATAACTTTTCACTCCAGCAGCGAGAGATCTTTTGGAGATCTTTTTGTATTTTTTAGGCATTTTCCATGCAGAAATACGTAAAAAAAGACGTAAATTAAAAATGTGAAGGCAAATTTCGACATGACGGGTGGGAGTTGCGGTGGCTTAGCGGTCATAGCGTCTGGTGTACTTAACTAGAAGACGCAGTTTCGAATCCTGCCCGCGGTCGTATTTTTCTTTCACTGAAATAACTTTTGGAGATAATAAATATTTACAGGTTAAATATCAGTTTTATTTGCAGTAAATACTTATTTTCGTTTAAATACAACAATAAGTTAAAAATTCAATAAATTACATTAAAAGACATAATTTTCTTTTTGCAAAATTTCTTTAGTTAGTACGAAATTCCGAACGTGTTTGTCTTTGTGGTCGAATTCAAAATTGGAACTTCGAAAGGGCTGGTCTTTGTCTCTCTCTCTTTCTAATGGCGGGAAAGAGATATATATTATTATTATAAATAAGATATTCGCGGCTGTGTGAAAAAAATAATTAAAAAGTTACTTTGTCTAAAGTTACTTTGAAATAAAACTACTTTTTACGGATTTTATCGCGTTATATTGATATTTTTAAATTCCCGACATTTCGGATCCTTTACAGCATCCATGGTCACGGGTGGACTGAGGTGTTGGTCGTCCTAATGTCAAAATTATCAACAGCTACCCTACATTTTGTTGATTATTATTTATGCCGGTCACGCAGAATGAGCTCTCCGTATCCTTAGGTCTCGCAGTCTTGTGCTTGGATTTAATGGAATCTATGATTGGGTTCCAAGCAGATGGTAAGACCCAGCCATCTTCTCTATTGAAAATTGGATGTTTTTTAATTTCAATAGCCTCGCGAATCATCCTAGGTAGGAATCGGTTTTCTTTTGCAAGGACTTGTGGTTTATCAAATCTGATGTAGTGCTGGGCCTTGTCAAGTGTATGTTCACAAACTGCTGACTTCCCGGAACGGCGGTGTTTGACATCGGCGATGTGTTCTTTTACGCGGGTCCCTATGCTTCTTTTAATTTGGCCTATGTATGAGAGACCGCAATCACAATCAAGCTTGTATACTCCTGCATCTTGTAGAGGTATGTGGCAGTTGACAGGTGGTAGGAACTGACTAATCTTCTTCAGCGGCTTGAAGTAAGTTTTGATTGAAGCACGCTTCAAGATATAGCCAATCTTGTCTGTGACTCCTCTAACATATGGTAACACAACAGGTAGTCGCTCAACTGTGGTACGTTTCACGCGGTTTCTGTGATGAGGTTTCGGTATTCGGAGCTTGTTGTCGTGCAGTACTTGCTTGACATGTTGAAGCTCTGCATCCAGGTGTTGCTCATCACGGATCCCACGCGCTCTCTGAAATAAAGATTTACCGACGGTAGATAACTGTGTTGGGTGGTGGTGTGATTCACCATTTAAGTATTTGTCTGTATGGGTTTTCTTTCGATACACAGTGTGACTCAAGGTGTTATTTAGGTTACGAATTATTACAACATCTAAGAAAGGTAAAGAGTTATTAGCCTCTGATTCCATAGTAAATTGAATTTCAATAGAGGAGATGGCTGGGTCTTACCATCTGCTTGGAACCCAACCATAGATTCCATTAAATCCAAGCACAAGACTGCGAGACCTAAGGATACGGTGAGCTCATTCTGCGTGACCGGCATAAATAATAATCAACAAAATGTAGGGTAGCTGTTGATAATTTTGACATAAGGACGACCAACACCTCAGTCCACCCGTGACCATGGATGCTGTAAAGGATCCGAAATGTCGGGAATTTAAAAATATCAATATAACGCGATAAAATCCGTAAAAAGTAGTTTTATTTCAATTTCTAATATTCGCGTAAGTGTTAGAAACCAGTATAATAAAGTTACTTTGTTTAATTAGCAAAATGCGATTTTGCTCACTGATTTCAGGCAGCAAAACCTACATGTTTGAGCTACTGAAGTGAAAAATTAATTAAAGCTGAGTAGGTACCTCTCCTAGCAAGTACAAACTCATAAGAGAGCTAGTGGCTAAATAATAACTACTCTGATCAACAGGTCTGCAGTCAGTTTATCTCTCGGCATTGGTCTCGGTGGGTTGTGGAGAACTGGAGATCTGGTCTGGCTGTCCCAGTTACTCCGTGTAAAATGCTTATAGGTACTGATATTTCGCCACATTTGGTTACAATAAGCACCAAGTCAATAACTTACTTAGAGATTACAAATTTTAAATGCAAGGATATAGGCACCTATATAATAATTTATGTATGTGTTTGCAATGCAACAACCATTGCATTTGTGCAATATATCCACAAATGCAATAGTATTGGATGCGAGGTCATGCAGACTAGAGTTGTGTTACCGAATGTTTTGGTTTACCTAACTATCCGACTCGGGGAGTGAAAGTCAAATAAGAAGATACCTATGATACGTCTACCGAGAGATATACGCACTTAGTTTATCACTTTTAAAGGCACGGTTGTTTACCGAAGGAGACATGAAGTTCAAGACCAGTGCATTGGTATTTTATGCAAACTGTAATCCATTGCCTACTTTACGATGTATTTTTAACAAATAAAATCATCATTGTTGTATGAATAATGATTATTTGTAATGATGAAATCGATGATGGAAGCTTTATAGCCAGTATGTAGTTTTAAAAATTTTAATAATAGTAGGTAGGTACAGTGGGCTATAGTTGTTACCTGACGCACCCTAGATGGGCGCGCGGTGTCTAAATGGGTCAGGTAACAGCTATAACCCACTGTACTTATGGCATATTAAGTATATTAACTTTTTCTGGCGCTGGTTTCTAATTTTCAAACAATGACCTTCGTACACTGCAGCGATGATCTCTAATGCTATCTTTAAAACACAGCTTATATGATTGCCACAGTTGCGATGTATTATCAAAATGTCTGAGAACCTTATCTGAGAAAATTATATTATAATTTTGTAGCTACCTAGCTATACTAGCGTCATGTATTGTACGGATTTGTACACACGAAGGTGCAGTAGATACCTATAAGATATATAACGAATTATACTCAGGAACCTTTTTAGGGTTCCGTAGCCAAATGGAAAAAACGGAACCTTTATAGATTCGTCATGTCTGTCTGTCTGTCTGTCCGATCGTGTCACAGCGTTTTTTTTCGAAACTTTAAGAACTATGCTGTTGAAACTTGCTAAGTAGATGTATTCTATGAACCGCATTAAGAGGATAGTATCCGCTTCGCGCCCCATACAAACGCAGTTTGGCCCTTGCTTGAATTTTAAACAATGAAAGTCATTGAAATTTTGCAGTAACAATCTTATCATTAATATACGTGTTCCTGTAATATAAAATTTCATTTCAATATACGGTTAAAAAGTTACACGAGCTCAAAGATTGGCAATTTTCGTTGAAAAACGGCCCAACTTTATGCTAGTATTTCTCGACAATGTATCAATACAGAAAAGTTCTGATTCGAAGGAAACCCAGATAATATAGTGAATATTTTTTTACAAGATTTTTTGTTTACATATTAGCAATATTATAGGAGTAATCTCCAAAATTCGGAACATACGAAATACTCGTGAAAATGTTGTTGTTTCTCCTCTCGGGAACGCGTTCGCATCGCGAGGGATAGAGACAGCGACAACTGTGCAACATTGTTGCGTTCGCGAGGGACACTCCTCTTAAGATTTTCACACAAAAATAGAAAAAAAATACAATAAATTTTGAGGTTTTTTTAGTGAATATAGGTCTACGTTCAAGCTTAACTGTTACCTAACATTGGATATCGTAAACCTGCATTCTGTGAAGCCAAAGGTAAGTAATAAATAGAATCTGTACGTTGTCAGTATACACACATACTTACATATACTACAGGTACTTACATATAATTCGTTATATCTTGTATGAGGCTAACGGCACACTTACAATCTCTTAAAATACTTAATCTCGAATCGACCGTCTCCAGCGATATCCTCGCCTTAGATAATTACCTACGAGGTTATTATGGAAAGGCTTGAGAAGATGAACGTTGAGTGCCGTATGTTGCGTAATGTCTTCGTCGCGACTCGCCGCCGTAGTTGTCGAGCACATGACCAAAGCGTTAGTTCATTGGTATTGGTAAAGTGACTGGCAATTATGTTGAACAATGAATGAAAGGGACGGTTTGTAACGCGTATGAACTATAACACTTCATTGTGCCAGCCATCTCTTTCTTCCTTTGCCCAAGATCTTTGGCGGGCACTATATTCCCTGGCAGAAGTTGCATTCCACCTTTAACCTTTTGAACGCCAGAGTATAAACGTATCGCCGTACCCCTGACGCCAGGCCACTTTTTCTGTCAAATTCCACAAGGTAGGTAGTGAAAAAACACTAAAGTAATGATTAAATTGTTTATTTCATAATATGGTGCGATGTATATTTGTCATATATTTGTGACGTTGGCGTTCAGGGTAAGATTTCGTTTGTCACATATTCCTACTTTTAGTACGACAGTACACTAGCCTGCGATTTCATCAACGTAGTTCGTGGACAATGTATCTAAAGAATACTCGATAAGCGCAGAAAAAATAGTCGAGCAATCGCTTGCTGCACAATGGGTCGTGAATTCAACAAGGGTCACTGGTTCGATCCCCGCACGGAATCAAAATTTGTTGGTCTAACGGAGAGTTGTTTCGAGTCTCTGAAGTTCTGAATTCGATTTTTGTTTGTAAAGACACCCATGGTGGGTGTCTTAAACCAACGGTACCAACTTGTACCAACGGTAAAAAAATAAAAAAGTAAAAACTTCATAAAAAATAAAGACTTTTCAGACGCATATAAGTACCTATCATGCGTGTTAAAGGTAGGGCCAAGACCTGGGTAGCCAATTTAGCATGCCAATTTTCAAGTTAGTTAAGTTAGCGAGTCATTTTTAGCATTGCATGGACTATTATGCTACGCCCGCCTGCATTCGTTGGATGCAGGCGGTATATAAACGGTCGTTGTAGATGTTTATGGGGGAGGCCTTCGTTCAGCAGTGGACTTCATTTGGCTGATATGATGATGATGATGATTATGATGGACTACTATTGTGCAGTACTGCAACATGATAGCAACACTAAAAAATATATATTTTAGAAGTTTATAAAAAGTTTGTTGCTTGTAAACCTAAGTACCTACATAAACCTGGCTAGATACGTTATGAGGTTATGGAAACAACATAATTAAACACTTTCATGCATGTCACCTTCGTAGTAAGTAAATATGACAACCTACATAACATCTACATCAAACACGGTTTGCCCATGGTTATGGATAGGTGCCGTAATATGTGTGAAAACATCTCAAGATTACACTTACATACGTATTCTATTCTTAAGTTGTAAAAAGAATTCACAAGGAATGCAAGAAATGCCTTCCGGTCCGGAACGCGGGTTGCAAGTCGGCGCTTGGGGCGAACTTTCACATCAGAAGGTAAGTACCTAAGTAAGTAACGACATATAAATATTCACTCTATGGCGCAAGAAATGAGTGGTTTCCGATGGTAAAATAAAAATTTGGTTCAATGCTAGCAATACCTAGGTTCTGGCTAGTATGTTGACTGTTGGAGACCTAGTGACGAATAAAAAGAATCTGTTCCTTTGATTTTATAAATATTTATGATAAATCTGTACCTATAGGAAATATATTAACTGTGATATAAATAAAATAAAATAAAAAAGCCTTTATTCTACCATATCTAGGATTAAAAATACATAAATAAAATTAACAGTTATATGGAAGTCGCCTCTTTGACGTAGGCCTCCCCCAATTTCCTCCATTCTACCCTATCTCTCGCCTGTCTCATCCAGTCCGGTCCACATCTCTGCAAAAACACATCGTCCCAGCGTCTTCGGGGCCTGCCTTGCGACCTTGTCACATCTCGGGGTATCCACTCCATTGACCTCTTTGTCCATCGATCGTTGCCCATTCTACAAATATGTCCGGCCCATTTCCACTTCAGGTTTCGTATTCTTCCGAAGATATCAGTTATTTTTGTTCTCTTTCTTATTTCGTCACTGGTATCGACACTGGTATCGTCACTTTGAGATATTTTTATATCCAGCATACTTCTTTCCATTTTCCTTTGATGTCTTTTTAGTTTGATCTCATCCTGCTGGCGTAGTGCCTATGTTTGACATCCGTAGGTTAGACAAGGGAGAATAGCTACCTCATAGAGTTTACTCTTTATATTTGTAGTTTTGTTTTTCATTATTTCTTTTAGACTCCAATATGTTTTCCACGACATTGCAATTCTTCTATTAATCTCTTTTGCAGTTTGGTCTTCAAATGAGATTGCTTGTCCCAGGTAAATGTATTCATTGACGTATTCTATTACTTCTCCCTCTATTTCTATCACCCTTTTATTACCGTTTGATAGGATTTTTGTTTTAGAGGTGTTTAGTGACAAGTCAACTTTCTTGCTTTCTATAACTATGTCCCGTATCGTGGACTCTAACTGTCCGGGTTCCTCCGCGAAAATCACTATGTCATCAGCAAACCTTAAGTGTGTTAGCTGCTCCCCATCAACTTTTATTCCTTTGATCTTCCAGTTTATCTTTCGAAATACCATTTCCAGTACAGCAGAGAATAATTTAGGTGAAAGGGGGTCACCTTGCCGAACTCCTTTCTGTATAGAAAAATCAGGTCCATCTCTCTCTAGCCTTACTTTTTTTACTAAATAAATAAATAAATAAATTCTTTATTGACATTTTTTTTTTGATTGACAAAATTGTAAGGCCCTGACTCCAGAGCTAGGTTAGTACCTGTGTTTCAGGAGTCAGTGTCTTCTTCCTATTTACATGGTGCTTATTAAATGCAATAATGGACAGTACCTATTACATGTTTTTACAAGTGATTACAAAAGATAAATAAAAAATTAAGTAAATTAGAGCAACATAATAATAACAAACAATGAACGACAATTAATAATAATAAAACTAAGATCACTAATAATATAATGTATGTTAGTATCCGAGGTAGGTATGTGTGTGCGTGTGTGTGTGAGTGTGTGTGTGTGTGTTTGTGTATGTGCGTATGCCAAATATGCTTTACGCTTTACATTCGCTGCAGTTAAATTTCAGTTTTTTCATAATCCAGTGTTAGCAGCCAATCCCTGAGCTTTCGCTTGGATTCGTGTATTGTAAGAGGGTTGATATTAAGTTTCTTATTTATTTTATTATACAAATAAATAGCCTGGTGCATGCGTTGCCGGGCAGCAGATGCAGTGTGGCATCGTGAAGGTAGGCAAACGTTTGTTACAGTGCGTTTGTTTGCGGAGTTTTTACAATGGGGCGTAGAACCGTGTTGTTTAGTGACAATCAGAAGAATGTAAGTTTGTCTCACTGTAAGTAATTCACAATTTTCATATTTTATCTTTACATATCATTGTAGGATATGTAAAGGGTCTGAACGTCATTACTTTAAGTAAGGATCTTTGGGCTCTTTCAAGATGTATCATAAAAGTTTTGCATGCCCCTCCCCAGACCACAGTGCAGTAACCCAAAACCGACTGCACCAGTGCATAGTATAGTGTGCGTAACAATTCAAATTCAGCCACGTGTCTCAACTTTTTGAATGCCCAAATAAGCTTTCTAATGCGAGTGGAGGTGAGATCTATATGCGGTCGCCAGCTAAGCTTATCGTCAAGTAGTACGCCAAGATATTTAACCTGTGATGATTTATTGATGGTTAAACATGAGCAGTTTGTATCGCCAAAAGGTGGATTGCATGTATGAAGCTTAATATTTATATTTGAAGGTGTTATTTTTGAAAAATAGAATTGGAGGTATGTCGACTTCGATAGGTTAAGCGTGAGCAGATTAGCTCTTAGCCAGTGACTTACTTTGCTTACCCCTAATTCGGCGCTTTTTCTGGCTTCGTCCCAAGTATTCCCGTGAAATATCAATGCTGTGTCATCGGCGTAAGCAAAAATTTTACCGTTTACCAGAGACTGTTGACACAAGTCATTAATGTATATAAGGAAGAGACTTGGGCCAAGGACGCTGCCTTGTGGTACTCCGTAAGTCACTACAGCATCAGAACTAATGTGTTTATTAATTTTTACGCTTTGGGTGCGGTCAAAGAGGAAGTCTTTAAAAATATTCAAAGCAGTTCCGCGAATACCAATCTTACACATCTTCTCCACAAGAGCTGGAATGGAGACGGTGTCAAATGCCTTGGCCAGGGGGCCTACCATAAACTCTTATAGCAGGTCAATTTTAGACGGAAAGTGAACTGTCGTGTTATTTTGTACCATGAGCACATCAAATAACCGGCCAGCCAGCGGTCACGTGACTTAAGCCGGCGAGCGGTCACGTGACAACATTTCAGCGGGCTGACCTGCAAAGAGCTTTACCATCAACTCATTTTTGACATTAGAGCACTTGAAATTGAACTGCCCTGCAGTCATATTTAGCAGCCGTATAAAAGTAGCTTTTATTGACCTGTTTTCTTTAATTTGTAAGAATAACCTAAAGTAAAAATGACTTAGTGCATTACATACTATTGTAGCATTATTTAAAATTTTAGACAGAATAAAAGTATTATATTTTCCGTTCATTGTCGATGTGTGATGAAGATGAACTACTTACTTGATTTCTTGAGTAAGATATCGATAATATCAGTGATAAACTCATCACTAAAATCCAAAAAATAGAGTTGGTACTTAATTAAGATGTACTTACCAGAAAATAAAGAACACATTATTTATTTTTAATTAATTGTTGTCTGCCCAGCCTTTATAATATTTGATAGCACCACCAACAATGGAATTCCAATTTTCCACCACCTCCGTCCGCATCACACATCTTCGAAACATTGACCGAGCACTTAAGTTGTAGCCCATTGCAATGTTCTTGTGATTATTTAAAATTCACACAACGTTTCCAATTGTTCATATGAAACTCTTTTTTAAATCATGATAACTTATTTTAATATTTCCTTTACCACTCACAAGGACGAACACGATACAATTGTCTGCTATGAAGAAACTACCTTCTTACTAGTGTTCCAAAAATTAAAAAAAAATCCACCACACCACACCACACAAGAAGTTATTATGATCTCGTAAATTGTGCATAAGAAATTATTTGATTCGTATGTACTTAAAGCTTCGTTCGAAAACAGCCCTTATTTTAGTTGCTTGTATGCTAAGTGTTTGTATTGACAAGGGTCTTTAACATTTAAATCATGATAACTAAAAATGTTTTGCAACAAAACTTAGTGTCTGTAGAAGTATTACTCTCATAAAAACAGTATTTTGAAATAATTATCCTAACTTCCTTAAAACCGATAATAATGCGAAAGCGTATTTCAGAACGTTTATTTATGTTAAAGCGAACCGGACAGCTTTATTGTAGCAGGTCTGAAGTTGATGCATTGCAGGGCAGTTCGAATTGTTCATGGTACAAATAGAAAACCTGTCAGGTTGACCTGCATAGTTGGCCTGTCCTGTACTTGGCAAATATTTTAAGAGTTCATGGTAGGCCCCCTGGTCGAGAAAAACGCCAACACATTTCTGTTTTGTATCCAATTTCAGAGTAACATGGTCTACAAGTTGACTAACGGCATCTTCAGTACTTTTTCCCGACCTAAAACCAAATTGTGAATCTGAAAGTATGTTGTTTTTCTCTAAGAAACTAATAAGCCGATTATTTAGTGCCTTTTCTAATATTTTTGATATAGTTGTAAGAACTGAAATTGGCCGATAGTTTCTAACATCATCTTTCACACCGCTCTTGTAGACAGGAGTAATAAGAGACCTTTTGAAGACCTTTGGGAAGATACCTTGAACAAAACAAAGCTCAATAAGCATAGTTAAGTGGGGTAAAATAATATGCTTGCCTAACTTGAGAAACTTAGCTGCAATAGAGTCCCATCCAACGGCACAATCATTCTTCAAGTTATTTATCAGTGATTCAACTTCGTTTTCATCGGGGGGGAGTAGGACGATTGAGTTGAGAACGGAAGGTATTTCAAATTCGTATGGTGTTGGTATGGTCTGTGTTATGTGATCTGCCAGTTCTTTACCTATATTAGCGAAATAATTATTTATATCGTCTACAGATTCAAGTCCATCTTTCTTTGCAGACATCAATTGGTCTGCATTAGTTTTTTGTTTCTTTGTATCGATGATTGTTTTGATAGCATTCCATTTCTCTTTGTTGTTTTTCGAATTCATTAATAGGGATTTTTCATACTTTCTTTTTAATTTTCTGAGTAGTATATTGCAGAAGTTTCGATACCTTTTGTACGTTATTTTCAGAATTTCATTTTGTGGTTGCTTTGAAAACTTTTTGTGCAGTTTATCCCTATGGCGAATACACCGCAGTAAACCAGGGGTAAGCCAAGGTTTAAGTAATCTTTTTCTACAAGGTCTAGTAAGTACTTTTGAATGTATTTTTATCGTATTTGCAATTGTTTCGATGAATAGTGTTGCTACATCATTTGCATCCAGATCACTGTTCATGGATGAAAAATCTATTTTTTCTAAGTGCTTAACGGCAGCCATATAGTTTATGCTAGTATATAAATTAGCTCGCTCGTTTCTTTGATTGGAGCATAAGCACAATAACACAGAGGCGTGATCAGTTACAGTAGAATTCGTAACAAAGACTGAAGCAGAAAGGCACGTGTCCAACATTATGTGATCTAAGCAGTTATGCAACCTTGTTGGATGCATATGTGCAGGAAGAAGCCCTAATTCCGCAGTCAAATTAAGGTAAGATGAGCTGTTTTTATCATTATTATTTGCTTTAATATCGATATTAATGTCACCAGCAATGACAACGTTTTTAGCTTTAATTGGTCGTATAATACTGTCTAAAGAGTTTAAAAAGCTATTAGTGCAGTATATAGAAGGAGTCCTATACACAGCTAGAAATGCTTTTGTATAGTCAATAAAACAAAGATATAGAGTCATGCCATATTCTCTACATTTTTATATGATCAGCGTAACCTATTGTATGTGGTCTGTTGTAGAAAAATGTTTCCGAAATCCTGCTTGCTCACGTGGTTGGCTCTCATCTAACGTCCTTGATATCCTATTCAATATAACTTTAGCGAATACGTTGTAGATGTTTGTAGGTAATAAGGCTGATGGGTCTATAGTTGGTTAAATTATGTCTGTCGTCTTTCTTGTGTAAGAGTGTTATGGTTGATTGTGAGCACTGTTTCGGTGTTTTCTTGCTTCCCACAATATTGTTGAATAAAGTTTCCAGGGGACGTAGCAGGGGCTCAGCGAAAGCTTTCAGGAACTCATTTGTTATCATGTCTCCTCCAGGTGTTTTGTCACTTTTTTGGGTTTTAATAGCAAGTTCAATCTCTGATCTCATTATTTTAGGTATTTCGTAACTTTCACAGTAATCTGTGATCCTTACATTAGATTTTCCCACGCTTTCAGGTTCCTGTGATGAGTACAGATTCCTGTAGAAAGTTGTGGCTCCTTGTACTATATCCCAGCGATTGGAGGTGGGAAACTGTGATATTGTATTAGTTAAATAGTAATAAAAAAATATTTTATAAACGTGTTTTTGCGAAATTCTTTTAGGTTTTTTTATCCATCGTTTTGGTAAATAAGTAGTAGTCCATTTGGTAGAGAAAGGTTCAGGTAGTAGTGCGCATTCAGTTTGATGTATATCAATAATTGAACCCTACAATACAAGCTTGTAAAGCTAGAGGGCAGTGACTTCCGGCTCCTTCTAAGCAAAGTACCGGTCTACATGATCAAAGGTCGAAAGGAAGGAAACGAAGAAAGATTTTAATACAAAGAGATTTCATAGATAGAAAAGTGGTCAACATTTTATGAATAAAATTAACTTTGGGAGATAAAATATAATAAATATACCTACATTTAAATCTTTAATTTAATTTATTTTGACCATAAATTACATCCATTTATCTGTAACAAATCACAAAAATATTAATTTACTTTATTAATAACGGCTGTTTTTGTGCCTTTGCCTTATAAAAAACTGATGCGCGCGCATCGCATCGCTAATTTGTGACATGGCAAGTAAAAATTGTTCCGCGCGCTTTTTCTTATTCGGTTAGGAAAGTCCGAGTTTTATTTATTTCCTCGCAAATCCCTACTTATATTATAAATGCGAAAGTAACTCTGTCTGGTCTGTCTGTCTGTCTGTTACGCTTTCACGCCTAAACAACTGAACCGATTTTGATGAAATTTTGTACTGGGATAGACTGGCTTGAGAAAGGACATAGGCTACTTTTTATTGCAAAAAATAGTTTGGAAGGGGTTGAAATAGGGGGTGAAAGTTTGTATGGGAGTCCAAACAAAGTCGCGCTTTCAAGTTTAACCCTGGAACCGGTTTTGATGAAATATGGAACAAAAATAGACTAGATCTTGGGAATGGATATAAGCTACGTTTTTTTGTAAAAAAGGGGTTGCAATAAGGGAATTGTTGAAGATAAACGCTGAACTTTTGTGTTTAGGCACTTGATAAGAAATAAATCAATATTTGATATGGGGTTTTTGAAATTTCAAACTGTGTGGGGATGAAATAGGGGATGAAAGTCCGTTTGGATTTTAACGAAATTTGGTACAAAAATAGACTAGACCTTGGGAAAGGATATAAGCTGCGTTTATATTTCGGTAAATAATAAAGTTGGACAAATTTTGTGGCCTACCCGAGCAAAGAAGCGAACGGAAAGATATGCAAGGATCATTTTCAATTTCCCGCCAGAATTGGAAAAAACAACAGTCAAAATCGAGTTGTCCACGCGGGCGAAGCTGAGGGCGGAAAGCTAGTATGTTATAAAACGTCAGACATACGTGCGCTTTGATAATTACATCCTCTGCTTTCTTGTATCCAGCCCGAGGGAGCCATATCGCCTCGGCTGTGATTTTCAACTAACCGCACTTACCTACTTATATCATAATGTACTATTACTCATCTAACACTTACGCGAATATTAGACATTGAAATAAAACTACTTTTTACGGATTTTATCGCGTTATATTGTTATTATTTAATTCAATCTACATCACTACATCAGATTTGATAACCGGCAAGAAAAAGAAGAAATCGGTTTTCTTTTGCAAGTCCTTGCAAAAGAAAACCGATTTCTTCGTAGAATGATTCGCGAGGCTATTCGCATTTTACCAGTTTGGAAGTGTTTCTCGCGTAAACTGTTCAGTTTAGAAAAAAATTATATTAGAAACCTCAATATCATATTTGAAGACCTATCCATAGATACCCCATAAGTAAGTATGGGTTTGATGAAAAAAAAATTTTGAGTTTCAGTTCCAAGTATGGGAAACCCCCAAAATTTATTGTTTTTTTTTTTCTATTTTTGTGTTCAAATCTTCAAATCAAATCAAATCAAATGTTTTTATTTCAAATAAGCTTTTACAAGCGTTTATGAAACGTTATTGACTCTAGTTGCACGGTTCCAAAAAGTTGATCCTATGGAGAAGAATCCGGCAAGAAACTCCATGGACACTCTTTTAAAATATATTGTTTTAACATAATTTGCTGGTACATTATGCCGATAACAGGATGTGAGTGCATTGGAGGTTTATGTCATAATTAGCCTGAAGTCGGGACTAAAATTACAAGAAGGTTCTCAGCAAATGAGAACGCAATGTCAAACTAAAACAGATACACTATGTGTAAGAATACACATCATCAAAAATATGAACTAGGATAACTATAAACTACTTAGACATAAATGGCTACGATGTACTCACATTTACAGTTCCTGTTTATATAAAGTGGTAAACAATATACAAGATAATTGAGAGTGAATAAAGTAACCTCAGGTTGCCAGGGAGACCACAAGTGCACCCGTATTTTATCTATCTTAATGCGGTTCATAGAATACATTTGCTTACCAAGTTTCAACAGCATACTTCTTATAGTTTCGAAAAAAAAGGCTGTGACACGATCGGACAGACAGACAGACAGACAGACGGACATGACGAATCTATAAGGGTTCCGTTTTTTGCCATTTGGCTACGGAACCCTAAAAAGAAAAGAAAATTTAAATAGTTAATAAAAATTGATTATACATTCTGTTGGTCGAAAAAAAGATCTAGGTTGAGACGTATCAATTCCTTTACTTTTAAATTTTCGTCCACTTGGACAACTTTTCACTGAACAAAGTTTTCCCATTGCGTCTATATTTGTTCTTTTTGTATTAACAACAATAAAATCATTAAAATAACAAAAACGTATCAACGAAATTGCTTAAAAACAATTTT
Organism: Subacronicta megacephala; assembly: GCA_958496365.1. Taxonomy (NCBI): domain Eukaryota; kingdom Metazoa; phylum Arthropoda; class Insecta; order Lepidoptera; family Noctuidae; genus Subacronicta; species Subacronicta megacephala. The sequence continues at coordinate 10,515,595 of OY292515.1, read as the reverse complement.
TCAACTCAGCACACTTCACTCTGCTGCTACATTCATATCATTTCCACTTGCTACACTAGCGCTAGTTCGGTGAGTTTTCGAACCATAATTTGCTATAAACAAGTGGACACTTTTTCGACTAATCCCCCATACAAGACGGTCCTCCTTACTTCTACCCTCCATATTACGATGTTTTACGGATTGAAGTATTGAAGTGAACAATTAATATGGATTTACCTATTTTTCTTTTTATATTTATTCAAGAACAATATTTGTGCAAGTATTGTCGGTAAACATACGAAGACTTTGAAAAAAAAAACTTAAAAGTTTGACCTGTCGAAGCTTGGAGATTTTTACTCTATTATTCCATTAAAATGGAACTATACGGGAAGCAAAAGCTTTTCAAATAAAGAAAGAATCAACAAAATCGGTTCACCCAGTCCACGGACCCAGTCGAAAGTTATGAGTATGGAGGGTAGAAGAAAGGAGGACCATCTCAGTGTATTAAAAAGTGTCCATTGAAAAGGAGCAAATTAAGGTGGCGCTATAGTAGCAAGTGGAAGAATTTAAAAAAATATATATTTCAGGAGTTCATAGGTTATTATTTACTAAATTACAGTTGACTACGTAAATAGTTGAGATTTTAAATACTGCATATTTCTTAACTACAGAAGTCAAGAGAAATGTTAAATTTTTCAACTCAGCACACTTCACTCTGCATATAACTGCTACATTCATATCATTTCCACTTGCTACACTAGCGCTAGTTTGGTGAGTGTTCGAACAATAATTTGCTGTATACAAGTGGACACTTTTTCGACTAATCCCCCATACAAGACGGTCCTCCTTTCTTCTACCCTCTCCATAGTTATGAGGTATGGAGTGGTGAAGGAAAGGAGGACCATCTCAGTGTATTAAAAAGTGTCCATTGAAAGGGAGCAAATTAAGGTGGCGCTGTAGTAGCAAGTGGAAGAATTTGAAAAAGAGCGCCACAAATTATTAGAGTAGGTTACTAAATTAAAAAAGGAAAGAAAATTTAAATAATTAATAAAAATTGATTATACATACTGTTGGTCGAAAAAAAGATCTAGGTTGAGACGTATCAATTCCTTTACTTTTCAATTTTCGTCCACTTGGACAACTTTTCACTGAACAAAGTTTTCCCATTGCGTCTATATTTGTTCTTTTTGTATTAACAACAATAAAATCATTAAAATAACAAAAATGTATCAACGAAATTGCATAAAAAACAATTTTTCAACTCAGCACACTTCACTCTGCTGCTACATTCATATCATTTCCACTTGCTACACTAGCGCTAGTTCGGTGAGTTTTCGAACCATAATTTGCTATATACAAGTGGACACTTTTTCGACCTAATCCCCCATAAAAGACGGTCCTCCTTTCTTTCTACACTCCATATTATGAGATTACAAACCACAGATCTAATAAAAAATATATAATATATTTTAACAGATCTAATATAATATAAATATAGTTTTTAATTTTTATTAGATCTGTGTTACAAACATAAAAAAAAGCATATAATTATTATAATGCAGATAACTACGAATAAATAATACTCAGGAAGCGTAACTCAGAACAAATTCCGCTCAAAAAGTGGACCTACTTCAAACCAAATGACGACGATTCAAAATTCGAATCACTTGCGATGTTTCAAATAGACATGCTTGGTAATTGGTTGAAATTCAGAGAGAAAACAGGGATTGGTTCGCCCGCGTGCTGTAATGTCTGTTATGACATCTGAGTCAAAATGGCGTGGACGATATTATGCAATAAGTAGATGGGACCAAGTCAATAATAAAACAATATTATTATTATATTAAATATTTTATAACATTGTGATTTTTTAAAATTATACTATATAAAACGTGGTAAGTGGTTGTGCGTCGATGTCCTTTCCACCCTAAGGACATCGACGCACAACCACTTACCATGAATTCAGTACATGATTCTGGAACCCCCCCCCCCGGGTAGATATTTTTCGTCAGTTACTAAAAAGGCTTAGATTGGGTACTTTTTAGTTTTGTTGTATGGTGCTAAAACGAACAAAGCCGATGGTTTGTCAACAAGAATTGCGACTTCATCTATTGTTAGAGCGTTGAAATAATGTTAGTGTATTCAATTGGGTTAGGTTATGATCAGAGCAAACAAACGATGTTTGCTCTGATCATAACCTTGGCACCAGGTTCCTTTAAGGTTTCTGTTGACCTGGTATGTGGATATTTGTACAAACTGGTACTGCAGTTTTGTGTAACATGGTATATCCCTTTAATGATTTGTAAAAATATTTGTCATCAAAATGCATGGAGCATACTCTGGTAGTTTTCACAGGCATCCAGTCATACCCTCGTCTTTCTAATTGAACTGCAGCTATCCACTTATTTTGCCGAATGCGATCGGCAGTGAAATTAAAAAAAAAAGCAAAATACATTAGTCTTATAAAAATATCTAAATCTTACCGATTTACTTTTCAATATTTCATCGAGAAAAAATACTTTCTACATTAGGTAAAAAATTGACTGACTTCATTTTGCATAATATTGACCATGTCGTTTTGATAACGTATTTGAACAACTTTGAATATATTTATAATTATGCTACTGCTTACAAGTGAAAAGTGATCTCTGGATATTTTAATCTTGTATGTCTCCTGCACCACTTCACAACACATGCTGGCATCATGATTCACAATGTTAATAAGCTAAAACCTTTGACATATGCTCGCTTGTAAGGAAAATGTCCGACTGATGGCGCGCTGGACACAATTTTGAAGCCCCGCCTACTTGGACACAACTTTTGTTGGGTCATTTTCTTAACGCAGTTACATTTCCTGAGTATTATTTATTCGTAGGCAGATAAGCAAGAAATAGCGGAATTAAGGGTAAAGCGTCGAGGCTGGGCGCGAAATTAATTTTTTTCTTGGTTTTTGGCAAATGTTTCGGCTGTATAAATGGTTACTGGCTCAGTACATGGCAGTAGAAATGTCGACATCAACAAGAACATATTCACAATTGAGTTTTCTTGCTTAAAAATTGCTATCGTAGGAGATTTAAGTGTTAATTGACATTTTTCGCCGAATCCACTAATTTACACCAACAATTTCGGCGATATCGTTATGCCTAAAAATCGTTATCGTTGAAGATTTTGGTGTAAAATAGTGGATTTGGCCAAAAATTTAGGCTCTGCTTGATATGCATTTTTTACAGAATAGACGTCGGTTTGAACTCCTGATTCTTTTTTTTCACTCAGCAGCGTATTAAAATATGTAATTTATAGGTTGAATTTGTTGGGCTACTCGAAAGCCTCAATCTAAGGTAAAAAATGAAGCTAAGCTGATTTTAATTATACTCTAATATTTAAATTTAGTTTTTCTTGCTATGTATATTATTGTAATAATTCTGCCATTGCCATACCATAGACTAAATCGATCTCACTTTTGTAGGCTGAATGTAGATACGACCTTTGTGCTTTGTGCTTGAAAAATTAAAAATCTTTTCGAGTGCACATTAATCACACAGCGTAGCTCCCCATTCTTTCTTTCCTTTATATCTTGGGAAAAATGGCTGATAATAAATTATATGAGATTTTGGGAGTTTCTAGAAGTGCTAGTGAATCTGAAATAAAGAGAGTAAGTGTACTTTTACAAAGTTTCACCATGGCTTATATCCCACATGTAATGTCACCTCACATAATCGTTGCATGATTTTTGTCCATTGTCCTCTTCGTCGTCATTTTGCTATGTTATCATTATACTAACAATGTTTTTTTATTTCAGAGCTATCATAAATTGGCAAAAGAATTTCATCCTGACAAAAATCCTGCCGCAGGCGATAAATTCAAGGAAATTAGCTATGCCTATGAAGTTTTGTCGGATTCGAAAAAAAGGCAAGTTTACGACAAATACGGGTTGAAAGGTTTACAAGAGGGTGGCCAAGGTGGTGGATTCCCTCCTGACGATTTGTTTGGACACTTTTTTGGTGATATATTCGGCATGGGAGGCGGTAGTAGGGGCCGCGGCCCTGCTCGCGGTGAAGATACCATGCATCCACTTAAAGTGTCTCTTGAAGACATGTACATGGGTAAAACTACTAAGTTACAACTCAGTAAAAATGTGATTTGTGGGCCATGTAAAGGTATAGGTGGTAAACCAGGATCTGTTGTGACTTGTAAGGACTGTCATGGGCAGGGTGTTAAAGTTTCCTATCAACAGATTGCACCCCATATGACTCGCCAATTTCAATCCCGCTGCCCCACTTGTCACGGTCAGGGAGAAACCATTAATGAAAAAGATAAATGCCCAAAATGCAAAGGTAAGAAAGTCTTAAATGAAACTAAAATCTTAGAGGTACACATTGAGAAGGGAATGCGAGAAAACCAAAAGATTTTCTTTAGAGGAGAGGGTGATCAGCAGCCTGATACTCAACCTGGAGATGTAATTATTGTATTGCAACAGAAGCCTCATGATATATTCCAGAGAACTGGTGATGACCTTGTGATTAAACATGAAATCACTCTGACTGAGGCATTGTGTGGGTTTGAATTTGTTATAAAGCATTTAGATGGCAGAGATTTACTTGTAAGACACTCCCCAGGTGAAGTAATTAAACCTGGGGACCTCAAGGGCATACAGGGTGAAGGAATGCCTCAATTCAAAAATCCATTTGAAAAAGGTAATCTCTATATAAAGTTTGATGTTGTTTTCCCTGATAATAACTTTGCTACTGAAGAGCAGTTGAAACAAATCGAAACTGTATTACCACCTCGTCCAGATTTTGTAATGCCAACAGGAGAAGATGTAGAGGAAGTAAATCTGATGGAGTACACAGCCAGTGAACGTGGCAGGGGACGTGAGGAAGCCTATGCCAGTGATGATGAAGAACACATGCACACTGGGCCTGGTGTGCAGTGTGCACACCAGTAGTTCAATTATCTACATAATATGGATTTCTACTCAAACCTCACACTATATAATTTTATTATAGGTTATATTATGTAAATTAAACTAAGTAGGTATACACTATACTTAGTTCACAGAATGCTAGAAATATTGACTATTGTGTGCAGTGTATTGACTTTTGGAGTAAACTGTCCTTTGCCTCTTTAAATTTGTTGCAGCATTCAAGAAAAAGCTTGAGTCACATATTATCTAATGTACTGTAAAAATGGTGCAATTAATATTTGTTGTTAAAATTGACTAGGCTCATGATATCCAAAAAATATAGGATTAGAAATAAACTTCAGTTTGAGTAATAATCTGCCTGTGATACCTCATAGGTCTAATTACTATCATTTATAATAGGTGGTGTTAAAATTGTATTGTGTTTATTACATTATGAGCTAAGTACTTTTTGGGTTCTAGGGGCACAGTTTGAGTAAGAGTTGTCCCTCAAATTACACCAGCTCAAACCTGGCACTAGATTAATACTAATTAAATTAATCCATTGATGGTCTTAATGGGTTATTGGATTCCATAATATATATGTATTATATGAAAAATAAAATTTAGTGATACCTCTTACAAATATTTTTAATTATTAACTGAAAGGTACATATACACATTTTTATTTATTAAACGGTTAAATGTATACACATGTTGAACACTATTATCAAATCATAAGTGGGGTTAGTAAATCTGTAATATATTAAAATAGTTCCCAGTTTAGTTTTCGTAAAGATAAGGTTGAAAATTAGTTAACAGCACTTATTAAAATTTATCAATCATGCTTATTTTTAGGTAGATTGCAAGTCGCTAACCATTCAAAGGTTTTAGATGAGGACCTACCTGGGTACTTAGCTGTTTGCCTCGGAAATATGGTGTTGTGTAATACGAAAATGTTGCGTTTAGGAAAATAAAGTTCCAACAATCGTGAATGTTTTGTAAAGGTTTTATTTATAAATACATTTTTGTTTTATTTGGCCTTCAGTAAATACGGCTTTTTATAGTGCAGTCTTCTCGTGTTGCATTCGCCGATTCTTGCATTCTCTTGTTCATTATTTGGGACCCGGAAAGGGTTCAGTCCAGCATAATTGCTAAAGCTTTCAAGGGACGATTACTATTTATTACAGACCAATGAAATTATATGTATTTGTCTGTATTCAATAAAGAGGATAACCGATATTTTCGTCGGTTTCGGCAGGTTGTACCTAGGTCCCCTGCCTGTTATCACTAACGACGAGCGTGTGCGTTACCCAGGCCAGATGTTGTCGAAAATGGTCATTTGAATCTTATAGATAATTAGTTTTGCGGCTTCTGTAATTGTTGCGCACATTTTTAAATTTGTTGCGCTTATAGTTTTTTAATTATTTCACAAAAACATTTCCTGCTGGGGTAACGTTACCCCAGCCAAACATTTTCCTTTCTAATGGGAATATTTAAATAATTACTAGCTATAAAATTAGTTGTCTAGATGAAGTAAATGTTGTGCCTTATTTTGTATTTGTTCTTTCATCGGTTGCGAAGTTATTCGAGATTTTGCTGGGGTAACGTTTTTGGTTTTGCTAGATCTTTGAAATGGTTAAGCGGATTCTTATCATATTTTGTACATGGCTTCTTGGGAATTAGTTTAAATTTGTTCTGCAATAAAAAAACCAAAATAATACATAGCTTAAAGGTTATTTCATTAAATAGAAAAACACTTCAATTGGTCCCAGCACTCTCAATAAGAGCTCTAAAGACTTACTTTAAACGTTATTTTAAAGCTTGTAACTGCCTTCAAATGTACGTGAATTTTCATTAGTATCCTGTAAGTATTTAACAAGTTATGATGATATTGAGTTCTTCACGAGCACGGTCTTGATGCGCGCGGTGTTATTTGGCCACTGGATTGGATATATGAACTGAATGTTATGTCAATTATTAGTTTTTTAGTTCAGTTGTATATCAGTAAAATTTCAGCTCAGTACATTGGATAATTAATGAGATAATACGATTAAAGTCATTAGGAAGTGAATGACCGTGGTAACCCGACCAAGTTTAGGTGGTTACGAAAAAGCGAAAACGCAAAACATTATGGTACCTTCTAAAATATGTAGGATAGTGTTACAAATTTTGTACAGACATGTACACAAGTTTAAAAAAAAACTACGTGATTATTTAATAATTTTTATTGACAGGTAATATAATCATTTCAATTGAACTTTTAAAGTATTATTAAACTTATACTTAAAAACAATCACACATTAAAATTACAGATAGTAATTTTGCTTAGTTAGTTAGTTTTAGATAAGTACCTAACAACATGTACATATTAATAATAATTAACATACCATCACGCCTGTATTCCCCGAAGGGTTAGGCAGAGGTGTACTTATTGTACACCCACAGTTCGCCGGTATGTTTAGGTCCCATGTAATAGGGGGCGAGCCTATTGCCATAATAATTTTGCTACTATTTCTGTAGTTACATTATACAAGCTTACCTTGTTCGTGAATTCATCAAGCAGCCTGCACCATAACTATGATCATCAATAGAAGCACTCCACATTAGCAGTAATTCGCCACACTTATTATTTTACATTAGCTCTCACGCACTCTATAAATATTTGCAAAAACAGGAAACGGAACCGCCGAAACGCATGCGCACTCTACAAGATGAATTATGTGATTACGGAGCATGTTTAGTGCAATATGCAAACAATGCACCCCTTCACCCCACCCCTTCCGCGTCCCACCGAAAGACATGTTATATCAGTGATTTTTGATAAGTTTGTGCAACTGGAAGATAATAATAATGTTTTCATAGTACAGATATTATTATATTATAAATGTATTTAACAATGTACGCGTCTGTACCGAAATTGTAAGGTGTATTATACTAAACATTTCAAAAGATAGTATAATGTTCTGCGTTTTCGCTTTTTCGTAACCACCTAAACTTGGTCGGGTTACCACGGTCATTCACTTCCTAATGACTTTAATCGTATTATCTCATTAATTATCCAATGTACTGAGCTGAAATTTTACTGATATACAACTGAACTAAAAAACTAATAATTGACATAACATTCAGTTCATATATCCAATCCAGTGACCAAATAACACCGCGCGCATCAAGACCGTGCTCGTGAAGAACTCAATATCATCATAACTTGTTAAATACTTACAGGATACTAATGAAACTTCACGTACAGTTGAAGGCAGTTACAAGCTTTAAAATAACGTTTAAAGTAAGTCTTTAGAGCTCTTATTGAGAGTGCTGGGACCAATTGAAGTGTTTTTCTATTTAATAAAATAACCTTTAAGCTATGTATTATTTTGGTTTTTTTATTGCAGAACAAATTTAAACTAATTCCCAAGAAGCCATGTACAAAATATGATAAGAATCCGCTTAACCATTTCAAAGATCTAGAAAAACCAAAAACGTTACCCCAGCAAAATCTCGAATAACTTCGCAACCGATGAAAGAACAAATACAAAATAAGGCACAACATTTACTTCATCTAGACAACTAATTTTATAGCTAGTAATTATTTAAATATTCCCATTAGAAAGAAAAATGTCTGGCTGGGGTAACGTTACCCCAGCAGGAAATGTTTTTGTGAAATAATTAAAAAACTATAAGCGCAACAAATTTAAAAATGTGCGCAACAATTACAGAAGCCTCAAAACTAATTATCTATAAGATTCAAATGACCATTTTCGACAACATCTGGCCTGGGTAACGGACACACGACGAGCAGCCTTTGGGGCCGTGAGTGCCTGGAGTGGGGACTCTGGGCGCCCATGAAGCGACCCCAGGGATGACGGAGGCACGAAGTGGTCTCGTGCTACCGTGCGCACGACGCAACGACGGGGTAGGGAGTTTGTGTGACGGGCCTAAGTATAGGCGTGGCACAGGAAGGTTCCGGAAGAATCAGATAGTTCCCGGACCCTTCCAACAATGTGCCGAAAATGGCCACAGGGGGGTTATAGTGCGGTAAAAATCCCACACACCGCGGCCTACTCCCCAATAGGCCGGCAGCCTTTTGAAGGTTTCCTCCCCGAACACAAAAAAAAGAAAAAAAGGTTGTACCTAGGTAAATATTGTTTTATATTTCTAAACTATCAGTTAATAATCCTATTATTTCAAGATGATTGTGCGCTAGATCGCACAATTATCCTAGTCTCACTTAGATTCCATCTCACTCTTCCATCACATATCTCTTAGTCTCACTTAGAGATAGGTTTATGTCAAAATACCTTCGTCTACTTCAGACTATTAAACACATATATCCGCGCTGAGGCATTTTATCACCGATAGTCGCAGATTAGGGTAAGTAGGTAGGTAGGCACATATTATGATACATAGATGGAAGAGTGCCTACTATATATTTGTAAAAAATAGAAGAGCTACATTGAGCTGCATATGTTATTCTAACCTAATTTTCAAATACCTACCTTAGGTTACCGGTTACCGTAGTTACCTAGGTCATCCTAATATTTTAGAACACGATTCTCACCAATGCAATAGTGGCAGATTAGGGTACCTACCTACCAAATATAGTAATAAAATAAATTTTATACAAATTTATCAATTGTAGGGATTTAATAGACTTTTGTAATCAGATCAGAATATTATCCTGATTGAAAGGAATAGTGATTACATTTAATCAAGATAGTACCCAAGTAATAAAAATTTACGATTACCTGTACATGTAGTACAGGTACAAGTTTGTTCGAAATAAGTAAGCCGATCGGAAGGTGTCTGCAAGTCGCTGCGCAGTAGGCATTTTTACGCCTAGATCAGTAGCGCGCATGCGTGGTAATGGCGCGAGGGGCGGGGTCAGCGCCGCTTCGCTGTTTCACTCGATCCTTAGTGTTTCATGCGTAATTCTGTCTCGCTCCCCCAGTGCAAGTACACAGTCAGTGCCAAAAGTGCTACGCGTTGTTTTTATTTTGACGTTATTGTTGTTTAGTTTTTGGATTTTGTTTTTGTTATTTCTCAATGTTATTGTATCATTGTCCTTGCTTCTCTTTGCGGAAAATTCCTAAACGCAACACTGTTTCGCAAATCTGTGAATAATTTAAAATTTAAATGACAATTTAATGATTTCGTGAAAACTCATGTATGGATTTTATCAATAAAGCAATCCAGCAATATTACACGTAATTCTAACAACTTATTTATCTTATTTTAAAAATTATTTAAATACGTTTCCGAACGCTAACATTTTATTACGCGACTGTAGCTGCGCGGCCCTAGAAAACGGCTAACTTCCGATCGGCTTACTTATTTCGAACAAACTGTAAACGTTAATTTTATTAAAGTACGGTGGCCAACACATTAAGTTACCACAAAATGTCAAATTTTGTCAGTTGATTTTTAACTTTATCTTTAAAAATTTAAGGTTAAAATCATTTGGAGAAATTTGACAGTTTTATATATCTTGACCTGCTGGCGACTGAACATAGCTGTAATCAAAATTATATGATGATTTATTAAATATTAATGTGTGATTGAGTTTTTCATCATGATTTCAAATTTAATGTCATGTTCCTAATGAGCACTCCGGGAATCCTCGAAATTGACACCCGTCAATTTAATTATTATTTAAAGAAAAATAATGTCCGCCATCTTGAATTTAAAAATTAATGTCATTTTCGTAAATACCTATGAATTATTTAACCTAAGTCCGATCAATTCCAATCGGACATGCAAAGGTACAAAAAATCACATAGAGCTAAAAATTGGTATGAATGTTCGGAACACCGATAAAAATGAATGATGAAAAGTCCCCATCGATAGATACCGTACCTACGTGAAAAAAAATATTCAATGTCAATAAAATTAGATCAGGACCAAAGAGTAGAATAAGTATAAAGCAGAGTTTATACGAAGCCAGTAATGCTGGCGCCCTGCAGACAAGCCAGCGTTGGCCTGGCCCCTGTTGTTTAGTCGAGGCCATTAATTCAGGTGTATCTCGGGCGGAGGTCACTGGCTTGAAAAAGACGGGCGCTCTATTCTCGCCAGTTGGCTTGAAAAACTCATTTATACGACCAAATCTGTTTTACGAGAAAAATAATTTACAATGTCTACGAGTATAAGTTGTCTATAAGTTTATGCTATGCAGAAAGAGAAAGACGAAGGTGTGTATAATGTTGCGCAAGTACTCGTACAACGTACAGTTGCTTAGTATGTAACCGGAATGGCATGTCAGGACTGTGGGTAAAATAAAAAATACATTCAGTCAAGAAAGTATTGGGAATGGATGATTTGTTTATGGTTCCAAATTGAAATGTTTGTTCTTTTTTGTTATTGTTAGATTGGCACAACTTTTTTCCATTTTGGGGCGGAGTTTGAGTTGCATCTGTTTTTTATATTATGTAATATTTAGGAATATTTTTGTCAATCTTGCATTGACAATATTATTGTGTGTGTGCGGCTAGCCTTAAGGTACAGTGCTGTTTTTAGTATGTATTGCGAATTTCATAATGGACAAAAACATCGTACAAGGAGGTTGTCTTAAATTTTGCATCGCCAATGCAATTTCGTGTTCGGAGTCACTGAAAATATGAAGGCTTACGGTGAATAGACTTAATCTAAAACACGTGCTCATGAGTGATACAAAGCGTTCAAAAGCGGTCGAGATGTGATGGAAGATTTGCCTCGCTCTGGTAGGCCATCAACTTTTGCAACTGAAATTAACATTGCAAAAGTGAAGGAAATAGTGACTGAAAATCCTCATTCAACTTTGAGAGAGATAGCCGCCCGCCGAACTTTCTGTTTCTCACTAGTCAAAATGTACCATTTTACATAATCACTTGGGTATGAAACATGTTTCCGCTCGGCTAGTCCCAAAAGATGTTTTTTTTAAAAAAATGTTTGTAAATTGCATTGTAACTGGTGACGAGACGTAGGTTTACGAGTTTGACATGCAAACTAGTCAACAAGCTTCGGAGTGGCGCCTTCCAACTGAACCACGCCAAGTCGATAAAAAGTCAAAGTAGTGTTGACTGTAAATAAAGAATAATACTGATAATAACTGTTGTGGCTAATGTGGCGTTTAAGAGAGCAAATTCGACGAAAAAGGCCAGATTGGTAGAAAGAAAATTCTTGGATTTTGCACCACGATAATGCGCCTTCGCACGAGGCCATCATTGTGAACGATTTTAGTCCAAACACTCAACAAATACCATCAAGCAACCACCTTAATAAAACCAGATATGGCTCCAGGTCCAGCCGTTATCAATCGAGGTAGAAGACTTATATGAGAATTCGCGGCGAGAACTGAATTCAATTCCGGAAACAGCGTTTAAAAAATGTTTTGATGATTGGATTATTCGTTGGCGTAAGTCTATCGTTTCTGAAGGAGCATACTTTGAAGGTGATAAAGTAAATTTGGATGAATAACAAACATTTTGTGTATTATTGATCTTTTCCCGGTACTTTCTTGACATAGTAAAATTTCAATTAAGTTTTAAATAAAAATGTAGGTAATGATTTTGTAAAAATTCAAGTATGGGTTTTATCAATTAAGCAATCCCGCAATATTACATGTAATGTTAAAAAAATATTTATCTTATTTTCGAAATTATTTGAATATGTTTCCGAACGATAATACTTTATTGCGCGACTGTACAACTGTAACTGCGCGGCCCTAGATAAAGGCTAACTTCAGATCGGCTAAATAGTCAAAATCGTGTTGTCCACGCGGGCGACACGATTTTGACTAGGTATTTAGTTTTTTCCAATTCTGGCGGGAAATTGCAAATTATCCTTACATATCTTTCCGTCCGCTTCTTTGCTCGGGTAGACAACAAAATTTGCTCAACTTTATTGTTTATCTAAGTATAAACGCATGAAATATTGAAAAGTAAATCAGTAAAATTTAGATAAGTTTATAAGACTAATGTACTTATTTCGATTTGTTTTTTAGTTTCCCTGCCGATCCCTTTCGGCAAAATAAGTGGATAGCTGCAGTTCAATTAGAAAGACGAGAGTATGCCTGGATGCCTGTGAAAACCACCAGAGTATGCTCAATGCCTTTTGATGAAAAATATTTTTACAAATCATTAAAGGGATATACCATGTTACACAAAAATGCAGTACCAGTTTGTACAAATATCCACATACAACTGAAGTACCAGGTCAACAGAAACCTTAAAGGAACCTAGTGACCTATTGCCAAGGTTATGATCAGAGCAAACAAACGACCCAATTAAATACACGAACACTATTTCAAGGCTCCAACAATAGATGAAGTCGCAATTCTTGTTGGCAAACCATCGGCTCTGTTCGTTTTAGCACCATACAACAAAACTAAAAAGTACCCAATCTAACCCTTTTTAGTAACCGACGAAAAATATCTACGCGGGGGGGTTCCAGAATCATGTACTGAATTCATGGTAAGCGGTTGTGCGTCGATGTCCCTTCCACCCTGTATTAATAAAGCATAATTTAAAAAAATCACAATATTATAAAATATTTAATATAATTATAATATTGTTTTATTATTGACTTGGTCCGATTGGTGGTTTGAAGTAGGTCCACTTTTTGAGCGGAATTTGTTCCGAGTTACGCTTCCTGAGTATTATTTATTCGTAGGTTCGTGCTATGTCTGTTCACGGTGTTCACCTGTAAAATAGAAATATTAATTAGGCAGTTCTACTTGACGCATTTAAAAACATGCAGGCGCCTTGATATTGTTAGCAACAAGCAACACCCGAAGATCTCCAGAAACAGCTAAAAGATTTCTTTAAACCTGTCCAGGTAAAGCATAAAGGTACATCCAACACTATTAAGTTTGAATTGTATAAAATTAAATATTTTTTGTTATTTCGCAAATTGTACGTCTAACACATTGAAGGTTCATGGCATTTGTTATTACTGTAGATAAGACACACAACTGGTTTTGAAACTTTGTTTTGTTTGACTGCAATAAATTAATTGTAATGTTCAAGCCGTTTTATTGCTTCCATTACACAAGATTCAGAAGTTGTTTAGAACCCTCAAAGGCTTAGGGTGTCCACAATAAATGTCATGTCAAATGTAATGTGGTTTCATATACCTACAGTCATATTTTTGTGGGTGGAAAGGCGATCCAGATCAGAGATTTGATTCTTTACACATATGTATATTGCTCTCTGATATAATCCTACTTTCTTAGATTAGCCCTTCCTAGACCGAAAGCCTAGATCCACTACAAAGTAGTACACTGCAAAGAGCATCATAATAAGATGTGAGGTAAGATCTAGGCAATGGTATAAGTATAACCACTGAGGCACGTGGCAAGTCACTGAGATGGGGCCCGCCCTCAATGTTAAAATCCAAGCCAACGTATTTATTTATTGTTTAATAAATCAGGCAAGATGACACGTTATCAGGTGAATAGTTCTCTTAGTTCAGTGGTTCATCACAGAGAGGTATCCTAGAATCAAAATTTCATACCATCACGCCTGTATTCCCCGAAGGGTTAGGCAGAGGTGCACTTAATGTACACCCACAGTTCGCCGGTATGTTTGGGTCCCATGTAATAGGGGGCGAGCCTATTGCCATTCACCACATTTCACAATCAAAATTTCAATTTCCTTATATTCACGTTAGCATCATAAAGATTGCTAGAATAAGCAACTGAAGTGTTGGACGTCCTGGTTTGGTTGGCATAAAATACAGCAGGAAGCGGCAGTGGTCGCAGTGGAATAATTAAGCTGTGGAAGAATGAGTGAATGAAGTCAGGAGCATTATTTCTCATCAATTCATAACTTCATATAAAAACTGTAAGAAGATAGGTACTTGTAAAATCTTTAACAATTGTTAGTTATGGAAATAAGAACAAGTCAGTTCTAACTTCAACTTAAGCATGAAATATCTACTTACTTTCCTTAGATATTGCTTCAACAGATTCACAGTACTTTTTGAAGTCTTTCTTACTCCTACATAGTACATTTAAATTGATTTGACTTATTCCCAATTCACGTAGTTTATCTAGTCTTTGCTTTACTGTTTTCTGGGAAGCAGATAAAACTCTTGGTTTGTTAGCTATATCTTCCACGTCAAACCCTTCAGTTATAAGGAAATCTAGAAAATGTTTTACCTGAAATGAAATGTGATTTAAGGGACGTATTTAATAAAAAAAGTAGTTTGTATAAGACAACTAAACATGAAACGCAACCTTCGTAACCCGAATGGTCTTCAGAGCCGGTATTTTAAAGCACATTTCCTCTACTGTATTAATGGTAATGTTTAAACGATTAGCAAGATATGTTTGTTTTGATTTACTTTCACCCAAAATGGTCTTTGTTTCTTGTGAAATACATATAAACCTGGAACAATTTTGAAACTAAGTACATACATTTATTTAAGTGAAGGAAAAATTCGACCTCGGGCACGATTCGAACCTGCATCTTCGGGTTAGGTACACCACACGCTATGACCACTAAGCCACCGCGCGAAAATCGGTATCTTCGAGACTGCCGATTCTAAAAGTTACGGCGCGCCCAATGACTATGTGCGACCGGAAATCCAGCCGCCACATCCGGCTATCGAACTTATAGGCTGGCCAGATAATAATATTAATATTCTAAAAAATATCACGCATTCAGTTTCTTAAATACGACGTCCTGGCATCAATTGCCAACTCACAGCGAGTCGTTGAGTTTTCATTTTCGGAAAGGGGCAGTATGTAGTTGTCCGGAGGATTTCTGATTTTCTGTCCTCCCAATCACATTGAGTCCAAAATAGGTGTAACTACTGGCACCTCTCGCTCTTGGAAGTGACGGACGTGACGAAGAGAGAACTATATACATACACTACTTCATGCAACGCCTCATCAGCCGTCGGAGGGTACCAGTTGCTGACAAAAGTCACCTGGCGGCTGAATTGTTAGATCGCCACGCAACCAGACATTCCAGATAATTGATCAAATATCAGCACAAACACGTCTTCAGAATGGGTCTGACATTGTGTCACTACTTTAAGGAAAAGGTTGTCAGAAATCGGACAACTGAGAGGTCTTCTAAATTAATCAATATATTCCTCATACCTATTTAGTATATCCTCAGAACATCGGACCATCCATGGATATAATTGATGAATGCCCATATTTTTAACTCTTAAAAGCCTCTCAGAAATTGTTTCGTGGTGATACTTCAGTACCCATAAATCCCTCAGTATACGATCACCAGGCACATCCATATCTAAAAATATATTTTTTACCAAGAATAAACTTCATCAGGGACCATTATACATTATAGAACATACAGCATAATATGTACCTACAGTTAACATATACACAGTCCATTGCCTGTCTCATATTTATAATATCATGATAATGAGATCATAGGTTTTGTGTGTAAGTAAACAGGGTAGATCTACTCCTTTACAAAGATGTTTGAAATCAGTTGTGAAGTAATGGTGGGCCTCTGCACATGCACATTCATACCTGTGCAGCACCAAATAGTCTTGAAAACAATTGTTACAAAAGACCATCAGAATGTGTAATTATATGTTTTCTTTTGCACTGTGCACTTAAGTTTACATTTATTAGGTTGTACTCAAAGACTACAACACTTTCTTCATTTAAATATTTGGTAAGTTCCCTGTTCACTCTTGCAGAATGTTATAGAATAATCACCTTCAATGATCCACTACATCTGCACAAGAAAACCTTAAAATGGCTTACCTATTAGTACATCTAAGGCTTTTTGAATCCAAATAAATGATAAACTATAAATAAAAGTTCGTCGTGCAAGTTTTTCACTTAGTATGCTTGGAGGCACCTGTAAAAAGAAACAATATTAATAATGAGTAGAAGTTATACAGAATCAGCAGTAGCCTAATGGCTAGGGCGTCAGACTTGTGATCATGTGATTGCTGGTTCGAAACTTACCCCTTGCACAACTGACATGAACCCACTCGTAATACTCACATTTAGCGTAGTATGTGGGATTAACAAGAATACTAGTAATGTGTGACCTAAATTGCTAGTAAGCTTTTTTGACAATTACACAAAAAAATATATTTACATAGCGCCGTCCCCGGAGAATAAAATGGTAAAGACCAAAACCATAGTTTTAGTGATATGTCATTTTTGAGATCTATGGGTGCTAATACATCTACTAATTTTTTTTCGTATTTTTTATGCATTCGTTTATAGAGTTATAAAATAATTCATAGTATTCACAGATTTTATCTAGGCCTGAAATTACTAGAAAAAAGTGTTAATAAATTAACATTTCTTACGCATAATACACTAAAATATTCCGAATGTAATAAAATAAGCTTTTCTAGTAAAGTTTCTTATTCTCTCTTATAGAAAAAAAGTCTCTTAATAAAGTCTCTTATAGTTCTTGTATTTCATGTAAATGTAAAGATAAAGCTGACATTCATCTGTCTACGACCAGTATTAAATTCAATCAATCAACAAAAACATGTTTTTTGTTTTTCCTGATAAGTTGTGTTTTTACTGTTACCATTTTATTCCCCGGGGACGGCGATAGATATTATATGTATAATTATATATATTATATTACCTTAATCCGGGAAGCAATGTAATATAATCTATTTTTACAGAAGCCTTTACTTTCATCATCCTTTGTAGTTTTATAAATGTGAACTAATGTTCTAATTGGTAATTTATAAAAAGGTAATGCATCTTCAGGAGACTCAAAATTTAAAGATAAGATGATTTTTGCTTTAGATTCATCAAAACCTTAAACACAAACAACATGTTTCATAAATTAACAAAATACTTCTCATTTTTGTAAAAGATATCACTAATAATTACCTACCGTTATTTTCAGTACTCCTGGCCTTAGTCGTATACGAAACTATGACTTCTTGCTTATTATGAAAAGGGCATAGAATAATTCTCTTTGATAAACTTGCTAATGATGCAGCAGAGGTGAAGTTATAAACTTTATATGTCGATTGTACTAATAACTTAGAAAATACTGATCTTAGGGCCATTTTCAGTAACAATTTACAACACTTCTGGTCGATACGGCTTATTTATATCATGGTATGGCAAGGATACCGAAGCTCTTTTTTAATCCTTCTTCATAGAAATTAAAGTCACACGCAGTCTGATATAATACAGAAGAAAATATTTATTTCTTAAATCATTTATTTATTTTAAGTGAGCTGAAACGACATGATAATTCACGTTCGACGACATTCATGTCTAAACAGACAGTCTAGTCCTGTCAATGTCAAACAAAAGTAGTGGTGTGTTGAGACTCGGACATTGTTGTAGCCCAGTGTTCCTGAATAAGATCCATGTTCGGGATAGTTCCTTGTGCGAGTGTGGTCTTGCGGACGGCACTCTAGACCATATTTTCTTTTCTTGCTCCTTATACAGCAAATCTTTCGACCTCTATCGAAAAATTCCCACGTGTAACATCCCTCTCCCAACCAATTTTCATTCCCTTATCTCCCACTTCTCTCCTAAATTAATAAATATTTTGGCTACATTTATAAATGAAAACGATCTTAAATTTTAACTGCTAACTGCTACATCTACCACGAAGTCAAAAGCTCGACGGTGGTCTTTAGCGAGTCGCCGTCTCAACGTGACACTGGCAGAATAGCCGCAATCGGCTCAATTGCCACAAAAAAAATAATAAAAAGAGTCTGTAGCTCGATTCATGAAAACCGAAGCGATGTCGCAGCGACTTAATCCTTGAAACAGTTCTCCAGTCTTACGTAAATAGTACAATGAAAACTACGATTTAGAATCATTCTCGCCCAAAGAACATGGTGTGAATACGGTTCAAAGATTTTTCAGTAGGACGACTTCTAAATAGGTCCGATCGACGGATGTGAATAGGAAAACTATTACAACGATTAAGTCGCTGCGACATCGCTACGGTTTTAATTATGTGAATCGGGATACTGATTCGATAAGTTTGATTTGTTGAGCTGCAGCTCAAGCTCATAGACAATCAGCAGATCACGGCTCAATCAATGATCTGAGAGATCAGCACGAATTGTAATTGTAATTAACATTGAACTGGCTGAATTGTAGTAAGTCTGTACTCACGGCTACACATCTAGATTAAAAACCAGTTTACGCTGCCGCAGGCGTCTTATTTTATTTGACTTGTAGCGGTGTGTACGGTGGCCAGCACATCAAGTTACCACAAAATGTAAAATTTTCTCAGTTGATTTTGAACTTTATTAAAACTAGCGTTGCGTTGTTTACAACTATAGCCTCTCATTGTATAGAAAGCCTATACTTAAACTGGTTTTGTATAAGTTGATCTGTAGCCGATAAATACATGTCAAAAATAAGCTTTTTTTCATTGCAATAAAAAATGTGTTATTTTTCCAATTTCAATTATTTTAATATAGCCTACGTCACTCAAGAACATGTAGATTTCTAATGTTTTTTTTTTTATTGTATAAGTAGTTACTACTGGAGATTGCCCCGAACACCCAAACCCACAAAAATTACCTTTACAAATAAATACCTATAGATATGTAAATAGTTTATGTAGTACCCGGTCCATACAGTTGTAAAATCGTAGCATACCACCACGCCTATATTCCTCCAAGGATTAGGTAGAGTTATAGGTACTCATGTACACAGGGCACAACCTAAACAATTCCAGTTTAAGCTGATCTCGCATTGTATAGACTTTACATCCAATAAGAGGCCAGCGTTAACTGGAATTTATAGCTTGACTTGTAGCCGTGCGTACACCCACAATTTGCCGGTATGTTTAGGTTCCATGTAGTAGGGGTAAAAACATTGCCACTGACCGGGCAAAAAACCAAACTGCGGGCTGCCACGGAGTTACATATAAAACCCAATAACACTGCTCGACCTGGGAACCAAACCCTAGTACTCGTAGTTGCTCTTACCCCGCGAGTGGGACTGCCGACAAAACCCGACCGCTTTTATATCTTAGGATTTTATATATAGGACCTATTAAGTTCGAAGCTGCTGTATGTATTTGCGATCGCCGCCAACACCCGTTGCCGCTAAATTAGAATCATTCATTTTAGATCTATACAAAATTGACAGATTCTAAGAATATGTCATGAACTCCTTTTCAAACTGTACCTAATGTCATTGACTAAAAGAAATAAAATAAGGAGCATCAGGTGTAGCTTGCTAAGTTTCTACACTTAATAATAACATAGTGTAATGAAATCTATAGTGGGCGCACTCCTTTGTATGGGTTGACCTATTTGAAGTTCCGGTGTGCGTGTGTTCGTAATTCTTCTACTCCTAAACGATTTTAACAGAGTTGGATGTATTTTTTCTTTTGTACTTACCTACCACTCTTAGTGGTAAACACTGGCCGACAATCATCTAGACATTAAAAATAGCTTAGGGTTGTCACAAAATTATTTTTCAAGGACTTTCTTTTACTTTTTAATCCCCGACGCAAAAACGGCGGGGTGTTATAAGTTTGAGGTGTCTTTCAGCGCAGTACCGACGCGCTGTACATGTCGGGCGGACGGGACGCCTGCGACTAAGGGTCGGCGGGACGCCGCTCTGCCCCGCAACCCACCTCATCGTTGACCTGTCTAGACGGCGAGTTGCCCCACTATTCGATTTCATTACACTATGATAATAATCTGTGACTAGGAGTACATATGACTATAATTATAATATGATAATGATTTCCTCTCTTTTAAAGATCAGTGGATCAGTTCCTATTTCCTTTATTTATTCCAACATACCATCACAATTCATAAAGCTGATTATTAATGTACATCATCATCATCTTTCTGCCCTTTTCCCAAGTTATATGGGGTCGGCGCTGCCTTTCCTTTTCTTCCATCGTCTGGTATTGATGTACCTACATAGATACTTAAACGGGAAAGTGTTGTATGGACGTGAACTTTCTCCTTTCAATAGGTACAATATTGTCTTAAATTAATTTAATTTTAAAAACGCTAGGCGGTACGCCAATCGTATCGATTATGAACACCGAGCAAGACAAGCTAGAGGGGAATAAAAAAGCTACAGGAACCACGGGGCACTAGGTTGTGAACTTGTGACTGCTCATTATTTGCTAATGATAACATGATGTAGGCACAGGATAATATCAAAATACTCTATTA
Organism: Subacronicta megacephala; assembly: GCA_958496365.1. Classification (NCBI taxonomy): domain Eukaryota; kingdom Metazoa; phylum Arthropoda; class Insecta; order Lepidoptera; family Noctuidae; genus Subacronicta; species Subacronicta megacephala. Next base: position 10,494,600 of record OY292515.1, on the reverse strand, counting down.
AAGGAATATTTAAAACATCAATAAAAATTTGTACGTATTTATTTTTTATTGACACGAAAGGGTTATACAGTGTAAATTGGGATTATCAGTGACCGATTCATACAAACTATCATCCCATCCATTATCTGTTAGGTCGTGTGAAAGTGGGCTAAGGTAATTAAGGCTATTTAGTAAGTCTAGTTTTTTTTAAAGTTACTGAGTTATGATAAACAAGAAGCGATGATTGAGCAAGACAGTCGTTACAGCCAATAAACTAATGTCGCCTACTTCGTCGAGGTGAAGTATGTCGATATTTTTTACCATCGTCCTCGCTGTATCTAGTTCTCCGAAGTCGTTTTACACTACTTTCTGAGCGTCTTGAAGATACTCTTGTGGAAATGTCTGTTTCCGGTGACTTGGACCACCGCCAAGATCTTGCTGTTGACTGGCAAGTTCTGAAAGCAGGACCATTTAAAAAAAAAAGGTTACTAACAATGTGAGTCGCACATTACTAGTAATCTTTTTAACCGCGAGTGCTAAGCTAAATGCTTGTGTTACGAGTGGGTGGGTGGGTTTCGAACCGGCAACCAAATGATCGCAAGTCCGACGCCCTACCGTAATATTATACATATTTGCGGCGGTAGCCGCAAATATACATCTTCTTTTTAATCCTAACATTATTTACAAATTATCGGTCTTACCTATCGTTATCTTGAATATTTTCATTGGTATATCCATTTAATAAGTTATTAGGGTTTTTAAAGACATGTAAAAAATTACAAGCGCGGCCTTTCGGGCAACGTCTTCGCAGCTGAAGGCCTGTAAAACAATATAACACTTAAAAAAAAACAACATAATCAGTTAGCCAATATCTAGACTAAAAAATACTTTACCACAAATTGCATTTTTCCAAGAACTTATATGGCAAAACTGTAGAGAAAGCTGCCTGCCTCCATACCAACGAGTATGTAAAGATTTATAGGCTGCGACAGCACATCGTAGCTCAGCGAATTCTATGTACGTGTTTCCTCGAAGATGTTTTTCATAGTTGTTACAGACCTGTGATGAGATTTAAGGCGTAGTTTAGTATTATGATGGTGCTACATTTTCTGTGTATGTATCGCGTTTTGTGTAACAAATAATTTTCTATAATACTGCTTCAGTCAGGCTGCTTGACCAGTACCCGTCAACTCACAAATCCATTAAATTTGAAAACTCACCTTGTTCCATTAGGTATCGACATGCTTTCAAGATGGTTGAAAAATCTGAAGTTAAGTTAAGTATGTATTTTGTATATTATTAAACGAAATTCCCTAAACAAATTTCAACTTTAAGCTTGAATATTATATGTTATAAAATAGAAGATTCCGCCAAAAATAACAATTTACACTACTCGTTACCTTAGCAGAGAGATCGACATCACAGGCAGTGGTCTCTGGTAAATTAACCAGAGGGACACAGGTCCAAACCCTGCCTGAAGCCGAATTTTTCTTTCAGTAGAAAAATCATGTCTTTGTGAACATTTTGCATTATTTAATGCTAAAATATCATAAAAAATAAGCAGTAGTGTAAATTATTATATTTTTAGGCAAAAGATTTAGTACTCATTATTGATGTCGCTCTTCTACTGCAACGTATCTAGAATGTGTAGACGAACAATTTGCAAAAAAATGAATTTGACGAATTAATGTATAAATAGATAACTCACCTTGAACTGTATAACACTACCAAATTTTTCGAATTCAGTAAGAACATCATAGAAAAAGTCTTTGAACTCCTTATAAGTGTCACTATCTTCATACTCTAGCATAATGTCAGTGTCGTATTCATTGACATTTGCATTACTAAGGCCAAAATGGATGTAAAAATTTGTAGCTAAAAGCACCTAAAATTAAAATATGTATTTTAATGATCATCCCATTCATAGTGTCATTAGCGGGCAGGGGCCACTAATAGAATTGATTATATTGATGGTTTGCTACGCTGGCCTTGTGCTGGTTGCTATAGACTAATCACGCCGCGCAATTGAGAAAAAATCGCGATATTTCTTTTATCGTTTAAAGCGAGATTAATTCGCCGCAACCATGTTCAAATCCAAACTGTAAATGTAATACAGGTGGAAGGGACATCGACGCACAAGCACAACTTAAAACTTAAAAAATACATTTTGTCCGTGTAGTTAAAGCATTTTTTTGTAAGGAAAAACCAGTTTTTCTTAATAACCGACGAAAAATATGAACGCAAGGGTTTCCAGAATCATGTTCTAAATTCATGGTAAGCGGTTGTGCGTTGGTGTCCCTTCCACCCTGTATATGCCTAATGTCTTTAAATATCGAGCATATACCTCTGAATTTTCGAAATCATTTGAAAAGTCGGAAGTGCGTGCTTTGGATTCGAACTTGGGACCTAGCAGTAGTCACAGTAGTTGGGGCTGCTTTTGAATTCCCGCCAAAACACGTGGTTTAAAAATAACTAAAAGGTATTAAACAAAACATTTGCTTATTTATATAAATTGTAACATTGACTTAACTTTAACATCAATGACTTTTAAATATAAACTCGTACAAGTAGGTACTTCAAATACTAGCTATAAGAATATAAGTATAATTTATAAAAACCATATGAAAAGGATATACTTTGCTGATGCCAGGATATTGATGGTTTCTTGAACATTGATCACCAAATCGACAACACGCTGTTTTAGAGAAAAATGGACAAAGTTCAGCATCAGGCCTCGTTTCACGCGTAACTCTCAATTCAGATGGGGGCTCATCAGAATCTCCAGATAGAAAATTTTCTAAACTATACATGAAGGCCTCTTGTTTTTTTCTTAATTCCTCTTGAGCTGCTCTTATCTTCTCTTCTTCTATTTTTCTTTTTGCTAGTTCTAATTCCCACTCCTTGAAAAAAAAATTGGTAATTGATACTAGGTATGATTGAGTAGTTGGCCAAACAGCTAAACTTATTTCAATCTGAAACATACCATACACCTGAAACCAGAATCATGTACTGATTCGTGGTAAACGGATGTGCGTGCGATATATATGATCATCCCTATCCAAAAGAAACAAAAATGGTTTTACCAGCTTTATTTTAGCTTCTTGTTCCAAACGTTTTTGTTTCTGTCTTTCTTTTTCTTCCTGAAGTTTTATCCACTGTGCATTTGAAATTTTTTCGGCTTGTATCCATTTTTCATTTTCTAGATAGTTCTGTTTAGTAATCTGTTCAAGTTTCATTTTTTCCATTAATTCTTGTTCTTGCATGTAACACTCTGTATGCAACCTTTGATCTGAAAATCCATACGTGAAATGAGTACACACTTAGATAAAATTGTAAGAAGTGGTACCATAGTGTAATAAAATCTATAGTGGGCGCACTCGTTTGTCGGGGTCGAAATGCCGACAATCGTCTAGACATTGAAAATAGGTCAGGGTTGTCACAAAAATTTTTTTTCAAGGACTTACTAATAATAATAATAATGTATTTTATTATTCAAGAAATACAGTGTTACTTATGATTATAATGACACTGAACCCCACACTAGGATACCCTGTGTTGTGGAGCCCAGTCTCTTTCGCCAAGAAATAGTAGGTACATGTTCGCTTAAAAACTATGAAAATTTTTATATAAACTTACTTTACTTATAAAGAAATGTAATAATATTAATCTATTTCCTATTTAAAAGTGGTGTATGTGTGTGTGTGTGTGTGTGTGTGTGTGTGTGTGTGTGTGTGTGTTTGTGTGTGTGTGAGTATGTGTGTGTGGATAGTAGGAGCGTATGTTTGAAGGTTGTGCGATTGTCTTAGTAAAGAATCAATATAAGTGAGGGTGAGAGGGGAATGTCAGGAGTCTACTTGAATGTAAATCACGATACAGTAATCAATCTTTCAGTATTCGAGTAGTCCAACTCCAACAACCAGTTTATCACATTTTTCTTTAAAACATACCTGGTCATACATATTGTATTCAGTGCCCTGTTAACTTTCGAGTATAAGTGGGGACCCATAAAAGCATTAGCTTTGTTACCAAAGCTCAGGTTGCAGATTAGCTTTTTCCATTTAGATCTTCTCTGTGAGCGCTCATCCACTAGCATAGCAGATCGTGCAGTTTGATGGAACCTAAGTACCACTGCCAGTATGTACAGCTTACGGACTGTTAGCACTTTAGAGTCCTGATACAATTCATAAGTTGGGTTTTAGGATGGCTCTTTGCGCTCGCTCTACCGCAATAAGATGACTTTTTCTTGCAGTTCCCCAGGATACGATACAATAACTTCGAATTGACTGGCAAAGAGTGTAATAGAGCATTTTAAGCGTAGAGATGTTTGCCATAGTGCGTAATTTTTTGTTACTTTTACTTTTTAACCCCCGACGCAAAAACGACGGGGTGTTATAAGTTTGACGTGTCTGTGTGTGTGTGTGTGTCTGTCTGTGCCATCGTAGCTCCCGAACGGATGAACCGATTTTGATTTAGTATTTTTTGTTTGAAAGGTGATTTACAGGTGATTATTATTGTAAGTTCAAATTAATCTATGTGCTAGAAGTAGTATTAATTTCTAGCAAGTACCTTCACGATTTATTGTTCATTCTTCGCGACAGGCCCAAGTGATTAAATAAAACGGGGGTTAAAATCTCCAGTTTATTTATCTCTTTAGCGATGTTAAACTGACAAATATTTGCGACATTTATTGTTTGATGATTTTAATTTTCGGTTATTAAATTTCACAATATAATTTATTTATTCTTATCCTCACATACAAACGAAGTAAAAATTGCAATGGGAAGCAATCACACGGTGGTGAAAATTTAATTTGAGTTAGGCGATTATATGTAGCTTTCTCCAATGTTGTCCTCTACGAACGTGGGAAATGAATCGTTAAGTCTATTTTAATTCTCATTCATTTTCATTTTCTAAACACCTTCGGAAATAATGCATTATTTTGGAACAAATTCGATTACCAGAAAAGGGTTATTATTAAATCAACCTTAAAAGATAGACCTATGCTGTCGCGGACTTTTTTCAGAACTTTTAAAGGGGAACATTTCCGTCATACAATATTTTTGCATAACTTTAACCGTTTACGCAGCGCACACAACGGAAGCCTTCAAAAGGAATATTTTTTTCCAAAATCTATAAACTGAATAAAATACAACAAAAAAATAAAATAAATTCCAACCAGTACTTTAGTGCGATCAAACAAACAAACAAAATCTTCAGCCTTATAATATTATTATAAAAAATAGGTAAATAATAATAAATAATTTTATCCTAATATATTAGTTTTGATATACAATATTATAGATAATAAAATAATAAATAAGTTTAGATTCGCCAAATCTTACTCAGGTAGGTACATACTTATTTATTATCCTGTAAACTGTGTAAGTACCTATATAATCATTAGAAATTCTCTAAATGGTAGTTAAAACCGTATCAAAATACAATAGAAGGTTAAAATAATTTAGAGGTAAACGCACAGCGTCGCGGATAGCGACTTTGTTTACTAAGTAGAGATAATATTTGTTTAGGTAGGTATAATAGGTTAGTAGGCACTTACCGATTATCATCCTTTAAAAAATGATGAAATCTCAAGTTTTCATTATTACTTCTGTACGATGCCGACAAACAACCGTAAACTGCACATTTAGAAAGCATTGTAAAATAAATTATAATTAGCGCTAGCGCGAGCTATACTTGCAGCGCAGTACCGACGCGCACTACATGTCGGGCGGACGGGACGCCTGCGACTAAGGGTCGGGGGGACGCCGGTCTGCCCCGCAACCCACCTCATCGTTGACCTGTCTACACGGCGAGTTGCCCCACTATTAGATTTCACTATGGTACTACTTACAGGCGACTTTTCTGACATTTAAGTAATCATCAATTAAGTATGTTCGCACGGCTACATAATATCAAGCTCTAGGTTTATTCCCTAAGCAATAACGTATAGTTTTTAATATCATTGTTCCCAAGATTTAGCTAACCTATACAATCCAACGGAAATCCTATACAATGAAAAACTGAACAACTGATAAAAGTTATTTCAGGCTAAAATACCTATTATTCTTTGTGAAATAAAATATACTCTGTTACTTCTGGATAAAGTTGATTCCGAATATTGAAAGAACTATTAGAATACCTAGGGTCAATATAATGTTCAGTAGGTATACATTTATACTATAATATATATATTTATATTCAATGTCAATAGTATAGTGTGGTATAGCTGTAATATAAAAGAAACAAAACCAGCAAATCAGAATAGAAATAATTACAGAAATTAATACCCAGCTTAAATAATTATTGGTCCTAATTACCTCTTTGCTTAGCATGGCAGGTGCGGATGCGTTTTCTTCTTTCTTTTTTTGCAATTTTCCTCCATGCTGCATGGCTAAAAAATTAACATAGTAGGTACTATCACATACATAAAAACTCACACAAATAACTACATTTGGCCTGTACTCAATTGGCATTTTTATTTTGTATGAGGTCAACATACCCTGCCGTCTCCCTAGATAGCAGGCATTCCATAAGGATTCTTGCCCCCAAAAAGTTGTCCTTAATGAAGATAAACAGAAATTAATAAATAGTATAATATATATATTTTTTATTAATTATTATTATATATTAAAAAAAAAAAAAAATTAGTGGATTGTTAACTGCAACTCTATATATAGAGCATATTTTGTTGTCACTTTACAATTTGTTAATTATGGAATACATAATGTATGTAATTATTAGAATTTTAATTAGTTGGAATGAGTGAATCCCGGGCAGGGTTAGTCCTTCAAGTCATCAACAATTAGTCCTTGAATTCCTATATTATTGACACAAAGCAAAATCTATTGTTTTGGTCTATAGGTGTTGCTGATTTAAAGCCTAGTTAAGCTGTATTTATTTTGATTTATTTCACCATTATTTATTATCAAAGCCATGATGCAAATACTGTGCAAGTGGAACTTTAAAAAACTTAAAGATGTGTTTGCTCTTGACCTCAATCTAGCCGCTGAGGCAAGGATGAGGTTGATGGTGGAGCCAGCACACCCAGAAGATACCTGTTCACCCTACTATTGAAGATATTTGGGTTGTTTACCTCTTGGAAACACAGGAGGGGAGTTGCACTCCTTGGCTGTGCGCATTATAAAAGGTAATTTATAGAGATGTGTTGTGAGTTATGTATATCAGCCAGGTACGGATGATATCCTGTGGTGCATCTGGAGCTCCGATAGCAGGGATAGAAACTCGAGAAACAACCAACCCATAAGTCAAACCCTGGGTTAGGGCAATGATTTTAACTTAATTTTGTAGATACACACAGCTACACATCAAGCTATACAAATCCAGCATCAATTGACCTTGCATTGTAAATGCTTTCCATACAATGTGAGGTAGGGATGTAATAGTGTTCCCGAGGCCTATAGGCTTTTAGGCTTTTTTTTAAGGCTAGCCTATGAATTAAGGGGCTACAGCGGGATAAAAGCCTAAAAAGACTTTAAGGCCTTTAGCCTAGGCCAGTGTAAACTGGATTTGTATAGCTTGATGTGTAGCCGTGCGTACTAGGTATTATTTAAATGTTTCTTTTTTTTCTTTTAAATTAACAGGTTTTTATTTATCATTATATGTAGGTGGGTATCATTACTATTATTTTGCCATGATTCCCAGATCAAGCCACTGCTTTATTGTAGTATACTTATTGAGTTTTTCTTTCATTCTGTGTAGCAAGTTAGCAACTCGATTCTGGTATAGTGCCCGGGCGGAAGCCTTAGGTTCATGGGACCCCTTAGGCTACTCTCTGACCGGAGTATGGGACCCAAACATATTCGTGAACTGAGGATCTACATTAGTATTAACCCTATGGGGATAAAAGCGTGATGGAATGTTATTTAAAAAGACATAAAGTTATGTATTATTTGCTTACCTCCGTTGCTTAATCCCTTGAAAACTACGTTCTTCTTCCATAATAATGAAAACAGCCCAGTTTATATACACTCCACACCAAATTAACAAATAGTATGTAACTGTACAAGCAAAGTATGTACTTTACTTCCCATAATATTAATTAACTCTTCGTTTACTTTCATAACTATGTTCACAAGTTCCAATCATTAATTTATATTTACAAGTTCAAGTTGACAGCAAACAACGCAAAAATCAAAAATTATATATTATTTTTTTTGTAGTGTGGCACTAGTTTGATCTTTGTGCCAATTTCATTCTACGCAATTTCTGTTAATTGACAACAAAATCTATAACTTTGTCCAATAAGAGAACCGTTTTTTGACAGATGGAACTAGTGATTGCAGGAACGTAACAATGCGATTATCGACTCGATTATTGACACTTTGATTACTGTCTAGTAGTGAATCGATTATTAGGTTTTCGAATCGAAAATGGTGCAACGACGACCAAAATAAATAAATATGTATAATATTCATCTGATTATATTATTTTTTGTATAATATTCATTTTCCATCCATTTTTTTTCAAAAAGATTGTTTAATTTATATTTTATTGATATTAGAGTGGATGCCATTTTCCGATACTGATTTCATGTCATTGTTTAAAATGATTGCAGCGAATACATTCGATCGCATCACTAGACACGGTAGAATGTGGTAGAATGTAACTAAATTTAATACGCTTAAAAATAATCATTTTTTTTTGAAAATCCGTTACATTTATGGTATAATAATGTCTGCAAGGAATCATAATTAAGATAATTGAATAACATAAGGTAGATAATACATTTATTTTGTTACAAATTTCAAAGTTAACTTTTACGTAATCTGGAACAGCTGCGCTGTAAGGCAGTCTAAGACATCTGTCAAAAAACGGTTCTCATAATGGACAAAGTATACACTTTTATTTTATTATGGAATATTTTTGGCATGGCTTCAGAGGCTTTTGTGCCATAAATCCATAATACCTACAAAATAAACATTGACCATTGACCCACAGACTAGGTAAAATCTGGCAGCTAGGCCGCTAGAATTTAAGACTAAACTACTATCAGTGAAGACCTTTGGCTGTGTGAAGCTTAAACTTATTTCGTATCTTTTTAAAATAATGCTGTTGGTTTTCCAAATATATAAATAAATAAACTGTCAGCGTTGGGCCCGAAATTATTTTTTTTCTAGGTTTTTCGCAAATTATTTGCCTATAACACATTCAAAAGGGTCAAAAGGGTAAAATTATTCATGTCGCAAATTCTACTGTCATGTACAGTCGCCCGCAGGTTAAGGTATACAAAACTGTCAAATATCTCCAAATGATTTTAAACCTTAAATTATTGGAGATAAAGTTCAAATCAACTGAGAAAATTTGACATTTTGTGGTAACTTGATGTGCTGGCCACCGTACCTAATGATAATAGTAGAACTTGCGACATCAATATATTTTTTTTTTAAAAGCTTACTAGCTATTTGTGTCACACATTACTGGTATTCTTGTTAGCGCCTCGTGCTTAGCTAAATGCTTGTGTTACGAGTGGGTTCACGTCGGTAGTGCAATGGCTGGGGTTCGAACCGGCAACCACATGATCGCAAGTCCGATGCCCTAGCCATTAGGCTACCGCCGCTTCCTTATAATCGTCAACAATAACTTTTTCACGATTGAGTGTTAAATCTTTTGCTAAAAAATTGCTAGAACTATCGTAGGCGATTTAAAGAAAGGAAAACTATACATTTTAGCCCCTCTGCCGCCCTTAAAATCTGCCTCCCTAGGCTCCAGCCTACTCATATACGATACGTTGCGATGCGGCTGACACAGCTACATAAAAAAACCTGCAGCTCGCAATTAAAAGTATTGTTCGTCATTGTTCGTCGCCCGGTACGAAGTACAAAATTGTATGTGACAGTGTTTAAGGCCGTATATCAGTTTTAAAAGCAAAACTGACAGTTTGAGTTTGTTTTGTGGTTGCCTAGCAACGGTGAGAAAAATATATAACTGGAAGAAAAATAGTTCGTTAGTTGAAATAAAATATAGTTCAAGATCAATCTGGTTTCCTTCGATAGTTCAGTTCAGTCCCAAACATTTGGTCCATCGGAGCCGGATTTATTGGAAAAGGAGCCGGATTAGTATCTGGGGATTTTTTGAGATAGTACGGCGCCGACATATTGGTGTATTGCTGCTGATGGCGCTAGGGTGCAGGTAACGCACTCAGGTGGAGTTCACGAGTTCAAGTGGAAGGCACGGTCACCGTTGGCGTGAGTCCAGAGGCGAAGCGGAGTTCATAGAAGACAGCAAGCTGAGATCACACAGCGGTTCACGAGCGGAAGCGGCACTTAGCATCTGCACGACGCGACGGTTGCGAGTGATTTGTGTGAGTGCAGTGAACAACTGTGAGTACTTACATTCATTATAACACTTAGAAACATTTCAACTATTAAATTCAGTGACTAAGAAAAAATTGCAGTAATTTGGACTTGTAAAATTTTTAAGATTTAACTTTAGACAGAATAATTTTAAGATTTTTTGTTGAACCTATGTCCAATTTTTAATAAGTTTGTATTAATTTCAAAACACTTAGCAAATTTTAAAACACTTCATTGACTTGTAAATTTTTTTTGTTTTTTAATTTTTACTATAGTTATAATTTGAAATTTATACTTTGAGTTTACCGTTATAATTTGTTGAATAACGTTTGTATCAATACTTAGAGCTACGTATTTCACATTATTAGGTAGTAATAATTGTGTCCATGAAAATGGAGTCGTTATTTAAACTACAATTAGATACTGGAAATATAATTGAAAGGGGAAGAGTTAATTTTAGAAAATCTCCAAAGGATAGGTTAACTTATGGGTATATAGAAACTAGATTAGAAAGTTTAGAAGAACAGTGGAAAAAATTTAACGATACTCATAGAACAATTATAGAGAAAGCAACGACCGAGGATATGAAAGGTTCCTATTTTAAGTCAGATATATATGAAACAACAGAAGAATTATACATAACTTATAAGTCTGAATTAAAAGATTATAAATCAAAGTTAGTTAGCAAAGAAGTTTGCGAGCAGTCATCTTCTAATAATGGTAAAACTATAAATGTAAAATTACCTAAAATTAACATACCCACATTTTCTGGGAAATATGCTGAGTGGACAAGTTTCCGAGATTTGTTCACGTCTCTTGTGCACAAAAATAAAGGTATAGACGACGTTCAAAAACTACATTATTTAAAGGGTTCTTTATCAGGCGAAGCTGAACAATTACTTAGGCAAATACCTATTACCGCGTCGAATTATCAGGTATGCTGGGATCAGCTAGAGCACAGATACAATAACAAACGCCATTTGGGCAAATTGTATATTGAACCGTTTATTAAACCAAAAGCGTGTTGGTGCAGAGTCGTCTGTTACTTTAAAGAACTTGCTAGACACTACAACAGATTGTATGAGTGCATTAAGTAATTTAGGTATTAATGTGACTACCTGGGATATTATTGTTATCCATATAGTATCCTCCAAACTGGACCAGGAGACTCGCAAGCAGTGGGAGTTAAAGGTGGCATCTGACAATTCAACAGAGCTTCCTACTCTAGATCAATTCAAGGATTTTATAGAGAGTCGTTTCAGGGCGCTTGAATTTATTGAACCAGTACATAGAACAGGACAGTCTCATGGTGCCCAGTCAGGGAGTCATAAGGTCATGTTAGCAACGAAAACTGACGTGGGCAACGTATTACGTTGCGAATATTGCAAGGAAGGACACAAATTGTGCTTTTGTAAACAATTTATTAAGCTCAATATAGGTCAAAAAAGACAATTTGTGTCCCAAAACAGAATCTGTTTTAATTGTCTTGGGGGCAATCATTTAGTAGGGCAATGCAAAAATTATATGTCTTGTCGTCTGTGTAAAAAACGACACCATACCTTGCTTCATGCAGACGACACAGATTCTATTAAGCAAACGGGTTCAGAGGACAAACAGGTCACCTCTTCTGAAGATGCAAAAGCTTCAGAAGTTAGTGTACCACTAGTGTCTTGTCTCTCCACAAAGAAAATCTCCCACCCAGGACAAATTTTATTAGCTACCGCGCTAGTAAAAGCTCGTACTGCGGTATGCGATTTCCAAGTAGTTCGAGCCTTGTTAGATCAAGGCTCACAAGCTTCTTTTATAACAGAAGCAGCAGTCCAGTTCTTAAGGTTAAAAAAGAGTTCAGTAAAGAGTGTAATCTCTAGTCTTGGTAATGATAGAACAATGGTGGCCAACTCAGTGGAAACGTTAGAGTTACAATCGATGACAGACTCTAGTTGTGAGATGCGAGTTAAGGCTTATGTTCTGAAGAATATAACGTCGTACCTCCCAGACAGACAATTAGAACCAATTGGATGGCCAGAGCTAGAAAATTTTACATTAGCAGATCCACACTTCAGTACACCTAACAAAATAGACATTTTGCTAGGTGCTGACGTTTATAGTAAAGTCTTACGTGATGGGGTGAAGAAGAGTCCAAATGAGTCCTTTGTAGCTCAGCGAACAAGTCTGGGTTGGATCCTTTCTGGTGGGGTGTATCTAGAAAAGGGCAAGGTGTCAAAGGACATCCATAGTTCAAATAAGATCACAGCAATGCATGCGCAAATTGATCAAACTGATTTCCTGAAACGGTTTTGGGAAATTGAGGATCAATTGCCTCTTGTTCAAAAAATACTTACCGACGAAGAACAAAGATGTGAACACATGTTTGCATCTAGTACTACCAGAGCAGAAGATGGTCGCTATGTGGTGAAGCTGCCATTCAAGGAAACAAATCCTAAATGCGTTGGGGGTAATAATAGAGATATCGCAGTAAGAAGGTTCAAGGCGTTAGAGAAGAGGTTCAGTAGAGATGAAGACCTGAAAGAAAAATACACACAGGTTATACAAGAATATTTATTATTCAGGCATATGAGAAGAGTAGAAAAATCAGATCCTAAAATAAAAGAGTCTGTGTATTTACCGCATCACGCTGTCATTAGAGATGATAAGAGTACAACAAAAGTAAGAGTAGTATTTGACGCTTCCTGTAAAAATGAAAATGGCGTATCACTCAATGATACGTTAATAGTGGGTCCTACTTTGCAGTCAGATCTTCGGCATATAGTACTTCGGTGGACAACACATCGCATTGCGATTGTAGCAGATATTGTGAAAATGTATCGCCAAGTGAGAGTCGCTGAAGAACATGTTGCGTACCAAAGAATTGTATGGCGTAACAACCCTGAGGAAGAAATTCAAGACTACGAATTAACCACAGTGACCTTTGGTACAGCATCGGCTCCTTACTTGGCTGTAAAGGCATTACATTAAGTTGCATTAGACGAAGGCGAGAAGTTCCCAGCAGCATCTGAAAAGGTTCCAATTAGTTTCTATATGGATGACTTAATGACAGGTTGTTCAACAATAGAAGAAGGAAAAAGGTTATGTACAGAAATGAAGGAATTATTAGGAAGGGCTGGTTTTGAATTACAGAAATGGAACAGTAATAACAAGGAAATTTTAAAGGATTTTGAGTACAATCAGGAAGGACGTAGGATAGACAAGGATGAAAGGAAAGAGCAAACAGATATATTTGAGAGTACTAAAATATTGGGACTTACCTGGTGTTGCGGTGCAGACGAGTTCCGGTACACTGTGCAGCTACCTCCAAAATCTGAAAAAGTAACAAAACGCATTATTCTCTCAGATATTGCGCACTTATTTGACCCGTTAGGCTGGTTAGCGCCCAGTATAATATTAGGAAAAAATTTGATTCAGAAGCTCTGGTTGGCTGGCATTAATTGGGATGATGTGGTACCAGACATTTTGAAACAAGAATGGGAGACTTACCGATATGAACTGTTACAGCTCTGCAAGGTCCGTGTTCCTAGATGGTTGGGAACCACCGAGAACTTGAACAGCGTAGAGTTGCACGGCTTCAGTGATGCATCGAAGCTTGCGTATGCAGCAGTTGTGTATACGCGAACTATCGATAGTGCAGGAAATGTGCGTGTGGCCTTATTAGTTTCCAAGACTAAGGTCGCGCCCATAAAACAGGTTAGCATTCCTCGCCTTGAACTGTGTGGAGCAGTCTTATTAGCACGATTGCTCTCAGACGTGGCGCAGGCAATGAAGTTCTCAAAGGATAAGGTGCGTGCCTGGACGGATTCGACCGTTGTTCTTGGGTGGTTGAACAGTCATCCAAGCCGGTGGAAAACGTTTGTTGGTAACCGAGTTTCCGAAATTTTAACCACACTCGATGCAGATCAATGGGCACACGTAAGTTCCAAAGATAATCCTGCAGATTGTGCATCGAGAGGAGTTCAACCAGGATTGCTATCAGAAAATACACTTTGGTTCAAGGGACCAAAATTTTTATATAACCTCGAGATCACCTATAGTAGACCGAACGAAGATATTCATTTAGAGGAATCTATAAAATCTCACATAACTATAGCTGAAAGTGAATTGCCCTGGAATAATTTCAGTTCATTATGGCGATTAGTGAGAGTAATAGCGTACTGTAGAAGGTTCATAGTTGGGAAAAATAGGAAAAACCTACCTAGCTATTTACAAAGGACAGAATTGGAGGAAGCTTTGAAGTATTGTATAAGACACTATCAGAAAAGAGAATTTCAAGAAGAGTACAATCAAATAAAGGAAGGTCAAATAAAATTAAAGGGAAGTAAGATCAAGTCATTGAGTCCATTCATAGATAACGAAGATTTAATTCGAGTAGGGGGCAGGTTAGACAAAGCACTTTTATCAGATCAAGTCAAGCATCCTATTATCATTCCTCATCACGCGCATATAGCAAGGTTATTGGTGGCGGATGCTCATGAGCGGACGTTACATGGCGGTCCTCAACTCATGATCACCTACTTAAGATCTGCTTACTGGATTCTTGGAGTAAAGAGCCTAGTCAAACAGCATGTGCGCAGGTGTGTGCCATGTATAAAACAAAGAGCAAAGGTTAGTACGCAATTAATGGGGTCACTTCCCTCAGCTCGATGTCGTCCTACAAGACCATTCCTCCACAGTGGACTGGATTACGCTGGTCCAGTCAAGATTCGAACAACTAAAGGTCGAGGCCATAGTTCATACAAGGGCTACATTTGTGTGTTCATATGCATGGCAACTCGTGCAGTGCATCTAGAGGCTGTCAGCGATTTGAGTACGCAGGGTTTTCTTGCCGCCTTTAGGCGGTTCGTTTCTAGACGAGGACATTGTGCTCAATTATGGAGCGACAATGAAACAAATTTCATTGGGGCTGCTAGAGAGTTAAAAGAACTGGCTGCTGAGCAACAGAATATTGCGGAGCATTTAGAGTCCAAGGGCACTACATGGCACTTCATACCGCCTCACGCTCCTAATTTTGGCGGCTTATGGGAGGCGGCTGTGAAGTCCACCAAATTTCACTTGAAAAGAGTAATAGGTGATTCAATGCTTACTTATGAGGAGATGAGTACCTTGCTCAGCCAAGTTGAGGCGTGTTTAAATTCGCGACCCATGACAGTTATTAATGGTGAAGATTTAGATGAACCATTGCCACTGACTCCGGGTCATTTTCTGGTGGGAGAACCATTAGTGACTGTTCCTGAACCTAACTATGAAAACTCATATATCAGTCCTTTGAAACGATGGCAGCTCGTGCAAAAAATGCTACAGAACTTTTGGAGGCGTTGGTCTGCCGAATATTTAACTAACTTAGTTCACCGATACAAATGGTCATTTCAAAAGCCAGAACCACAAATAGGAGACATAGTACTTGTTAAGGAAATAGACTTACCACCTGCTCGTTGGTTGCTTGGTCGAATAATGGAAAAACATCCAGGTCCCGATAATATTACTCGGGTGGTCACATTAAAGGCTAAAGGGTCGCTTTTGAAACGACCTATTTCTAAATTGTGTATCTTGCCAGTCAATGAAAACTGAGTTATTTATTCAGTCAATGGATTTATACTTTATTTTACATTGTCTTTTGTTATACATTTGTTGGTATTATTGTTTAGCGCATAAGATCCTTATTAAGATTTGTCATGTCCTTTGTTTAGCATGTAAGAACGTTAGCATGTAAGTTTATTAAAACTGTTTAGTTCATAAGTTCTGTAAAAAATTTAGTATTTTAAGTTCTTGTTAGTGCTATCTCAAATTGAAATTAGTTTAGTTCTTTAGTTCCTCTTGAAGGACATTATTTTCCTTCAATAATGTCCTTGGTGGGCGGTATGTTTAAGGCCGTTTATCAGTTTTAAAAGCAAAAATGACAGTTTGAGTTTGTTTTGTGGTTGCCTAGCAACGGTGAGAAAAATATATAACTGGAAGAAAAATAGTTCGTTAGTTGAAATAAAATATAGTTCAAGATCAATCTGGTTTCCTTCGATAGTTCAGTTCAGTCCCAAACAGACAGTGAGACAAGTAGACATTCTTAAAAGCCATTGAAAGTAGTCATTGTAATTAAGTTTTAAGAAAAGGGATTTTATTATAATATAGGTATTTAAGTTGTATTGTATAACAAACCCCTTTTTTTCTTGTAGCAGATGGTAGTAGTGTAAAATTTAGATGCTGCATCAATTGACAACATACACATACACTACTATCTCATATTAAGAACGATTTTCAAGTGAAAATTTTAGTACTCAGATAAGAATAAGTAAAGTTAATGTCGCAACTCTTACTACTATGAATCAATGTGACGTAAAAATAAAAAGAATTTGATGTCCAAGGCTGAAGGTTCAGCCTTCAGGCTAAAGGGTCAGCCTTGGGCGCAAAATTATTTTTAAGCAAAAGTTTTAATATTCAATCATGAATAAATTATTGTTGATGTCGCAATTTCTACTGCCATATGTACCTAGAATGTGTAATACCCGAATCATTTCAGAAAAACCAAGACCATAAAAATATTGCGCCCAAGGCTGACGCTTCAGCCGTAAATTGAAAAGTAACAAATCAATTTGGATTCTGCTATGATAGCAATTTTTGAGCAAAAGTACCTACAAAAGAGCCTAGTACCTACTCAGTTGTGAATACACAAATTTACACAATAGATGATGTCGCAATTCCTACGGCCATAAACCTAATATACGAACAATTTGCGAAAAACCACAAAACATTGAATTGGGCTCCCAAGGAGAACAAGCACCATGTAGAAAGTGTGTTACTTTAATGCGTATTTTTTCAATTTTAAAGTAACTTTAATTTTTTTAGATACCCTAAAATTGTACTGACAAATCATTTACTTATATTTTCATTTTCTTCTATTTAGCCTGTATAAAACTTATAGCAACTGTGTTAAAGTTGTATTAAACAATGAGGGTAGTTTACAAAATAATAGTATAAACCGAATATACGTAGTCATCGAGATGGAAAGCGATACTCAAAAGATCGAAAATTTAATTATTTATAAAAAGGAGGATGATTTGATTCAACTCTTACGGTCTGGTTTAGATCCTAATTTTGAAGGAGGTTGGCCAATCAGATTAGCAGCTCGATACGGACATTCCACAATCGTAGAGACAATGCTTGAATACGGAGCAAATCCCCATTTATTGAGTGAATCAGGTGAGAGTTTGTAATATACTAAGGTAATTTAAAATATCAATAAATTCTGTTTTATCCGTATAGTATCTACATATTATTCATCAAAAACTAAAATAGGCTAGATATTTTTATAGCCTAATAAAAATGTTTCCCATACACAGAGCCTAAATTTTAAATAGATGTAATAAATAAGGGATAGAGCATTTTAAATTGATAGACAGGCGTAGGTAGGCGTATAATAGTGCTTTGTTACGTCACAAACCAGTGCGTCATTTCTGTATCCCCAAATTTGATACTAAAACTCTTCTTTTGCGGGAAAGGGAGGGACAAGGCATCCCCTCAATTCCCTACAAAACTTAAACGCACCTTAGATCTTATAGCAAGCGCCCGGGCCGCCCGACCTTCGTTATTTTATAAAATCTGAGTTTCTCACCGCTGCACGCTGCCGCCTACCCATAACACAGGTAGGAACGATGGCCCAGTATGAAGTTTAAATCATAGTGACTTTGGCAGGTAATAGGTAACAAAGGTGTGTTATATAACAGCCTGAATTCGTCAAATTCTAAGACTCGATTTTTTTCTTTCTTCTGGATAGTAGGTACTATAGAAAACGATCTTACCCATTGCCAGACCATTAGTATCGTGGCAAACCCTTGTTAGACGGCCTGACGGCCTTAAACTTCATTAAAATATAATTGTAAGTAGGTACTTACGTTATACATAGTATAAAAGCGCATTTTTATAATTATAAGTTACATTACAAATAGACATTAAAATTTTATTTATTTTAAATATAGATAATTTTACACTGAGCCTGTTGAGTATGTATATCTAATCAAAAACCAGTCAACTACCCTACTACCTAACTAATTCCTACTTCATAAACAATTTAGTGTTCTTGTCTTTATTAAGGAGCTTCAACGTTACAACTCGCAGTATTTTCTGGAAAACATTGGGATACTGATGAATGGACGTCTTTGCTGTCATGCTGTGATTCATCCCAACTAGCTGACGGTGCAGCCGTAGCAATTATATTTAATAACGAAGCCGCTCTTAACAAGATTTTAGCAACTGGAAGATGTAACACTAATATTCCAACCACATTAACAGGTAACCACAGTACCTAGATAGGTATACTTAATTATAAATTAATGGTATGATGCGGATTTGCTTTTAGAATCTCATAGTGTATTTATGTCACTGTAGGATTGTAAATACTGTTAGATTATTTAATCTATCTGGTGAGATTGTAAACTGTCGCTAGATTGTGTACCTATCTCTCTTGTGAACTCAACTAACTGCGTACAAGTTAACGCATTTTTTTCGGTGCATTATAATTATATAATAGTCGAATGTTATTACGGCTTCTTTTTCCCGCTCGCTCGGCTCGTGTAATGTGTGGTCACAGTTATAACCTAACCGATTAATGTATGTATTTCAATTTTGCGGCGAATTTTAAATATGACGAGGCGAGGCACATGAGGTTAAACCAATCAGCGGCGTCAGGTGCGTTCCGTCGCATGCCATTTAACAATTTGACGGTTTCGCTTCGATAGATTATGATCTCCCGAAAAATAATGCCTTAGATTGTAAGCAGTAGGTACATTGGGGTTCACAATCTATCGAGAGTTTACAATCTCGCAAGATAGATTATGACCTAACGATGTTTACAATTTTACGGTGACATTTATATTATTAACCTGGTAGGTACTTCGAGCAACACGGAAAGGGAGAAGCCATGTGTAGCGTTCCCCTCTGCCGAAGTCCAAGCCCAGGGCATATGCATTTAATAAAACTAGGTTGCCGCTCGGATTTTTAACTAAACCAAGTGCAGCCGCGCGAGTGAACACAGCGGTCCTTAAAATGCCAAATTGTTCGGTTTTCTGCTGCAAAAAGAGGTCTGGAACATCAAATCTACTAAAAGATGGTATTACATTTCACATGTAAATAAATCTTTACCGTATTTTTCTATTTAATTACATTTAGACACCAAATTCGTCTATTCTATTTTAAATTATTATCAGATTTGTGTAGCAACATCGAGTCCGATCGCCCGTACAAAGTACAGATCGGTCGAAAGATAAATCCGAATTCTTGCTGATGAACAATTTAGGGAGGTTACCTTTAACGTTGAACCAAACGCGTAAGCGCCATGAATTTTACGGCGCTTTCGACCTTTCTTATCAGCGAGAGCTTTAACTCAAAAAGCGGGTTAGCGCTGCATGTTTTTTCGCCTCGTTAGACGGCTATTTGCTGTTTCAGCGCTGTGCAAGGCTTGTTGGTATTGTTTAATTTTGTATGTGTTAGTATCGTCATGACATTCGTAATTGCGCTTGTGTGCACATTTCCCCCCGCAAAAAACGGCAGAACTATTTGGTCGGTAATATATCGCTACGGCTACTCCCTACCGTGTTGCTCGAAGACCTGGTACTTTTCACATTTCAGGTAAAACTGTGGACCTTTTGGCTAAAGGTTACAAAATAACACCTTTGATAAACGTACCAACTATGCAAAATTATAATGGACATATTGCTACAATATCACCCAGAATTTCAAGACAAGACCAAACGGTAGGTTCCTACGTAAATTGATTATATTCAGAAAAGTTATGAAGCTGTTCCCAACAACTAATGCTAAGGGTTTCCATTATGCAGGATTCAGCCACATTATCTTCTTATCACGGACATAGAAACTTATCACCATCAGTAGCCAGATTTTTTCACCAAACAGCAAGTCAGTCATCTTTGTCTCCCTCTAGAAGAGGAATGGTGTTGACGTCCTCACCTACAGCTGATGCCAGTAGCTGATCACCAGATTAATTGGAATAAAATATACATAGAGTCAGTTAATCCTAGTTACACTTAAGATACACTAGGTCAAAAAATATTTACGATTTATTAGCATTGAATAGCTGGGTGAGTTAAATGACGAGTTGGAGAGTGACGTCATGAACATATACTTAGATGTTTGGGGAACATAACTATCATAAAGGAGACCTATCTTATAAATTTTAACACCTACAACAATTTCTCTATAACAAATTTTAATTTAAGGTGAACGCACACCTATCACATCGGCGGAAAAGCGGCGGTAGCCTAATGGCTAGGGCATCGGAGTTGCGATCATGTGGTTGCCGGTTCGAACCCCACCCATTGCACTACCGCACTACCGACGTGAACCCACTCGTAACACAAGCATTTAGCTTAGCACGAGGGGTTAACAAGAATACTAGTAAAGTGTGACCCACATTGCCAGTAAGCTTTTCATAAAAAAAAAGATCCGAGGGAAGCGAAGGAGTCGAACAATTTGAGTACCTTCAGAATTCTTCCAGCAATTCGATTCGTCCGATTCGGCGCGAATAAGTGTGCGATGTTTCATAGGATTTCATAAAAGTTATTCTGAGATTCTTCCGTCTTCTTCACTTCCTCCTTCGGCTCTGACAAGTGCGCGTGCAAATAAATAAGTATAGCTATACTTACAATATAGGAACCGTTTCTAATGTCATATTTTACTTATAATTCTACTTCGTTTAACGTACATCTACATCAAGGTGGGCAATACATTCTACTTACAGTGGATCGGCAATAATTATGTAAATTTTACATTTGACATGTTAACGTCTGCAACGATGCACAGACTTTTTTTTCTTGTTAGGTTTTAATTTTAGACACGCTTTACAATACACTTCTGACTTTGGCAGAATTATCGACATCGGCATTTCTTGCCACATATAAAAAAAATATCACACTTAAAATCAGAGCCGAAGGAAGCGAAGGAGCGGAAAGAATCGAATTTATGAATTACTTGTATGAAATCCTATGCAACATCGCACACTTATTCACATCGCATCGGACGATTCACGGGAAGAATTCTGAAGATGTACTCAACTTGTTCGGCGCGGAGGTGTGCGTTTTTTATAGACATCACAAATGTTATCAACAACTGTCACGGCTACCCAATGACGTACAGACAGAATAATTTTAACAGTGTAGGATGAACATTGTGTGCTGGACCAAAATTAAACATCTCCTTTACTTATTGACTGTAGTACTTTAATGACTATACTTAATAAATAACCACTTTTTTATGACATAAAGCTACTATTTAACATATCTTATCAAATAAAAATACTAATACAACAACGTGTTTTTATTACTGTAAGTAATTGTTCATCGAAGTAGGCCTGTTACATCATCATCATCAACCCATTACATTGTCTGTAACATACCTATTAAAATTTTAGGAATATTTTATATGTAACATCTAACAAAATTAGTTAATTAATAAACTAATTTTGTTAATTATCTCTCATAGATATCCTTGTCACAAAACTCACATATATAACCAATGAATAATACGTCATTGTACAAATCTTATTGCAATGCATCATTATGCAATGGGCAGTGGCGTGGCGTGCCTTGGAGGGCCCCGTCTTCATAGCTCCACTGGGATAATAACTGATGTAGGATGTTTTTTCTTTTGAAAAAATGGATTGCTTTTTTGACTTTTGTCATTTCTGAAGTGAAAACTCTATACATCTATGACAGTTTGGGGGCCCCTGTAGCCCGGGGGCCCCGAATAATTGATACGGCTGATACGGCGGCAGCGGTAGCTACGCCCCTTGCAATGGGTCCTATCCTGAAATCACGTTAAGAAAGGTTTTCCATATATTTTCTCGAGGTGAGAGAACCTAAATAATTTTAAGATCAACGGGTTTTCATTTGCAATTTCTTTGTTTGCCGTATGGTAAACAAGCCAAGCCTTGGCCAAACATATCGCGGTAACGCGAATATTCGCGTTAACGGTATGTGTGTACATAATATGTGTATGTACTTACATATACTTTACAACACGCAATGTGTCTGCATATTCGCCGTTGACCGCAGGCAAAGTTTTATCGCGCGAATACCATCGCGATGTATGCGGCCAAGGCTTCAGTAGTAAAAAATATGCAATAGCGTTCATAATGAGTAAGTACCTACACATAATAAGGTTGTATTAGACCTTAGTCTATGTGGGTCTTAGATATTGAGTCGGTGTGCAAAGGCTCACTGCTTGCGTTTCTGACAGATTAAAATCGGTTTGCATCTGAAACAAGATGTAAGTACCTAAATTAGTACTACCGTACTAGTGTAGTACACACTACAGGTCAACCTATACAAATCCAGTTTAATCTGATATCGCATTGTACAGGCTTCCTATACAATAAGAGGCCAGCGTAAACTGGTTTCGCATGTACACATAATTTTTAAGCAAAAGTTTTAAGCGGCGGTAGCCCTATTTCTAGGGCGTGTGACTTGCGATCAGGGAAGAGATAATTTATCTCTTCCGTGCTTGCGATCACGTGGTTGCCGGTTCGGAACCCACCCATTGCACTACCGACGTGAACCCACTCGTAACACAAGCGTTTAGCTTTGTGCGACCCACATTGCTAGTACCTAAGCATTTTTAATAATCCATCAAACACCCACATCCATAACTAATCCTATTAATTTAAATTCCATATTTTACAATAGTCTTTCTCCCAACCGGGATACTTCATGGCTGTACTCCTATAGTGCAGTTGTGGAGTGTCCCGGGCTGGTGCCCCATCCCGTATTAGATTAAGTTCTCCAAGGGGCCTCTGCGCGTTGGACCTGTGTCCCCCCGCACGCCTGCCAAAGGACTGGATGTCTTCCTCACGGGAGGCATGCCTTGATATCCAAGGTGGAGATAATAATAATAAAAAAATGTTTTAATACTCAATCGTGAATAAGTTATTGTTGATGTCGCTATTCTATGGCCGTCTACCTAGATAAAATTTGCGAAAAACTAAGAAAAAATTGAATTTCGCGGCCAAGGTTGACGCTTTAGCCGAGCTTGTCCAGAAGGAGCGAATTCGCCTCACAAACACTATATAACAATACCGAAACTACGCCCTAATTATATTTATATATATATACGCAATAACTTATTCACAAATGAGTATTAAAACTTTCGCTTGAAAATTGACGTCGTAGGAGATTTAGGAGTAAATTGTCACAAAAAAATAGGTGGCGAGCCTATTGCCATTAATTGGGCGCATTTCCAGACTCCAAGCTGCTACTAAACAGTTCATACAAAAACCCAATAACAATTGTTTGACCTGGGAATCAAACCCAAATCCTCTAGCGTAGCATTCACGCTTAGGACCACTAGACTAATGAGGCAGTTATTGTTTTCTGACAAGAAAACATAAATACAAGCTGGAAGGGACATCGCCGCACAAACGCTTACCATGAATTCAGAACATGATTCTGATTTGAAATTTTTCGTCGGTTATTTTAAAAAAAAGCAATTGTTCCATACATTTTGACTTTTCAGGTATTGCACTGTAGGAAAAAGCAGATTTTTTTAATAACCGACGAAAAGAAGAGAAAGCATCATGAACTGAATTCGTGGTAGGCGTTTGTGCGCCGATGTCCCTTCCACCCTGTATACAACCTTAGTTTTTGTTTACCCGAAAGCCGAAAGTGGTTTGTTCAGAATCAGTAACAGTGGTTTTTGCCCTATGTTATATTTTTACTATAAAAAAATAATCAAGTTGAACACCCATTTTTATTACAAAAATCGGCGCAAGAAACGCGGAACGTGGAGCCCAATCACTCGCCTGCGCCGCCTGGCACCCTTAGCTCTTCGTACCCACCCGCGCAAATAAGGTAAATTGGTAAATTAGGACAAACTTTTGAGCTCGTCACCGCGTGAGTTTCAATAATTTTTTTTTTCTTACATTCCAAATCAAATTAAATTTGGTGTGTTTCGGCTTTAGGGTAAACAAAATATAACATTGTATATTAGTATCTAGGTACATAGATACTTACATAGAGGTTGTCTTTTACAAGGTGTGTGTCTTGTACTTGAATTATCAGAGGCGACCCGAGAACAGTGGGCATCTTGTTTTGAAAACAGTTCAAAAATCTTGATACAATTATTTTCTGTATAGAAAAATAAATTTAATAATTTCAAATTTTCGGTTGTTTAAGACAAGGACATTCTACGGAATATCTAAACGCCACATACACCTATGTTCCGCGTTAAAAGTTTAGAAGCTAGAAATATATTTTTAATTTCCCAACATATTTTTTTAGCTAGAAATATATTTCTTTGAACATCAATGATCTTTAATTATTTTCTTTTCAATTTCACTGACTGACTAAGTTAAATTGCCTTCGGAAGGAGAAATATTGTTACGTATATTTTTTGGCAATAATACAAGATTTATTTTCAATTTAAGTGTATGACAAGATGTATGAATGTGGACGAACCAAAAGAAGTATGCAAGAATCGTACCAGATGGCGTTCTGTAGTTTCTGCCTATCCCTATGGGAAAAAGGCGTGAGTGAATGTGTGAATTTTCAATAACTTTTTTCCTTTAATGACATCACCGTTCTTATAAACATTGATCTTCTAAAAATTTTAAATTGATTGGAACATATTACTTACCCCACTGAAATGGCCACTTTTGCTCAATCAAATCAATGAAAATGAAAAAAGAAAATTTGACCTCAAGTGTACGAAAAGCCTGTGATTGACACAATGTAACATTCGAATACGCGTGAATTTTTTCCTACTTTTTGAGCCGTAGCAATAAATATAAAGTACTTACATCGAATGGTTTGGGTACTGGAGTCACAATAGGAAAATTTCTGATTACACATAGCTTTGGGTAAAGCAATGGCTCTCCACGCCAGAACTGAATTGAGTAATATGAATACTCTTCATCGGGCAGACGATATCCATGCTGTCATCAAAAGCAACACTTTTGCATTATTTAGCAGATTATTATGGGGTTATAATATTATAGTGGTTATCGCTACTACTCGCTACAATAGACAGGTATACGTACTACCACGGATTTTCTAGCATTTTCTTGTACGATAAGTAGTTAGAGAGTAGTACCTAGATAGAATTAAAATAACCGTGGCTCATCTACCACTATGGCGGCAAGGTACGACGGATTCGTTAGGTATTTTGTACGCACGGCTACACATGAAGCTAATTTTTTTTAACGCAGTTTCACCAGCTGTTTCAATTGAAAAAATTAACCTATCGCTACCAAAATTTACACAAGCAAGCCAAATGTTTTTAGGGTTGCCTAGTTAAACAAATAACCTTTATAGAATGGTCATTATCAGTTCTATCTTTTCTTTTCCTTATGCTGGTCGACTAATTTACATTCACTTTTTTCGGGTGTCTTAGATCTCATGTAATAGGGGGCGAACCTTTTACCATTAACTGGGCACAATTCCAAAAACTGATATGCTATTGAGAATTTTACATTAAAGTAGTTTACGTTACAGTAGCAGCTGCAGTCGCGCTTAAGCTAGACTTTGGGTCGGTTTACATAAATGGAGGCGTTACAAAAATACTTAGTAAGTAAATATGTAGGTACTTACGGGGGTCACACTGAAAGTTTTTAGAAAAGGCCAGTAAGAAAAGCAGGCGACAAATGTATTTAAGCTTCGAATTAGGAACTCTTTAACAATCTGTAGACTACAGATGTGTATTGAATGAATTATGTAACTTTCTTTAACAAATTGGCGGCACTTAAAAAAAGTTCGCAACAATGTTACGATAGACTTTGATTAACATTTTATGATAAAAGCCCACCCCGTGCCATTATTATTTACAAGTGGTTTAATTAGTTTAAACGTGATAGAAGCACTCACTGATGATTCGCGAAGAGGACGTCTATATATACGGCGACTTCTGCAAATAACGTAAGTGCTGTGCGGCTAATGATATAAAGCTGATAGAAGGGTGACATATCAACAGATTCGGGCCGCTTATGGCACTGGTATGAGTCAAGTACAGAAAGTCTGACATAAACATTTAGGCGTCAGAAAGCTTCGAACGTCAAGTTATGAGGTAGCTATCTATACTCCATTTAGTTAGGTACTTAACTAAAGGTAAACAAATCATAAAAAAAGGTTCTTTTATAGAGCCATTTTTCATTTCGAAATAAAACGTCACTAAAATAAATTATTCAATAACTCAAAATCACATTCTCCTTTTATACCAGCATATCTTACTACTTTGCTTGATATTAAATAGTTACTATTATTCTTAAGCTTGCAAACAATTAATTAAATCAACATTTATAATTATGTCAAAAAGTATTGCAATGTGCCTACTAAAACGAATCTAAAAATACAGATATTCAAAACATTTTTCTGCGTAGTAGACTTTAGATAACTCGAAAAAATTGAGAAGAAGTACTGCGAGGAAGCGGAGCGAAATAATTAACCGATATTATACTTAGTCGGGTAACCAGACGCCATACGTAACAGTTTGTATTTACTTTACTTTCGTTCGTTTTTGTGTTTCTTTTGCCGCAAATGGTGTTAATTAGTTATTGTTCTGTTTGTTCGTTGGTTTTATTGATCGTTAGTTGTGTTGTTATTAATTTCACTCCCAATTCTTAAGATACCATTGTAATAAAAGGTTGAACAGCTCTGAACGCCGCCATTTTTATTGTTTACCTTTAGTTAAGTACCTAACCAAATGGAGTATAGTAGCTACCTCATAACTTGACGTAAGATCAAAAAACGCTGTGATTTGGTTTAATGCCGCTCAATGCTTGAGACGTATGGCGGAGGGGACTCAAATATGACATTGTGACATTGTCACAGAACCAAAAAACAATTTGAGTAATAGATGTTTCTATTCGAAGATTTGCCGTCAAAAGCAAAGGACGGAAGTCAAAGCAAAAGATGATTACCTCATTCTATGGACGGACGGGTCATTTTGCAAAAGTTGTCCTAGAAGATAAAAGGAGTGTTACTGCAGGCAGATTGACATGTCAGTCTTTGTTAGATGTCTTGGAAAATGTTAGACTGCAGTGCCCAAAAAGCAGGTTCCTCCTCCACCACGACAACCCAACACGACTCTCTCCGCCAGACAGACTATCGAATACTTATTTGTTTATAGAAGGTGTGGGGTGGGGAACTGGTACCTTGTGACTTTTATTTATTTCTAAAAATAAATGATAAACTTAGAAGAATTCGTTTTATTTTATGAACCCTGAAGATGGTTGCGTTTGAAAAAGGCGTTTTAGAAGTTCCTAAAAAAGAATGGGCCCACTGCTTTAGTCAATGGTATCATCGCATGCAACGATGCTTAGAAAGGAACGGAGACTAAGTACTTCGGAAAGCAATAAAAATATTAACAGGCTTCTACCTTCATCCTTCTGTTTTTTTATTTTCGAAAAACTTTTAGCGTGATCCACGTAACTTGTACGTAGAACTTACAATATTTTTCCAGTGGCGACGTAAATCTTTATAACATTTAAATTTTGATGTTTCGGGAAGGGTTTCATAACATTTCTCGATGATAGCCTTTTTCAGACTAAAACAAACAGGGATCACATATTCAAAATAGGACCTTCTAGCAAAATTCGTTGAGCTTCAACGATGTCCAATGGTTTTGCTTTGAGAAAATCGAAATAATGAGTAAAGATAATTCATGTAAGTACTTCGGTATTTCTGACCTTGGCATGATTCTTATCCATTCACCAGGCAAGTATTCCTCGTTGAAAATCATTAAGTTAATCTTCACAGCTTTAAGGTTTATTATAGTGTTTCTATCTGTAAACAAAAATTTGAAGATGACTTAGATAACTGCTAAGTAAGGTATTTAAGTTTAGAATTATGTATTAACATTGAAGTCATTGAATAGTTTCCGTAAAAGTCACCTTATTCTTGGAATAACTTGACGTATAGCCGTAGGTATATGTAACTTACTACTTATTTACCAATTCTCTTTGTACCAACATAATTATTATGTAAGTCTGCACTTAGATATAGTTTACTCACCATCAACTGAAATTTTATATTCTACTCCATCCTGAGGTCCTTTTGTAATCAGAAAGTCTCTATTATTTATGAGATAATTATCTTGCAAAGTATTCCATATCGGTGCTATTTTGGCTGTCATTGTATAATGAAAACACATTTGAAACATTTCTTCAGTGGTCGTTTTTATTTCGCCAGCCTTCAAAAATATTCAATTTTTTTATTGGTAATTTACAATTTAAGTTATTTTGGTGAAGGAAAAATACGACCGCGGACAGGATTCGAACCTGCGTCTTCTGGTTAGGTACACCAGACGCTATGACCGCTAAGCCACCGCAAGTCCCACCCGCCTAGTCGGAATTGCCTTCACATTTTAAATTTACGTCACCTCCCTCATACGTTCTACCGTGGTAGATTTCATGGCTGATTGGCTGGCAACTAACCTATTTACGACGGTAGATTACAAATCGCCACGTAGGATCGCAAACGTAGTATCTCAATTTAGCCGATTTTTTAAATCTTACTTATGGTCTTTAAAAATTGTTATAAATAGTCCCACATTTTTAAAACGCATTAACCTTTTGAACGCCAGAGTATAAACGTATCGCCGTACCCCTGACGCCAGGCCACTTTTTCTGTCAAATTACACAAGGTAGTGAAAACACACTAAAGTAATGATTACATTGTTTATTTCATAATATGGTGCGACGTATATTTTGACATAATATTTGTGACGTTGGCGTTCAGGGTAAGATTTCGTTTGTCACATATATGTGACAACGGCGTTCAAAAGGTTAATACCAGTTTTTACGGAATAATTAGGTTAAAAACGTTGGAAATGACGCTTGCATCCGTTCAAAAATGTTGGAAGGAACTTAGCGACGATGTTGAACGCGCGAATCAAGCGAGCGAGCGGAGTGTAACGATCTGCCAGTTGCCAAGTTCTTGCCCGCACGCCACACGTTTCATTAATGTTCTTTGCACGATAATTATATTATATGTAAATAGTTATGTCCATGATTAATCAATGAAAAACATTATCGATCTGCTAAGATTATGCGATTAGTTCCTGGTAATAGCACAAAATTACTAAATAATAATGAAAATAATATTAATGAAAGTGCAACAGCAAGTCCATCGAACTCGGATACAGGTAAGGTTTGCTTTAATTTGTATTAGTATCTCCATAAATCATTACTTATTACTACACTATTTTGTGAGGAGTCCCAGTTTTAGTCAAAGCCAACAGCAGTTTTCATTATTATTCAATCGTATATTTGTAAGTTTAATAAGAAAGTACGCCACATTCGACGTTATTGAGTGTACCTACGTGATGATATTGATAATTGTGGGATCTGCCTTATACTACGTTAATGATCGCACATCACTGGGTGTATATTGTAGGATCTGCCACACAGAACACATAAACCCTAAAGGGATCTGTCATATCCGACGGCTACACATGAAGCTATACTAAACCAATTAAGACTGACCCTCCCCCCAATGTAAACTTATTCCGCACAATTCGAGTCCATCCAACCTTTATTGGTTTTGTATAGCTTGATGTGTAGCCGTGCGTACATCGTCTAGATTACATTGTTAGATCTACCACATCCGACTTTATTTATCGTTTCCTAAATATGCTTGTAAAAGCTTATTTAAAATAATAAAGACTGGATTGTGTAAGTAAACTGGAAAGTAAATAGCAAAAAAACAATATTGGAAGAGTTCCCTCGATTTCTCCAGGATCCTAACGTCAGATCTTAACCTGGTACAATGGGATAGATTAAGAACATACATAGAAAAAGAAACAAATAAATATACAGACGAACGTTTAACCCCCTCCTTTTTGAAATTTCTAGTCGGTTATAAATTAATGCCTATTTCCTTAGTCTAGGTATCACGCGTGAACGGCTGGGCCGAATTCGCTAATTCTTTTTATTGTTGTTTGTTGAATGGGTTCGTTCGAACGGTTCTTAAGAGGATAGTATCCGCTTCGCGCCCCATACAAACGCAGTTTGGCCCTTGCTTGAATTTTAAACAATGAAAGTCATTGAAATTTTGCAGTAACAATCTTATCATTAATACACGTGTTTCTGTAATATAAAATTTCATTTCAATATACGGTTAAAAAGTTACACGAGCTCAAAGATTGGCAATTTTCGTTGAAAAACGGCCCAACTTTATGCTAGTATTTCTCGACAATGTATCAATACAGAAACATTCTGATTCGAAGGAAACCCAGATAATATAGTGAATATTTTTTTACAAGATTTTTTTTTTACATATTAGCAATATTATAGGAGTAATCTCCAAAATTCGGAACATACGAAATACGCGTGAAAATGTTGTTGTTTCTCCTCTCGGGCACGCGTTCGCATCGCGAGGGATAGAGACAGCGACAACTGTGCAACATTGTTACGTTCGCGAGGGACACTCCTCTTAATGAAAAAAAAATGCGCAGAAAATTGGAAAATATTAGAAAGTTTAACTTCGCGCGTTTCTTTTAAAGGTATTAAAATTCCAGTTCGAATTGAACATTCATAACTAAGAAAGGACGCCGTCTGTCGGGTCAGCTAGTTTGAAATAAATCAATAGGTATTTTTTAAAAAAGATACCAACGAATTGAGGACCTCAGCTTTTTTGAAGTTGTTTAAAAAGCAGGGCATAATTTTATTATAATATTATCTATATTATCTATAGGTACTTACTTGCATTAGTGAAAATTTCGCAAACAGCGAATTTAATTTATCATAATCGTCGCCCGTCTTATTGAAAATTATGTGAATTTGTTTTACGTCACTCTGATCCGGGCAAGCCAAAACAGATGAATTGGTGAAAATTATCATTCTGAAAAACAGATAAACAAAGTCTTCTTGAAGGTTAAGAAAGAAGATTGGTACAGTTTGTTCGAAATAAGTAAGCCGATCGGAAGTTGTCTGCAAGTCGCTGCGAAGTAGGCATTTTTACGTAAGTATGTACACACGGCCACAAGTCTAGCTATACAAAACCAGTCAGTTAAAGCCAGCGTAAACTGCATTTGTATATAGTTCGACGTGTAGCCGTGCGTACCTTCTGGGGTAGCTAGGTACTGAAGTTACAAACCTGCATTTGAGTATTTTCCAATGGTAGTGCGAAGGTGTGGACCTATCATGTTTATCACTCATATTTGCAATAGCGATAATGTAACCCAGATTGCTTATGTCAGGGTTCAGCACGTTTATATTCATATTTCATAGAACCTTACTAGCTATCTTTAAAATTTTGAAAATCAGCAGAGGAAAATTAAATGGAATGGATGCTATTTAATTTTGTTTATTATAACAAGCATGGATAAATTGACAAATGCGCCAAAAATTATAACGGTTATTTTATTTTTAAAAATCTAAATCAAGCAAAGGCGTTGTTAGTACAGTCGCCAGCACATCAGGTTATACAAAACTGTCAAATTTCTCTTAATGATTTTTATCCTTGAATTCATTGTTTATATTAAATTCAAAATCAGCTGAGATTTCATTTTGTGGTAAGTTAATGTGCTGGCGACAGTTCAATCAAACTACCAAGAGGTAAATTACGCGACTAGAAAGCGGATCAAAACGTACTGTTTGGTTGATCTGATCAACTTTGTTGTCAAGTGAGTTTTTACTTCACATATTTTGTCACTAGCTTTCCGCCCGCAGTTTCGCCCGCGTGGACAACACGATTTTGACTGTTAAGTTTTTTTCAATTCTGGCAGGAAATTGCAAATTATACTTACATACCTTTCCGTCCGCTTCTTTGTTCGGGTAGACCACAAAATTTGCCCAACTTTATTATTTACCGAAATATAAACGCAGCTTATATTTTCCCAAGGTCTAGTCTATTTTTGTACCAAATTTCGTCAAAATACAAACGGAGTTTCATCCCCTATTTCATCCCCCCCACACAGTTTGATTTTACAAAAACCCCATATCAAATATTTATTTATTTATTTATCATCAAGTGCCTAAACACAAAGTTTCAGAGTTTATCTTCAACAATGACAAACTCCCATACAATTTTTCATCCCTTTACAACCTCTTTTTTACAACAAAGCGTAGCTTATATTCTTTCCCAAGGTCTAATAATCTATTTTTGTACCAAATTTCATCAAATCGGTTCCAAGTTTGGGCTTCAAAGCGTGCCTTTGTTTGGACTTCCACATGAACTTTCATCCCCACACAGGTCGAAATTTCAAAAACGCTAGAACAAATATTTATTTATTTCAATATCTTTTTATTTTGGAATAAAGTGATATAATATAATTTATGTAATAAATAGGTATTGTATTGCTATAATTGATAAAATTATTTATATGATTAAATTCTTTATTTCAGACAGGTTCTTTATGTTACAAATCTGGCATAAATTTGTAAACCACTGAACTTTAGTTATTGGTTTGAGTTTCAAACTGATCACGAGCTTTTCGCAATACTCCTTGAGTCTTATGAATCTCTCTACATATTGCACGTTGAACGCTTCTCTTGCGCATATTTGCGGCATTCAATTGCATCAGAGTTTCTGCAAGTGTGGTCTTGGTCCTGGCTAGCTTTTGCTTCAACGTAACATTTTCCTCATACAATGAACCTGTAATAGATATTTTATTTACATGATCACCTTGTACCTTACCTCATCAGTAAACATTCAAAATTAATAGGGAGTATAAAGTCATAATCATAAAAACTTTTCCCGTACATAGACTAAGATTCGCTAAGTAAATATTGAAGGTGTTTTGTGTAAATGTGTTATTCAAATACTCGATGGATTTTTAATATATTTTTTATGACAGTTTTTTAAAACTTGTACTTAAGGCAAGCGTCAGCCTTGACCGCGAAATTAATTTTTATCTTGGGTTTTCACAAATTACTGACATGGCGGTAGAATTTGCGATATTAACAACAACTTATTCACGATTGGGTATTTAGGTGTAAATTGTCATTTTTCGCCAAATCCACTATTTTACACCAAAATCTTCGACGATAACGATTTTTCGGCAAAAGTTTAACTTAAAGACGCGGCGTATGTTTAACTCATTAGTGATTACCGATATTTTTCCATGGTCTTAGACTTATTATTTGTTCTTAGTATAGAACAAAAAATTCCTGAAAACTGCCAAATGTAGGTTCCGATTAGATAGGTTTGAACCAGAATGCAGTCTGTCTGATTAGAGATAGTGCCACACGGGCCCTGCCAAATAAACATCAAATGTCAATAGATAATAGAATACTCAGAGACATACACTTACGTGGTGATAGTGCGACAGCATCGTTTTGTTCCAAGCTTGATAATCTATCACTATCTATACCTTGATCTGGTGATGTAGGTCGATCATCTTCTGAATGTATACCTTCATGTACAATAGCTATTTTACTAGCGTCTAACCCCATTTTACGCGTAACTTCTATTTCTAGTTGAGAGTTAACTTCTAAAGCATTTGAAAGCTTTTCCCGTGTCTCTTCTAGCTCTCTTTCTATACGCAACCTGTCATGTTGAGCACGAGCTCGTTCTAAAGCTGCTTGAGAGGCTTGAACAGTCGCTTCATCTGCAGCGCGCCTCAATGAACGCTCAGTTTCCGCAAATGTTGCTTCCAACTCTTGTCTTTCTGTTCGTAGCTTTTCAGTTATTTGTATAGAGTCAGAGAGTTTTTGCTCGATATCTTTAATTTGAATTTCCAGGTTTACTACTGTATGTTTTAATTCATCTATATTTTTATTAGCTTCAGTCAAATTCGATTGTTCTGACGTTAATCTTTCCTTTAACTCATTATTTTCTTCAATTAATTCACCAATTTGTTCTTTTGAAAATTCAAGTTTACTATTTAAGTCATTGTTCTCTTCTTCCAAGTGTTCACTTCGTTTTGTAATTAGGTTGAGTTCCTCAATCAAAGCTTCATTACATGGTTTAATATCTTCTGAGCGAGAACCATACGACACGCGCGCACGTCTGGAGCGATTTTTACTAATATCTGTACTAGATTCGCGCAATCCGACACCCGTATCGCACAGGCCAACACGAGCGAGCGATACGTTTCTGTCCGGCTCCGACCAGCATTCAGACTCAGATATAACATCTGCTTGAGGAAAGTGTGTCATTATAGCTTTTCTGTGTATCGAAAATCTGTTATCATCGCTGCAGGCGACATGATGTCCGAACATCATCGTTAAATCTTCAATTCTTAGTGATTGCGAAATATCTAGATTACTTTCATCCATAGTAAATTCCTCTGGGGCCATAGACTCGTCTAATTCCAGACCAACAGGTAAAGCAAGACTTTGCTCTAATATACTTTCAGCCAATTTCTTTTTATCTTCACCGAGGACGCATCTGTAAAATTTAGAAATGAGTATTTAAAAAAGCCGGTTCGGCAAATCATCTCTATGCCGTTTTTAGGGTTCGATAGGCAAAATAGGAACCCCTTCTTATACAACTATTACTACATAATAAAAAAATACCTTTGATAGGTATATAATATGACTAGCTTTCCGCCCGCAGCTTCGCCCGCGTGGACAACACGATTTTGACTGTTTAGTTTATTCCAATTCTGGCGGGATATTGTAAATTATCCTTACATAGCTTTCCGTCCGCTTCTTTGCTAGGATAGACCACAAAATTTGCCCAAAATTATTTTTTACCGAAATATAAATGCAGCTTATATGCTTTCCCAAGGTCTAGTCTATATTTGTACCAAAGTTCGTTAAAATCCAAACGGACTTTCATCCCCTATTTCATCCGCACATAGTTTGAAATTTCAAAAACCCCATATCAAATATTTATTTCTTATCAAGTGCCTAAACACAAAGTTTCAGCGTTTATCTTCAACAATGACAAACTCCCATACAATGAAATCTAATAGTGGGGCAACTCGCCGTCTAGACAGGTCGACGATGAGGTGGGTTGCGGGGCAGAGCGGCGTCCCCCCGACCCTTAGTCGCAGGCGTCCCATCGGCCCGACATGCACTGCGCGTCGGTACTGCGCTGAAAGTGTGGCTCGCGCTAGCGCTAATTATACTTTATTTTACAATGCGTTCTACATGTGCAGTTTACGGTTGTTTGTCGGCATCGTACAGAAGTAATAATGAAAACTTGAGATTTCATCGATTTCCAAAGGATGAGAATCGGTAAATGCCTACTACTGCGTTTACTTCTAAATTATTTTAACCTTCCAATGGATTTTGATACGGTTTTAACTAACATTTAGAGAATTTCTAATAATTATATAGATACTTACACAGTATTAAAACTGGGCTCTTAATGTTGATATGTTTACAGGATAATAAATAAGTACTTACCTGAGTAAGATTTGGCGAATCTAAACTTACTTATTTATTATTTTATTATCTATAATATATACCAAAACTAATATATTAGGATAAAATTATTTATTACTATTTACCTATTTTTTATAATAATATTAAAAGGCTCAAGATTTTGTTTGTTTGATCGCACTAAAGGTTGGAATTTATTTTATTTTTGTGTTGTAAGTATAGTCCATTTATCGAGGAAGGCTTCAGGCTATATAACATCACGCTATGACCAGTATAAGTGGAGCATAAGTGAGAAATATTGCAAAAACGGGAAAAAATGATTCCTTTTGAGCGCTTGTGCGTGCGTGCGCTGCGTTAAAGTTAAAGTTATGCAAAAATATTGTATGACGGAAATGACGCTTCAAAAGTTCTAAATTAAAATTCGCGACCCTTTAAAGGTAATCGAGTTCCAAAATAATGCATTATTTCCGAAAGTGTTTAGAAAATTAAAATGAATGAGAATTAAAATAGACTTAACGAATCATTTCCCACGTTCGTAGGGGACAACATTGGAGAACGCTTATATAATCGCCTAACTCAAATTAAATTTTCACCACCGTGTGATTGCTTCCCATTGCAATTTTTTATTGAAAATTAAAATCATCAAACAATAAATGTCGCAAATATTTGTCAGTTCAACATCTCTAAAGAGATAAATAAACTGGAGATTTTAACCCCCGTTTTTCATTTGGGCGTGTCGCGCAGAATAAACAACAAATCGTGAAGGTATCTTGCTAGAAATCAATACTACTACTAACACATAGATTAATTTGAACTTACAATCATTATCACCTGTAAATCACCTTTCAAACAAAAAAAACTAAATCAAAATCAGTTCATCCGTTCGGGAGCTACGACACACATACACACACAGGCAGTCAAACTTATAACACCCCATCGTTTTTGCGGCGGGGGTTAAAAAGTAAAAGTAAGTCCTTGAAAAATAATGTTTGTGACAACCCTAAGCTATTTTCAATGTCTAGACGATTGTCGGCATTTCGACACCGACAAAGGAGTGCGCCCACTATAGATTTTAGTACACTATGCTTTAACCCCCTATTTCAACCCCTTCAAAACTATTTTTTGCAATAAAAGGTAGCCTTCATCAAAATCGGTTGAGTGGTTTAGGCGTGAAAGCGTAACAGACAGACAGACAGACAGACAGACAGACAGACGGACATACAGACAGAGTTACTTTCGCATTTATAATATTAGTAGGGAAGTAGGGATAAATGATATCTTTGTCATATTTATCTGACTGTATTATCGAAATTTAATCAATAGGGAAGGTATTTAAGGCGGATTGTTCCGCCTTGAGAGCCAAATTTTTTATTTTCTTAGTTTTCACAAATTGTACGTTTGCACTAACGTTTGCCGCATATTCTACGTTCATGGCAGTTGCGTCATTAACTATAATGTATCCATAACTGAGTAATAAAACTTTTATTTAACTGTTATTGTAGAAGATAGTAGAGTATTTTGGCTGAATCCTCCATTTACATAACTATCTGCTAATATTTCTTTATTATCGATTTTTAAGCAAGTTTTAGTACTGGATGGATATTTTGAGACTTGCTTATTGACTACTTGAAACTTTTGAGATTATTTTGCAACTTGAATATCTTGAGAATAAACAAATTTTTCGCTTGTCAGTGAATTAAATTATACTTACTTATGTGACAGTAATTTATCGAGGAAATAAGTCAATCCTTGTAGTCTTCTAGTAAGCAACTGTTGAAGATTTCTGAAATTAGGAAAAAATAAGTATTATTTAACGAGAAACAGACACACCCCATACTTTATTATCAGTATTGTGGTTATGCTTACCCTGCCGCGTCGCCATTTTGAATTTTCTCGAAATGTTTCTGTAAATCTCTTACTCTATTTTCTAAATCTTTAATGTGTTCATCTTTACATTTTAGTATTTCTTCATATTTCTCCAATTGACAGTCACTTACATGCGCGTAAACTAGTTCCTTGTCCTAAAAAATATTTTGTTTATTTTTGTGTCACTTACAAGTACACTAAGAAGTTCTCACCATAATAACAGCAGCAGTTTCAATATATCTGAATAGCAACAACTTACTAATTTAACTTTTTTGATTTCCTTGTCTTGCTGTTGAATTTTTTTCATACATCCTTTAATCATTTGTAAAGCCTTTTTATTTTCCCTGCGTAACTTTACAAGTTCATCCTGTAAAAATCGTTCAGGGTGTAAATATATTGCATTGGGTTAAGGCTAAACATTAAGCCTTGGGCGGCAAATTCAAATGTTTTGTGTTTTCTCGTAAATTGTCCGGGTATAAACATTCTAGGTACATGGCAGTTGGCATTGCATGGCAATCAATAACTGATTCACATTTGAGTATTAAGACTTTTGTTTTAAAAACGTTATACATAGAAGATTTTAGTGTAAAAAATAGAGGGTTCGGCCGATATTGATGATTATAATATGAAAATTATAATAATAAATAATATAAAAAAATAATAATTTGGCGCCCAAGGTATAACGTTTAGCCTTAACGGAAAATCGTACAGGAATTCGAAACTATTGGTCTCACACGCGCGCTTGCCACTCTAGTTTGAAAATCATCATAACATTTATCAAGCCTCTCATTTTTCCTAATCACTTCCTTTCCAAGCCCGTTCACTACATATAAGCCTGCGAATAATATGTATTACTATGAAATTTAGCCCTAGCCATACCACAAATTAAAATTAAAAAATAAAGTCATCCTCAACCCATAACTGTTCCACAGCTGAGATGCTGAGTGAAGATCTCCTCTTAGAATGAGAGGACCTAGTTTATAGTCCGATATGTTGGCCCTTATGTTGATTAGAACAAGATAATCTCTCAAGCATAATGGTTATTTCATGATGTTATTATGATTAATTAAGAAATTTCAGAAAATATAAGGTCTTAATCCTCGAAATTTAGCAAGTAGTTTCTACTGGGTTGTAGATAGCGACCAAGGATTTAGTATTCCTCATTATGCCTAATATATTCATAGCACGGTCATGATGTATTTAATGTAATGACAGCTTTAAAAATTTTATGTGTCGCTTACCAAATCGTCATTATTCACCGTTACAGCCAAGTAGTCCCTGAAAAAAAAGTTATCAAGAATTAAAATGTGGCCTTAAGGGACAACATAACCGAAAAAGCGTGTGATTGAATTTACCCAGCCGATTCAGATTCTGCACATGTGTCGTCAACCGTTTCTTTCTTCTTAGGTTCCTAAAATGTTTGCATTGTAAAATTAGTACGACTTAGTCATTATTATGGATCGTTGGTACTCTCTGGGGGAGGCCTATGTTTAGCAGTGGACGGCAGTCTGCTGATATGATGATGATAATGACTCGTTAATATGAAGCCTAATGTGAGATTAATTAATATCATCATCATCTGCTGGACGTGGGCCTCTTTAAGTGAACGCCACAGAACCCGATCTCCAGCTTGATTAAAGTGATAATATATAATAATATATCTTTATTGGAACAAAAATACATTTTACAAATTAATTGCGTACGTAAATAGCCATTAACGCATACCTCCAAGAGGGAGACTACAACGTTCCAAATTACAATGAGTAATAATAATAATTAAAAAAAAAATTACAATGATAATAATATTAAAAATAAAAAATTAAATAGCAGTAATAATTCAAATAGGTCGGTGATTACTGTTATGCCTGTGGGAGTGTTGTATGCGAGTGTAGTGCGTGTGTGTGGGTTGTAATGTAGAGTGTGCTTGTGGAACCTCCCCACGAGCACACTTCACGCTACGTGACAATACAAAATAATTAATTATAAATTACAATACATACCTCGTCTTCCAAAGCATTTTCTTTTTTTACCGTATTGCTATTATTCATGGATATTTCTACGCTATCAGTTGACATGGAGCCCTGTAAAGAAATCCGGTAATATAAGTATAAGTTTAAGAACTAAACTTATTTATTCATGCTTACTACGCTATTCATACATTCAAAATTATTTTTAATTTTACACGGAGGAAAGGACATCGACGCACAACCGCTTAACACGAATTTAGTACATGATTCTGTACCCTCTTGAATCGATATATTACGTAAGTTATTAAAAAAACACTGCTTTTTCTTACAATACCTACACGCTCAAAATGTATGGAACAACGGTTTTTTTTTAAATAACCGACGAAACCATTCCGAAGCAATGGGGGTCCAGAATCATGCCAATCGGTGAACTGTGGGTGTACATATGTAGTTAGGTAAACCTCTGCCTAACCCGTCGGGAAATGGTATGAGTACTTACTTGCTGTTCCAACACATCAATTGCTTCTGCGGCTGCCGCGAGAAGCTCTTGCTTATCAGTAAGTTGCCTTCTCAATTCCTCTACTTCCACTTGCAGTCTTACATTGTGTTCCAAAAGGCCCTTTAAAACATAAATATTAAATATAACTAACTAATATAATAGAATTTGTTTTTGTTGCGATGTCAACGACAAAAAACTTACTTGTACAGCTGGCGGTGATCCACTTCCCAATTTTTCTTCCAGGAAATATATTCTCAATTTCAAATGAAAATTCTCTTTTCTTAAACTATTGAGTTGCTCTTCATACTGTTTCATACTAATACCGCTTGCGTTAGTAACATCTGCCGGCATTTTTTTTAAATCATCAATCGGTTAGATCAGATGTAGGTATAGGTACTTAATGATAATTCTATAACGTAATACTTAACTATTATCGAATCTCTGGTACTACTAAATAATAACTAGCTTTGATAGGACAGGACGGGTACTTTAAACTTCAAAGCTGCAAAATATATACCAAGCGTACTCGCTTTCACGCACACGTAATAAGTCTGCATACTATACACTACACCCGGATAATAAAACAGATTTCGTGAACTGCGACTTCTAAATGAGCGATTACATATTAATGTTTTGGCAAGAGGTTTAAAAAAAATTTGAAACCTGAATGTTTCCATTACACAATAACTAGTCCTATGAAATACGAATTTTAAAAGCACATAATTTAAAGTCATGTTATTATTTTTCGTGGCTTGAAGGGATCAAAATCAATGCCGTTCTGCGGACTTTGCAATACCATGTTAGTATACGAATATACCCACCTAACCCACCATGCCCTTCAGTAGGAGGTAACGCCATTTCTTGTAATTTTCGCGGGCTGGTGCTGTCAACAAAACGGAAATATGTTTAAGGCCTATTCAGGTATTAATTTTCCTTATAATGTTAATATGTAATTAGCTAAGCGGGTCGGCAGGGGAGTTCATGGATTTAGTTATCCTACAAAACACCATTTGTAACAAAGTCAAATGTTTATTTTAATTAGACTAAAAATAAGTAGCTACCTAGGTAGACATTTTTAAAAATTAACAATAAGACATCAATATTGTAGGGTATACTTATATGTATTGGAAGGCGAGGATGTTATATACGGATTTCCATATATTCAACAAATAATAATTACATAAAACATACCATCACGCCTGTATTCCCCGAAGGGTTAGGCAGAGATGTACTAATGTACACCCACATTTCGCCGGTATGTTTAGGTCCCATGTAATAGGGGGCGAGCTATTGCCAACACTGACCTTTGTCGAAATAATAATTAATTTCCACATAGGTCAGTGTTTATACAACTAAGAGAAATTGACGTTAAGAGGAGTGTCCCTCGCGAACGCAACAATGTTGCACAGTTGTCGCTGTCTCTATCCCTCGCGATGCGAACGCGTGCCTGGGAGGAGAAACAACAACATTTTCACGCGTATTTCTTATGTTCCGAATTTTTGAGATTACTCCTATAATATTGTTAATACGTAAAAAAAAATCTTGTAAAAATATATTCACTATATTATCTGGGTTTCTTTCGAATCAGAATGTTTCTGTATTGATACATTGTCGAGAAATACTAGCATAAAGTTGGGCCGTTTTTCAACGAAAATTGCCAATCTTTGAGCTCGTGTAACTTTTTAACCGTATATTGAAATGAAATTGTATACTACAGGAACACGTATTTTAATGATAAGATTGTTACTGCAAAATTCCAAAGACTTTCATTTGTTAATATTCAAGATAAGACCAAACTACGTTTGTATGGAGCGCGGAGCGGATACTATCCTCTTAATAAAAGGTATGAATTAATTTGATCACCATGATAAGAATTAAACTTGTGTTACGGGTACCTACCACAGCGCTCTCGAAATTTTCTAAACTTAGGA
Organism: Subacronicta megacephala; assembly: GCA_958496365.1. NCBI lineage: Eukaryota > Metazoa > Arthropoda > Insecta > Lepidoptera > Noctuidae > Subacronicta > Subacronicta megacephala. The sequence goes on along the minus strand of OY292515.1, from coordinate 10,452,769 downwards.
AATCATTTGTCCTGCTGACTGACTTACTGACAGTATCAACCATAGATATATAAATAAAACTAGGTACTAACCGCGCATGGACGCATACGGTTGACGATTTTACGGGTACGTTAATCATACTAGCTTTCCGCCCGCGTGGACTACACGTTTCATTTCATTTTACATAATATAAGTTATGTCCCACAGGAATAATGTAGCTTTCTATTGGTGAAATAATTTTCAAAATAGGTTTAGTAGATCCAGAGATTACCTACCCCCTACAACCTAACACACGGCAATTTATAAGTACATAATATTAGATTAATAGCAATAGGCTCGCCCCCTATTAAATGGGACCTAAACATACCGGCGAAATGTGGCTGTACGCAGGTAACTATAATTTTTCAAGATTTTCCGACCTGATCCGCCTCCTTTATGATGAAATTTCGTTTCATCTTAAAGGAGGCGGATGGAGGAAGAACTTTTCTTTGTTCTTTGAAGTTTGTAAGTAACATGAAAATTTGAAGCCTAAAAATAAACAAAAAAATACATGTAATAATAAGTTAACTAATTTACGGACGCAGGAAAGTAAAGAAATTAATTGCCTTCAAAAGGTTAAATTTACTCCAAAAGTAGGTATTTCGGTTCACACCATGAACTAGATATAAGCTAGGTCAGCGATACAAACGATGCGAACGATGCCCCCGCTCGCTTGCTGGCGGTGCGCCCTGCACTTTAGAATATGTTCAACTGATTGAGATAAGATGTAGAGCAATTTAAGTTTATGCATAATTATGCTTTTTAATAGTAAAAGCAAAAATAAAATAATAACAAAAAAAAACAGAAAAGAATGCCAAAGTAATTACAATTACTACTTTACGGTTACTTTTCAAGTTCAATGTTTCCATTGAAAACATTGAACTTGAAAGTAACCACTGAAGTAAAATTCCTACATATTTAAGTAGGTATACATGTACCTAATTCTGTAGTAGACTAGCGCTGTTATGGGAAGATGTTCAGTTCGCCAAGACATATCTAATCTAAACTAATATGAATTATAAAGAGGAAATATCTGTTGAAATAAAACTACTTTTTACAGATTATATCGCGTTATATTGATATTTTTAATTCCTGACGTTTCGGATCCTTTACAGCATCCATAGTCACGTGTGGACTAAGGTGTTGGTCGTCCTAATGTCAAAATTATCAACAGCTAACCTACATTTTTGTGATTATTATTTGTTCCGGTCACACAGACCGAGCTCACCGTATCCTTAGGTCTCGCAGTCTTGTGCTTGGATTTAGATTTAATGGAATCTATGATGGGGTTCCAAGCAGATGGTAAGACCCAGCCATCTTTTCTATTGAAAATTGGATGTTTTTTAATTTCAATAGCCTCGCGAATCATCCTAGGTAGGAATCGGTTTTGCAAGGACTTGTGGTTTATCAAATCTGATGTAGTGCTGGGCCTTGTCAAGTGTATGTTCACAAACTGCTGACTTTCTGGAACGGCGGTGTTTGACATCGGCGATGTGTTCTTTTACGCGGGTCCTTATGCTTCTTTTAGTTTGGCCTATGTATGAGAGACTGCAATCACAATCAAACTTGTATGGGGACTCCTGCATCTTGTAAAGGTATGTGGCACTTGACAGGTGGTAGGAACTGACTAATCTTCTTGAGCGGCTGGAAGTAAGTTTTGATTGAAGCGCGCTTCAAGATATAGCCAATCTTGTCTGTGACTCCTCTAACATAATTATGGTAACACAACAGGTAGTCGCTCGACTGTGATGAGGGTGCGGTATTCGGAGCTTGTTGTCGTGCAGTACTTGTTTGACATGTTGAAGCTCAGCATCCAGGTGTTGCTCATCACATCAATGTCTAATATTCGCGTAAGTATTAGAAACCAGTAGGAAACATCTGTGTTTTTGTACGTATGTTTTCACACAAAAACTACTCGTCTGATTTCGAAAATTAATTTCGTAATTAATAATATAATAATATAAAGAGGTAAAGTTTGTGAGTTTGTGACGTTGTAGGGAGTAATCTCTGAATCTACTGAACCGATTTCGAAAATTCTTTCACCAATCGAAAGCTACATTACTCCTGATTGATTGACATAGGCAATACAGGTATTAACCCGTAAATTTATAGTATGGTGTATAACCAATGCACTTGGATTATATTAGTAGGAAGAAATCTACATGTATGACGCGCGTTACGCTTACCGCCTTAGTGCGCACTGGTACGGTTTTGCGAAAACCTGTTATCAAACAATAGGGTTACCATCTCTTAAATTAGGTAACAAGGACAAGAAGCCTGAAAACGCCGGATTTTGAAGCTTAGAATCCGGTGATGTCAACAGTTTTTTTAAGAAACTCAGTAAAATGAAATAATTTTCATTGTTATATCGCCGGGTAGCCAGTGTGACTTGACATATTTAAACCCGGGCAACATATTAAATTCCCGCTCAGAAGGTCCCCGGGTAACCCGACATGGGGGAAACCCGGACTGGTGGCAACCCTATCAAATAATAAGGCCAATTGGGGTCAAATTGCAAATTTTAAACAAATTCGCTATTTAATAGGTTAGCGGTTAGCCGTATTTACTACGACACCTAATTAATACCTAAGCTACATAGATATAGTACCTAAAGTAACAGTCTCAATAAGATTTACTTACCTAAACGGAGATGGTATGCCAGATCCCTGTTTGGCATTATTCATTCTAGGTAATGTTGCCATTTTGATTGAGGAAACCTTGTTACATAAGTATGCCTTCAAATACACATTAATAAGTACTTTTATAGGTAGTAATTAAAAACACAAAACAAAGCAAATAGAACAAAACACGCGAAACTATGACTCAACCGAACAACGACTGAAACTTATTTGTGTCGAATAACCATCAAAGTAATAGATAACGTAAGTAGGTTCCCTATGCCAATATGACATGATTTCACTTTACAACACTACTATGCCAAACAAAATTGTATAATATAATAATATAAAGAGGTAAAGTTTGTGAGTTTGTGACGTTGTAGGGAGTAATCTCTGAATCTACTGAACCGATTTCGAAAATTCTTTCACCAATCGAAAGCTACATTACTCCTGATTGATTGACATAGGCAATACAGGTATTAACCCGTAAATTTATAGTATGGTGTATAACCAATGCACTTGGATTATATTAGTAGGAAGAAATCTACATGTATGACGCGCGTTACGCTTACCGCCTTAGTGCGCACTGGTACGGTTTTGCGAAAACCTGTTATCAAACAATAGGGTTACCATCTCTTAAATTAGGTAACAAGGACAAGAAGCCTGAAAACGCCGGATTTTGAAGCTTAGAATCCGGTGATGTCAACAGTTTTTTTAAGAAACTCAGTAAAATGAAATAATTTTCATTGTTATATCGCCGGGTAGCCAGTGTGACTTGACATATTTAAACCCGGGCAACATATTAAATTCCCGCTCAGAAGGTCCCCGGGTAACCCGACATGGGGGAAACCCGGACTGGTGGCAACCCTATCAAATAATAAGGCCAATTGGGGTCAAATTGCAAATTTTAAACAAATTCGCTATTTAATAGGTTAGCGGTTAGCCGTATTTACTACGACACCTAATTAATACCTAAGCTACATAGATATAGTACCTAAAGTAACAGTCTCAATAAGATTTACTTACCTAAACGGAGATGGTATGCCAGATCCCTGTTTGGCATTATTCATTCTAGGTAATGTTGCCATTTTGATTGAGGAAACCTTGTTACATAAGTATGCCTTCAAATACACATTAATAAGTACTTTTATAGGTAGTAATTAAAAACACAAAACAAAGCAAATAGAACAAAACACGCGAAACTATGACTCAACCGAACAACGACTGAAACTTATTTGTGTCGAATAACCATCAAAGTAATAGATAACGTAAGTAGGTTCCCTATGCCAATATGACATGATTTCACTTTACAACACTACTATGCCAAACAAAATTGTAAACAAACAATGGCGTACATAATTACTAAATCATTTTGGTTATATTATTAAACTTGACGACGTTCACGATAGGTTACTGAATTCTGGACGGATGGAATAATATGGGACTCCGAGTGGGATTCGGCAACGATCGCATTTCATCGGGATGTACAGAGCGAGTAACGCAGTTAGCCAGCATTTTAGTTCATATTGAAAGAGGGAATAAGAAAAGGAAAGAGAAAGATGCTGCGTTATTAGACAGAGATAAATGTAACGGATACTGTGAACGCATAATTATACAAAAATAGAAGTGGCTGGCGGCCTCATGAAAGTTTGCTGTTCCAAATTTTCAATTTATAACTTAGGTAGGTACTTCCTGCCTGCACACTAGTCACTCTTCACATACCCTATCTACATAAGTATATGCTATAAGTCTATATTATAGGTAAAAGTGTGTCTGTCAAGAAGATATAAAGTTGAATTAATTAATTAATTAAAATTAATTACAAATTCATTTTCTTGAAGTTGTACAAAAATGAAGCTTCATCAACAAAATAAAAAAAAAACATTTGTTCACCATATTCCCGACATTCAGATAAATAAAAACTTTTAAGGGTACGCACGGCTACACATCAAGCTATTCAAATCCAGTATAGGCAGGCCTAAAATTGTACGGAAAGCCTTTATAATGGAAGGTTAGTGTAAACTAGTAACTTTGTATTGCTTGATGTGAAGCCGTGTTTGACCCAGAATAATTTAATTTTACAAGAAAGGTCTCACAGTGCAAGCCATGAAAATAATGCGAATGACGCAAATTTGTAGTGATCTACAAAATTATAAAGAGGACAGATTTGTTCATTTGTGTGTAAAACTCTGAAACTACTGAACCGATTTTAATAATTCTTTCATTATACACAAGCTACATTATTCGGGGTAAACATGACCCTATGTAGCGGAAGCAGCGGGCTACTCTCCAGTATATAACAAAATCCTTTCCTTTAATCCTTTAATCACGATCTTATAAAAGTAGCTTGGAGCTGTACAAAAATCAAGATTCTAAGTTAACACAATAAAAAACCCCTAAAAAGTTATTCAAAATTAATGACCTATTGAAAGAAGAGAAAAAGAAGAGTGTTATACTGTTGTTTGCCACCATTATCATCCGGATGTAAAACCATCGAATTAGTATGGAGACAAGGGCGGAATGCCATCCATGATTTACACAAACCTACAAAAATATTTAGAATATTTTCTAAATATTTCTAATCTTATAGAGAACCTATCTACCAACAGTGACTATGTAGGGAGCTGGTCGTAATCGTGAAATCGAACACCATATATTTATACATATCAATAACTATAAACAAATACTACAGGTTTATCAGTAATAAACAGCTAGATATATCAACATAGGACCTTAGACCTTAATGATAAAATTCCTTTTGTTTGTAAGGATTAATATGCTATGCATAAAATGACGACGGTTGAATTTAGGCGTGTGTAACTCTACTGAGTTGACTTACTGTTCCGAATCATTTAGGTGATCCAAAAGATTAGAACAATAACAATGTATCATTTGTACGAGGGGTGATTTAAAAGTTCGTAGCCTGACATAGAAGTAACTACGATAGATTTTTTTAAAGACCTTCATATTTTACCCTAATCATTTAACAGTCAATGTGCAAACTTTCAGACGTGTAGCTTAAACATATTTTTTTTACGTTAATTTTTCTGTAAGTGTCTGACATATTTCTGCAAAATGGACAAAATCGAACACCGTGCGGTCATAAAGTATCTCCATAAGAAGGGGTTAACGCCGAAAGAAATTTACGAAGATATGGTTTCAAGATTAGCAACATCCGCCCCATCATATGCTACAGTAAAAAAATGGTCAGCTGAATTTAGACGTGGGCGAGAGAGTATTGAGGATGACCGGCAGGCCGACAACGTCCACTACTGACAAAAATATCGAAAAAGTATGTGATTTAATTCTAGGAGACCGAAGATTAAAAATTAGGGAGATAGCAGAGATCATAGGCATCTCCTATGAACGGACACAAAATATTATTGTCAATGAATTGGACTTTCACAAGGTGTCAGCGCGGTAGGTACCTAAACTGCTTTCAGTTGAGCAAAAGCGGACTAGACTCACAATTTCTCGTGACTGTTTGGAGTTATTCGAAGCTGATCAGCACGAATTTTTAGATCGATTTATTACGATGGATGAGACATGGGTTCACCATCATACCCCAGAAACGAAAGAACAGTCGAAGCAGTGGAAAAGACCCCGATCTCCGCCTCCAAAGGCTAAAGCAATTTTGTCAGCGAACAAGGTAATGGCGTCAGTTTTTTGGGACGCAAAGGGGGTGATCTTCGTGGATTACCTTAAAAAAGGTCAAACAATAAATTCTACGTATTATTGCACACTACTATGTCGTTTGCGAGAAGAAATCAAGGTAAAACGTCCAGGAAAAGGAAAAAGGTGTTGTTCCACCAAGATAATGCCCGCGTCCACACGTCTGTAGAAACAATGGCTGAACTTTATAATTGCGGGTTCGAATTACTTCCGCACCCTCCCTATTCACCTGATTTAGCTCCGTCGGACTTTCATCTATTCCCAAACCTAAAAAAAACATCTAGGTGGAATGAAATTTTTGACGAATGAAGAGGTTGAAGCCGCTGTAGGTGACTATTTTGAGGGCCTTGAAGAATCATTTTTTTAACGGGGATCAAGGCTTTACCGGAAATGTGGTACAAGTGTATTGAGCTTGGCGGTGAATACGTAGAAAAATAAAAATACTTTTTTCAGTGTTTACCTTTGTTTTCATAGTAGGGCTACGAACTTTTCAATCTACCCTCGTATCATTGGATCCGGAACAGTACTACACTACAGCTCTTTTTTTAGCGCGATCATATCGCTTACGTGTGAGAGAGATCGTCCAAGGCATATCGAATCACTGAGGACGTGAAAGCGTAGCGAAAGAGCGGGAAAACAATAAAATAAAGCAGGGAAGGATGAGATGGCAAATGTGATGAACTAACTACTCTACTATTTTCGATACCTATAAAATAATTACGTGCAATTATTTTGGGAAAATTAACGGTACAGTCGCCAGCAGGTCAAGGTATAAAAAATTGACAAATTTCTCCAAATGATTTTAAACCTTAACTTGTTGAAGATAAAATTCAAAATCAACTCAAATAATCACAAAGAACTGAATTTTCTAATTAAAGAAAATTTCTAGTGAAAGAAAAATTCGATCTCAGGCAGGGTTTGAACCTGCGTCTCTCTGGTTAAGTACACCAGACGCTTTGCCGTTGACGCTTTGTCAACTCAAATAAAATTTGAAATTATGTGGTAACTTGATGTGCTGGGCACCGTACATTATTAAATACAAAATAAAAACAGTAAAAATACAGGATGCATTAAATGTATAACCAACGACATTTTCCAAGGAATATAAAAAAAAAAGTTAAAATTAGTAGTCGTACAATGTAGGTAGGTACAATTATATGTAATTGATTACTTTAAATATTACTTTAATAATGACATTCTATTGACATCTATAAGTTCAGTATCATAAGGACGTTTTTCGCATTTGTATCTGACAAGTTTGTTACACTCTGACACGGTGTTCCAAAATCCGTATTTTATATCTTTCACTCAGTGATCCGAATGATCCAAATGATGCATATCAGTGATCTGGATCAGTTTACTGATCCAGATGCAAATATTCCAATCATAACAATGAGACCTTTCTCCCAGGCCTAGTTGAATTCCACTTAGGGACCATGCATACAGTACGTCACACGTTAAGGGGGGAAGAGGGTCGACGAAGTGTGACATTGTGTGACTAGGGGTGGGAGGGGTCCTAAGTTTCGTGACGTCACATTTCAAAATCTTATAGGTACACACGGCTACAGGTCAACCTATACAAAACCAGTTTAAGCTGATCTCGCATTGTATTGACTTCCCATACACTAAGACGCTAGCGTAAACTGGTTTTGTATAGCTTCATGTGTAGCCGTACGTACATCTAATAAAGCAAACAAATGTTTGCTTTGATGTTAATAAATATTAAAAATAGTTTAAATGGAAATAAAACTAATTTCGTAACTGCTGTTTTAATAAATTAAAATTGCTAATATGTGACTTCACCCTAGGTCTCACAAATGTGACCATATGTCCCTCCCGGGAGGGGTCAAAAATTCATGAAATTCGTGTGACATACTTTATGGATGGCCCTAAGACTATTACTACCACTTATTTTTAAAATATTTTTTGACATAAGATGCATTGTGGCTCCTTTATAAAAAATAGGTAGGTTCTAGGGACTTTTTCTTAGATCCATCAAAGAACATTTATTTTGTAGTAGTACAAACGCCAGCACATCAGGATATACAAAACTGTAAAATTTTTCCAAATTATTTTAAACCTTAAGAGTTGGTGATTAAGTTCAATATCGAGTGAAAAAATTTGTCAGTTTGTGGTAACCTGATGTGCTGGCGACCGTACATATTATTTATCCACGCAGGTACAGCAGCTTGGTAGAGCTTTTCTAAAGCAGCTTACTTTATGAATAAAATTATTTTAAACTGGAAGCTCATTCTTACTGAAACAGACTTTAGCATATGAAGCTTTTGGATGAAGAAGTTATCTAATAGGTTTCCCAATTAGAATAATAATAATTGGTTTAGTAGTTTTATTGTTTAATACTTATAAAAAATACAAATCTTTCCTTATTAAAATATATTATAAGTTTGAATACTATTTGTTTAAATTGGTTGATTGAGAAACTATGCACTGCATGTCTGGTATTGATTGAGGAGCCACAATCAAAGCGCGTCGAGCCGGCTTCTAGTTCTACCAAAAATGCCTGAACATCATTATTGTAAATGAAGTATTTGCCATCAAACCAACTTACTTGGCAATACTAATATTCGAAGGACAGACTGGTCATGCTTTTTGGGCTTCCCAAAAAAGGCTACTCTCTGACCAAAATATTTGGATCGAGAAGCGACTAGGGGGCCGTAAAGTAGTATATTTTTCTACAAAATACTATTTATACAAATATATATTGATGTTTATACTTCTGATGATAGCAAGAACCAACTTACATTGCACAAACTTCGGCAGGTATTGTTATCTCCTCCATCTTAAATTGTACCTCGAATTTTCTTATCTTTTTACAAGCCAATCTCAAATTTCTGAAATAGAAATTAAATGCTATAAAAAAAACTAAAAACACTAAAAATCCTAAGTTGCTCCGACTCTCTGAGACGAAAGACCACAAAGAAAGAACTAAAAGTAAAAAGACCGTTACCTACATCCTAATACTTCTTACAAATTTACAATTTGCAAGTTGCAATGAACCACAGTAGGATAAGACTAAATTGGGCAGTTATAAACAGGTATAAATAACTTCAATATAAATACCAAATTATTACTAAAGGCTTGAAAAAGGCTGGTTTAAATTCCTTGTCTGCAAACACACACTACAGCTACACCGACTTTTATTTAAAAATTAAACTGCTCTCAGTCAGTGCTCTGCTCTCTGCTCACAAGTTGCTTTTTTTTGTAATATTTTTTCATGGCTTCAGAGGCCTTTTGCCATGCTCCTCAGAGCAGACTCCCATAATAAGAAATTCTTCAACGGTTAGCAGGTAGCACGGTTACGAAATGTTGTATGTTAGTTTAATTTTGATAGTTCAACATGATTTTTATCATGAACTGCTGCTGCAGCCAGCATTGTCTTACGAGGGAACTCTTTACCGGTTAGTAGCATAGACTCTAAAGTTTGAATTTAAATTTAATTTTGTTTGCTAAACGTGATCTTCATTATAAACTAGCTTTCCGCCCACGGCTTCGCCCGTGTTTTTTTCGGACTTTTTTTGCTATAAACCTAAAATAGCTTTTATGAATCAGTGATAATGTAGCATCAGAATGGTGAATGAATAATTGTTAAAATCGGTCTAGTACTTTTTGAGCCAATTCGTTACAAACATTCTTACATACAAATCTTTCCTGTTTATAATATTAAGTAGAAAAAATCTATAGATATAGATTGAGTTCAAAAATCATTGCTTAAAAATCGCTATCGTAGGAGATTTAGGTGTAAATTGTCATTTTTGGCCGAACCCACTCTTTCACACCAAAATTTTCGATGATAACGATTTCTAAGCAAAAGTTTTAAAACTAAATTGTGAGTTGAAGCTAAGTTGAAGCCGAATAATTTGCGAAAATCCACGAAAAATTTGAATTTGGCGTCCAACCCTGACGCTTGAGCCGCTTGAGCCTATACAGTATTATATTGTAGTCTTTGAGCCTATATGAAAATATTATATTAAAATGATGAAAATATATATATTTTTTCACTTTTCACAGTTTTTACTTGTCTTTGTTTTCGACCATAGGGGAAAGTAATAATTTTCGACACCGACGGTATTCTCTTCGTTCTCTTCTGTCGGACAGCAGAGCACAGGCCCTTTATATTATTATACTCTTTGGCACAGGCAATACAGGACCTAGTCTGAGGGCATATGGAGTGTAGAAAGAAAGGAGGACCATCTTCTATGGGGGATTAGTCGAAAAAGTGTCCACTTGTATACAGCAAATTATGGTTCGAAAACTCACCGAACTAGCGCTAGTGTAGAAAGTGGAAATGATATGAAAGTAGCAGCAGAGTGAAGTGTGCTGAGTTGAAAAAATGATTTTTATGCAAATTCGTTGATACATTTTTGTTATTTTAATGATTTTATTGTTGTTATTACAAAAAGAACAAATATAGACGCGATGGGAAAACTTTGTTAAGTGAAAAGTTGTCCAAGAGGACGAAAATTGAAAAGTAAAGGAAGTGATACGTCTCAACCTAGATCTTTTTTTCGACCAACAGTATGTATAATCAATTTTTATTAACTATTTAAATTTTCTTTCCTTTTTTAATTTAGTAACCTACTCTAATAATTTGTGGCGCTCTTTTTAAAATTCTTCCACTTGCTACTACAGCGCCACCTTAATTTGCTCCCTTTCAATGGACACTTTTTAACACTGAGATGGTCCTCCTTTCTTTCTACACTCCATACGAGGGCAGTATTAGGTTATGCTAATGACACATGCTAATGGCAAATTTACAAAGAATGCTGCCAACTCTTTTGTGCAGTGTTGTACCTACGATACCGGTTCGTCGAAACGTAACTATTTTCCGTTATCAGACGGTAGTTTTATTCCATGGCGTATCATTAAAATTCATCTATATAATCTGCCTGTATAGGGAGAACTGTTTTTACCTCAAATTCCGATCAGCATTATTACTGAATAATGCTGATCGGAATTTGTCGGGAATTTGACGGGAGCAATACTGATGGTGTACTGACACCATCAGTATTGCTGCCGTACTTTTTTAAATATCATACATTTTAAATACCATCAGTATTGCTCCCGTACACGAAAAAACGCCAAACTAATCCCTTTTCTCCTACAAAATGGCAGATATTTAAAAAAGTACGGCAACTTGTAGTTGTTTGTAAGGTGTCGAGTTCCAATAAACGTGACACCATTAATTTAATTACTTTATTAATTAAGTCATTGAAAATGTTAAAAATAAAATGTTTATAATAATATGTTTAAAATAAAATTATAAATCTATACCTTAGGCTACCCGCCCACGTCCTATAATCGGTGACCGATTTTTTTTAGGAGAAAATTGAACATACTGATAGCAATAGTGCAACGCACACGTCCTACAATAAGTTGGTCAGAAATAAAATCGGCGCACCCTGAACTTATTTTTCTCTGTTCTGTTCCTCAAAAGCCAAAGACAAACCTTGCAATGTAAATTCACCTTCCTCCTTTTATCCATGACGTTCTGCTCCTTTGATAGCCACAGACGGACGTTGGCGTTGAGTCGACCACAAAATCGGTCCTAAGAATCGGAGGAAAAATCGGCCCGATTATCTGTCCTACAAAAAGTCTGACTTGATACTTGATTTTATTAAAGTTAATTTACGATAGTAGTACATCACTATGAATTGCAAAAATCTGGCAACCAACGTTATGTCAATTTAGTCCAGAGATTACAAAACGGACTTTATGTAGTGCAGTAGTGCAGTCAGTGGATTTTCGGGGCGATTTTCACATTGTACATGAGTGGCTTGAATTGAAACTTATAAAATCCGAAGAAGTGAAGATTTTCTGGCTATAGCTATGGCACTCACCGTCAACTATCGCTCTTTAATAAGAAGAGTAGTATTATCGGACATAAGGACAGTCGCACGTTTCTATTCAGAGCAACCTGAAGAGGCTAATGTAGATCAAAATGCGATAGATCCAAGTAAAGATAGAACCAAAATTATTCCAGTTGAAACTAGCGTAAAATACATGCAAAGCAAAGCTTATCAACAAACCTACGGTGAAAAGGCAGTTTGGGTATTATATCGGCGAAACCACAAAGGCGGCCTTGCCCCACGGAAGACCAGAAAGTCGTGTGTCAGAAACGGTGTCATATCTACTGGGAACCCGTGCCCAATCTGTCGCGACGAATATTTAGTTTTGGATCACAGGAACACTGAACTACTGGAACAATTTATTTCTGAGTACACAGGACAGGTATGTAAATAAAACAACAAGATGGTAAAGATGTTAAGTTGGTCAGAGAGTAGCCTTTTTTCCTAAAAAGAGGAATCCATTGAAGTTACCATGATTTTACAAAATCAGTCCCTAAGGCTACTCTCTGTAGCCAATCAATTCACAAAGTATTGAGAACCAATAATAATAATAAATAAATAAATAATAAATAAATTTATTCAGTAATAGACACTTGTACAATAACAAAAACTTGTTTTTACAAAGTAGTACTTAGGTGGTAAATTATAAAGTTTCTCTGGACCCCACACTAGGATTCCCTGTGTCGTGGGGTTCAGTCTCTTCCTTAAACAGCATATTGTAAGTAACACTCTGTATAAAAGAGGAGGTTCAGATAATATTAATACTTAAAATTACTACAATATTAAGCTAAGCTTATAAAATATAACACTTCGTTTCTCTAGAATAATGTGATTTTACGTGAGCAGTATGTGTCTGTGTCTGTGTGCGTGCGTGTGGTTGTGTTTGCGTGTGTGTTTGTTAGTGTGTGTGCGTGTGTATGAGTGCAGTTTGAGAAAGTTGAGTTCTAATAACGAATAATAAGTAGGTAGCCAATATTATATCCCAGTATTTATAAGTTCTTCAGTTTCGTTGTAATTTTTAGGTTGTAACCATTTGTTAATTGCATTTTTACAACTGATGTGGGTCATGTTGAGGATGTTCTTATTTACCTTATGTAATTTTGAGTAAAGATAGGGTCCAAGAAATGAAAAAGCTCTGCGCGCAAAAGATGAACGTACTCTAGGTCGGTCCCACTTCATGGTTCTATGAGTAGAACGAGTCATGTCCTTTGCATATTTATGAAATCGTAATAACGTAGATGCTACAAATAACTGTCGCACACGGAGAATATTGCATTCAGAATACTGACGTGTAAATCCAAAACACTGTATCTCAGAAATATCTATTTCGTGAAAAGGGCTTTTAAAACTTTTTTTAGTTTTTGGTATGTTTTGGTAATGTTATTATAACATTATATTATGTGTTATATACCAAATTAAAGGTATTTTTACGTTTTATCGAGTTATATATATTTCACAACCATACTATTCAAACTATTTGAATAATCTAAGTAAACGTGTATTGCCTCTATAAAACTTGAAGAAAATGTTAAGGATTGTTTTAGCAAAACTCTGTATGTTTAGTTACAGTGTTTTGGATTTACACGTCAGAATAAAGGGTATCAGTTGAGTAGCGCCATGGTTTTTTATGTGCTATTTTTAGTATCGCTTGTTGTGCTCGTTCTAACCTGAGCAGATGAGTCTGATGAGTATGTACACATTCAGTAAAATTTAACAACATTTTTTTCTGAAACTATTAATTACAATAATTAGAGATGTTGTGCTTATGGAGCTATTTAAAACACCCACTTTACTGATTTGTACATTTGAATTGATACTCTAGAAGGAAATCCCTTGACAATTTCAGTGAATGTGTAAATATTTTTACTTGTGACTACACATTCACTGAAATTGAAAAGAAATTTTATTTTATAGTAAGTAGGTATTGATAGTTTCAAATAAAATCATTGTGATGTTAAAATGTCTATATTAAAAAGTCATCTAAAGTATACATATTAGGGTGCTTGTGAAACCTACCAGAGCCTGTTTTATACAATTAGTCCAGAAACTGAGATTTTAGTAGATACATAATATATTCACACCATTTTCCCATAATACAGAAACTACAGTTAGTACTGAGACTACAGCCACAAATTACTTTGTTTGCATTATTCAAGCATAATTTCTTTGCCCCACCTTACTAGTGAAGGTGTTAGGCAACTTTTTCAATGTTTCTTGTTTAATTATGTACTGTGAACTGTATTTATATAACATAGTTTCATACTGGTCTAAGCTGTTAGATAAAGATAAAGATAAAGATAAAGATAAATTTATTTGCGGTAACATGAGTGGATTACAATACAGATATGCATGCAATGGTGTTAAAACATTTTTTTGAACTACATGTTATACCATAAAAGGCGTACAAATATTACAAATATCAGCTTATAATTTTGATGTGCAATAATACATAACCGAGAAGTTGAAGAGAAAAACTAAACAAAGTCAGAATCTATCATTTAGGAAGTCAGTAGTACTATAATAACATTTCACAGATAGCATATTTTTTAACTTTTTCTTAAACAGAGTTGTATTTAATTGTTTTATGTCCTTTGGAATTTTATTGTATATTTTAGGACCCATACATATAATACTTTTGTGCAACATTGCTGTCTTAGATGGATGTATGCAGAGATCATTGTTACGTCGATTTCGGACGGCTTTGTCCGACAACCTTGGAAACAAGTGAAGATTATTTCTAACAAATAATGCTACTTCCATTATATATAAGCACGGTAGTGTAAGAATTTTGTATTTAATAAACATTGGCTTACAGCTGTCTGTTGTTTGCATCCCGAACATAGCCCGCATACAACGTTTTTGTGATTTAAATATGAGTTCTTTATGAGTTGAGTTGCCCCAAAAGATTATACCAAATCTCAACACTGATTCAACTAGCCCATAATATGCTGTTAGTAAAGTTGTAGTGTTTACAGTGGGAGCTAGTTTAAAAAGGGCATATGATGAGCTGCTAACTTTTTTACAGAGTTCATTAATGTGATTTTTCCAATTTAATTGTTTATCAATTTTTAATCCCAAAAATTTTGCGGTATCTACATTTTGTATAATATTATCTTTGTAAACTAATGTAATTTCTACTGTATTATGTAATTTTTCCTGTTGCCTAAAATGCATTATGTTTGTTTTTTTAAGATTAATTTTTAAGTTGTTATTATCAAGCCACGTAATTATAGAATGTAATGAATTATTTATTTCAGCGTTATAGTATTTTATATCTTTGGATGTTATCGTTACCGTACTGTCATCAGCGAATAAAGACATAGGTTCTATAGTTGCATTTGGTAGATCATTTATATAGAGTAGGAATAATAGAGGACCTAATACGCTACCTTGGGGTACACCATAAGTTATGTAACGTTTAGTGGAAGCAAAATTCTGTTCTGTTTTAGTTTTAATATTAAATTTTGAGATTTCGGTTATTTGTTGGCGATGTGTTAGATATGATCTAATTAATTCCAGAATATTGCCCCTTATACCATAAGCCTCTAGTTTATTGTACAATATATTGTGATCTACATAATCGAAGGCTTGTGACATATCACAGAAGATAGAACAGACGGGTAGTGATTTGTCAACGTGTGAAGAGACTTTGTATATAAAGTCATAAACCGCCATGTTGATGTTCTTATTTTTTCTGAAGCCCTTCTGTTCATGACATAAAATATGTTTTTTTTCCAAGTAGATATTAATTTCATTATAAAAGTATTTTTCAAAAATTTTCGAGAATATGGAAATCAATGCTATGGGTCTGTAATTTTCCATTAGGTATTTATTCTCTTTTTTTAATAACGGCCTTACAATTGTAAATTTAAGATCACTCGGAAAGGTTCCACTCTCTATACAGAGGTTTATAATGTGGCTTAAGTGATGAGAGATATCCTCGTGAACGGCTTTGATAATTTTAGTAGTAACACCATCAAAACCGACACTGTTAGTGTTTTTAAGGTTTTTTATAATCTTCTGAACATGACAGGGCAAACACGGCGACAAAAACATTGAGTTAACTTGATGACAGATTAAAGATGTTGGTTGTTTTCCGGCACCTGAAATAGGCTCAACTTTTTCGATAAAATAGTTATTAAACAGGGTTGCGATATCTGTGGGATTTGTGGTGAAGTTATTATTAATCATTATTTTATCAATTGATTCCCTTGGAATATTAAGTTTATTTTTATTTATAATTTGCCACGTTGTTTTACCTTTATTTATTGATGTATTTATTTTATGATTGTTTTGAGCTTGTTTAGTTAAAATTATGATTCGTTTTAACCTTTTTGAATAGTTTGTATATTTATGTTTATTTGTTATTGTCGATTTTCGTCTGAAATTCCATAGAAGTTCCTTTTTTCTCTTACTACAGATCTTAATGCCACGCGATATCCATTTTGGACGATTATTTACTTGAATTTTTAGTTTAATCTGTGGAAAGCACAAGTTGTAAAAAAGTTTAAAGGTTTCAATAAAATGACGGTATGCCTCTGTGGGATCGTTTGTTTCGTATATTTCATCGAAAGGTATATTTTTTATATATGTTTTGAATTTTTTTATATTTTCTGTACTGTAATCTCGCGTTATTTTATACCAGTACTTTAGTTTGAAGAGTTTTTTTACTGGAAGTCTTATAAATTGTGCTGTATGATCGGATAAGCCAAAATCCAATACATCAGTCTTACACTGTTTTTTAAAATTATGTGCAAAGTTGTCTATACAAGTGTTACTAGCTAGTCTTGTAGGTTGTTTTAGAGCTAACTTAAGATTATGATTTAACAACAGACACTCAAAATCTAAGGTAACATTGTTGCACTTTATGACATCTATATTAAAATCACCAGCTATAACGGTATTATGACAATTCAGTTTAGAAGTACACTTTAGTATATTATCAAGCTTATCAAAAAATAAATTCAGGTTAGTGGAGCCCGGTACTCGGTATACACAGATAATTATAATTTTAAAATCGACTAACTCAACTGCACAACATTCAATTACATTTGTTATGGACAATCTACTAATATGAGATAGTTCTCTAAACTTATGTACCTTGTTTACTAGAATACAAGCTCCACCTCTTTTATTGCAAGTACGACTAAAAGAAGCAGCAAGAACATAGTTATTAATGTTAAGGTGATGCTCATTTCCTGCCAGCATAAAATGCTCGGAAACACATATTACATCTATTTCGATATTCTTGTCCACTAGTTCTTCTAAATTAATGGACAAGGCATCGGATTTATTTAATAGTCCTGCAATGTTTTGATGCAGGACATTTAGATACTTAATATCGAAAAAATAATGAACATGATTCTTCTGTGACATTATTTTCCACTGATTGAGTTTTACAGTGAGTTTCGTTAATGTGGTTAATATCGTTAATTAAAATAGACAAATTTTTAAAAACATTACGCATTCCATTATTATTAATTAAGCCTGATGGCAAGTTAAACATAGTGTGGTCGTTACTCAAATTATAGTTCGAATCTAAAAAATATGCATGTTCATGGGTTAATAAATCTAAGTATAATAAATTGTTGAATGATTCAATTCTCCAGTTGTAAAGGTTGGTATCGTGGCTAAGTTTGTATGTGGGATAACAAATAATAACATTAGTGTGCGTAAGCTGTTTTAGTATGTCACGTATGTACACGATAGTATCAAAATAGTTACTCGTAACTTTAAAATCATTTTCTCCAATCAGTATTATGCAATAATCCATCTTAGTATAATCGCTTAACTTTGTTTGAATTCCGCAGAGAAGTTGCTGTGTTGATACGCTCGGTGTGAGGTAGTGGCATATATCGTACTTGCTGGGTAATAGCTCTTGGGCTATCGATATGATTTTATTTCTTTTATTGGTACTTAAAATACACACCTTGTTTTTATGGGAAGGTATAGTGGATGAATTTATCTTGTTACCAGATGTATATTGGGTATTTTTTATACTGCATTCTCTCGTGACGTTTGGTTCCCGATCTTTCATAGTCTCAACTCCAGTCGTGACTTCTTGTGAATACTGGACTAAAGAGATGTCTTTGGTAGTTTCGGTAGAATTATTTTGCTTCAGTCCTAGTTCTGTTTGTGTTTGCTTAGTTTTCGTATTTTTATTGATTTTCTTCATTGGAGAGGTGCATTTGTGTTTGGCTGGACTATTTGTTATTTTTTTATATAAGTTATTTTTTGTTACTAATTCATTATTGATTTCTCTAAGTTTACAGTTTTCTGAAGATAATATTTCAATTTCTCTGTGTGCACTTTGTAACTGTGATTCTATATCTAATAATTTATTATTAAGAATTTTGATTTGTTCGTCCTCATCGTTGGATAAGTCCGGCATACTATTTGCTGTACACTCGAGTGTTTGTGAAATGTAGCTGTCATCATTAGTTTTTTCCGATCGTGTTCTGTTACGCCGAAATGTTATGTTCTCTAGGAAGTTCATATTGTTATCGTTGATATTGCTGACCCTTTCTTAATAATTTATCTGACTTGTTTGCGTATAGTTGTATTGACTTGTGACAGTTATAACTTTAAAGAAACAATCACAGAAAGACTTCTCGTGTGGGACCGGGTAGGAACTCGCGACCCCAAAGACTATATTCTGAATTGCGTCTATAACCGTAACGCCGAGTGAGTGTTTATTCGTCGTTTATGTCTTGTTTTATGTTCGTATATAATATGCTAACTTCACATTCGCATAATAATTACTTCTTAATATACTTTATAGTTTTTATTAAATTGTTCATTTAGGTTCTCCAATATTAAATTAATTTCTACTAATTATGTAAGTTTTTTGTAGTGTGGTATTACCAAAATTCTGATTTTCAAATTTTTGAAACAGCAACACTGTGATTAGTGTCAACTGTAGTTCTTCTACTCATTACTAGATGGCGCTTATATAAAATTTCAATAGTAAAATTGATTTTTGTGTAGTAGCAACTCTGAAATTATTGTCAGTTTTAGTTTTTCTACTCACCACTTGGGCGCTAGTTGGCGTACATAGTAATTTTTGAAACTGTAATTTTTTCATTAACGGTTATTTAGAATATTTTTCATTCAATTCACTGTTTATTCTTGTTAGATCTGTACCATCACGTTAAGTTATTGTGTAATTTGTGATTTTTATCACTATTCCGTTGTTAATTATAGTACTCAAGGTTAATTTTTGACATTATTTCAATCTAATCACTGTTTCACATAAGAGTCTTGTAATTATGTTTTAACTTAAAGGTCAATTGCCACTAATAATGTCACTTCAATTGTTCGGTATTTCCACTAAAACTATTCACAATATACACAATAAAATGCTGTAATCATTTATTATTTAATTTATAAGTACGCGGGATATATTACAGGGCAAGTGTTAGAAAAAGTATTAACAGTCTTGGCAACCCTTCGATGTTAGTAATAGCCACCACCTTTGAAGTTCAAAAATGTTGTGTATATTATGTATGTATATGTGTATATTATATTGACCTTGTTGACCTTACGGGTGGTTCTGAGTGCTGTTCATCCACCGTTTTCCACTAGATTTAGATCTGGCTGGCTGGCTAGATACGTAAAAATCAACAATGCTAGGCACAGAGCTCCTGGGAGGGAGTAGAGGGTGGCAGATTATCCATGAAGATTTGCAGTTCTATAAAATAAGGCTCTCACAAAGCCACCAATAAATTCAACTACTTATTGAATATAAAAACTTTTTCATTAATGGCCAGATAGTTACTAAACCAATTGAACCTATTTGAATATTACCAGAATGTATATTGATTGGTACATTAAATAAGATGTTAGTAATGGTAAAATAAGACTAACTATTATAAACATTAATAAGGACACATTTTGTTTTCAGATATTGGATGCCTTCAAAACAGGGCTTTGTCAAAAGAAACATAAGGAGTTATTAGTTGCTATTGAAAGAGCCTGGGATCATGGTCATCTGAAATATGATGTGCCATTCAGGGAATATGATTATTCATTATACAATAAAAATGCATAATACAACTTTTGTATAAAATCAGTTTAATTGAGTAGTTTCATAAATATTACATAATTATAGACACTTTTTATTGAACGCTTTGATTGCACATCATTACCTAAATAATTAAGAAGGAAGCTCTCATGTTATTCATTTATGGCACTATTCTTACTGTTATGCCTAAAGGCTAAAGCGTCAGGGTTGGGCGCGAGATACAATTTTTTATTGCTTTTTTCAAAAAAAATCTGCTATAACATTCTAGGTATGGTGGCCAGCATTTCAAGTTATCACAAAATGTAAAATTTTCTCAGTTGATTGAGGTTTAAAATTATTTGGAGAAATTTGATAGTTTTGTATAACCTGATGTGCGACTGTACATGGCAGTAGAAATTGCGACATCAACAATAACTTATTCACAATTGAGTATTAAAACTTTTGCTTAAAAATCGTTATCGTTAGATTTTGGTGTATAACAATTATACACCAAAATCTTTTTGCATCAGCAAAATTTACACCCAAATCTTCTACGATAGCAATTTCAAGTTATTGTTGATGTCGCAATTTCTACTGTGAAATTGCGACATCAACAATAACTTATTCACAATTGAGTATCAAAACTTTTGCTTAAAAATCGTTATCGTTAGATTTTGGTGTATAACAATTATACACCAAAATCTTTCGGCGAAAAATGCAAAATTTACACCCAAATCTTCTACGATAGCAATTTCAAGTTATTGTTGATGTCGCAATTTCTACTGTTTTTTTTTTTTGGTTTTTCGCCTTTTTTTGTTATAGCCGAAAAAAAGGCGAAAAACCAAAAAAAATAAATACGCGCCCAACCCCGACATTATAGCCTTAAGTGTTTCTATTTACATACAGAAAATCCGGTATCAGGCTAAACATTATCATACTATCCAGTATTCAGCTTATTAGACCAGGGCTGAAACCTTAGAAACTTGTAACAAGTGAAAAAAAAATGTGGTTCGGGAAATGGAAGGCCCCTTTCCACTTCCCGGACTTTTTCAAACGGATGTTGCGGTTGCGTTTGTTGAACCGGTTGCTTTAGGTACCTAATAATTTACCTATGTAAAATTATCTATTAATTTTGATCTGTTTCGTTGAAGTAGCAGTTCTCTTATAAGTGCTGATTTTTCTCTTTCCAAAACTGATATCCTTTCATTTTTTCTGTTGACCTCCTGGAAAAATGAAATGAGAGGGTAAATGAGACTTTGTCCAAATTAGGAGTATCTACGTAGGTACCTTGGGTAGGTACGTATGAATAGGAGTAGGTTCGTATTTACGGAGCGCGAACGTACAGCTAAATAGTTAGTACCTATCTATTATTACATAATTATATATAATAATTTATATATAATAAATGTTTCTAAACATCGAAGCGGCATGAAAAAGTAAAAAAAAACGAATATTCCCTATCGTTCACACTGTTGACGACTGGGAAAAAAGTTTCGTTCGTTCACAGTGTTGACGAGTGGAACTTTTTTTCCTGATCGTACCTACCTACGCTTTGTTACAGAGTCAAGGCGAAGAATAAATTGAATTTCGCGCCCAAGGCGGACGCTTTAGCCTTATACGCACCTCAGCAAGTATTCTGTTTTGAGACTTTAGTACTGCAGCATTATTAGGTGTCGCTGTTGTTCCTTTTGCTGATAGCGAGGCGGCCGGTAAAGCTAAATTCATATGAAGTGACAGTTGTCCATGCCGCCATCCGGCAGCTAATGCTCCTAATTGGCGATTAAGTTCCAGCACCCGTGCTTTGAGTAATTCCAATCGCTCTTGATGTGCCTCACTCCAGGGTTCCTGAAAAGAGAATAAACGTATCTAGGTAAATACTGTTTCTCTTCATACTTTCGTTTCAGTAAGTCCCTATATCTTTCTTTTTGTATATTTTTGGATTTTTCAAGTTAAGATCATAGTTTTTTTTAGTGAAGGAAAGACCAGAAGACGCAGGTTCTACTCCTGCCCGTTGTGGAAAATAACTGCCTATAACTTATTAGTTATCTCTTGATGCATTCTTTCGAAGCAAATGAGCCGCGCACCTTCAAGTACAACGGTTGTGGTGTTAAAAATTTGCAAGACGGAATTTATGATATAATTCGTTATGCTGCCTGACGGCTTTATAATGTGCGATACCGATAGTGGTGCTAATTAAACAAAATGTTTACATGACTGCCTCATTAGTCTAGTGGTCCTAAGCACGACTGCTACGCTAGGGGTCCTGTGTTCGATCCCCAGGTCGGCAAGTGTTATTAGGTTTTTCTATTAAATTCTCAGTAGCAGCTCGGAGTCTGGCGTTGTGCCCGGCTAATGGCAATAGGCTCGTCCCCTACATGGATCCAAAACATGCTGACGAAGTGTGGGTGTACATTAGTACACCTCTGCCTAACCCTTCGGGGAATAAAGGAGTGATGGTATGTTATGTTATTATTTTCATTTCTAACTGGAACTAAAAATTGAAGTGGGTTTCGTCGCCTAACCTATGTTCTCCTAATTAATTCTCAAATACGTAGTGTAAATGTAAACCTATAAACTATCGTGTAATAAGAAGTGATTACCACATAGGCACCCATTCTGCCTGCATATCGCATTTTTTCTTGAACTTCTGCTATTTGCTTTAGGTACCATTCCCGAGCGTCCTCAACTGCTGATAAACCTTGCAGTAAGACATCCTTTTCTTGCTCTATTTGTTTCATTCGTTTTAAAAGATTGTAGTCGACACCATTATGTAAAGTGTGGCGCCGCGGTTCTCGCCGACGTGCACGGCGTATTTGTGTTTCGTTCGCTGATCTTCCATCACCTAGCCCTCTACTTTGATCTAAAGCTCGAGAAATTTCTTCAAAATCAATTTTGTCTACCGATATTTCTTCATTGTCAAAAACAGTTTCCTCCACCGATTTATAGCTATTTCTAGAAGTTTCATTCCTTTCTGTAGATTGCTTCTCCAGTCTTGGTGGTTTGGGCGGTCCATAAACTCGTCGAGAGACATCATGTTTCGGAATAGACGTTCCTATGTGGCAAGAGTCTTGGGCCAAAACATCCTTACGCCCTATCAACTGAGGCATACTAAGAGTTCTGTGTTGCGACGCGGTTTCTGAGTTTTTTAAAACCATCCAATTTCGTTCTATATTTTGTGGTTCGTTGACGTCCAGCAACGGTGCAGATGGTGGTCGGTGTGTTTGAGTACCTATTTGGGAATGTAGTCCTGTACTATCCATATCGACATTAAATCTATCCGCATTGCCAGAAGAGCTTTCAACTTGATTACGTAATAGGCATATTTTAAGGCCAGTACAGAATCTCTCAAAAGTTAGAAGGCCCTCGTGAGAAGCGACCTTCTGCAAGCTTTCTATGACACCGTGTGGTAAGCCTCTAGTACGATCATCTCGCCAACGATTTTCTATATCGGTAAGCTTTACATAACCTGTGTGTTTGTCATCCATAATGTCAAACAAAGTTCGCATCGCCGAAACAAACTGTTTTGGTAAAGACTCCATATCTCTAGAAGGAGAACGATTCATTATGAGGTACCTAGGTATTTATTTCACATTTTATGTGTCACAAAAATTAATAGTAAAATTTGTATTTATTAGCTGCCACCTTCGCAAAGCAGGTCCATCCAACAACCTTCGAATTCGTTTAGGTTAGGTATCCTTAAAAGATGTTAACTTTTTCCAAATCATACATTTTCTAAAAGTGTACACATCATATCACTGATTCACTGTGATAACATTTAGGTTAGTAATTAGGTAGTTACGTCGCGGTTATAATTTTGAAACTGTATTTTATTTACGTTTAAGTATATTAAATTCAACCGAAGTTTCTATGCATTTAGTTATAGTTCTCAATAGCGCGCGAAACACTGACACCAACGTCTATTATTTAGTCACTTTAGGTGAAAAAATCGACCGTTTATTAAACGATATGTGTTTGATGGGCGAACCAATCGGACACTGGGAGGGAATTTGCGAGAAATAATAAATAGCCTACTAGTGTGAGCGGAGAACCGGTCAAACGACATTTCGAACACTTCACAATCAAGCAGGTAAGCCGGCACAAAGTTGTACCTACCTATTCACAGCGTGCATGAAAAACGTGAGTGCGTATAAGCCTTTACGTGTATCTACATAGTTCTCAGTAATATTCAACTGTATAAATACAATATAATAATAGCAGTTTTATAAACGAAATTATGTTATAAAGGACTACCTACCTAGGCTAAGTCCATTTTACTATTACAATATAATATTTCCTCACACTCATGATTCATAGAGAGACGTGTCGTTCATTATAGGGCATTGACCGTTTGACGCAGCAGTCTTCTGATTGATCATTATTTTTTTATTGTGACGCAGCAAAATAGGAATTTATTACGAATAAATAATTGTTTATTCGTAGGGAATATATTATCACAGTAGGTATGTACCTACTCTTGAGCCGCTACACATCGTGTCATATTTTACCAGTAAAAGCTGACCTTGCACCAGTATTATAATATTCTATTCATGAGAACCTGTAGCAGTAGAGGCGCGGAACCGCTTGCTCATACTTTCTTTAAAATAATTATAATATATTCTTTGTTATTTTATTATATTTTAGCATTACATAATGCGAAATGTTCACAAAGATATGAATTTTGTAATGAATGAAAATTTCTAGTGAAAGAAAATTTCGATCTCGGGCAGGGTTTGAACCTGCGTCTCTCTGTTTAAGCACACCAGACGCTTTACTAGCGAGACGCAGATTCAAACCCTGCCTGAGATCGATTTTTTTTCACTAGAAATTTTCTACATACCGTCACGCCTGTATTCCCCGAAGGGTAAGGCAGAGGTGTACTTAATGTAACCCACAGCTCGCCGGTATGTTTAGGTCCCATGTAATAGGGGGCGAGCCTATTGCCATTCACCGGGCACGAATCCAGACTCCGAGCTGGTACTGAGAATTTCATCGAAAATCCCAATAACACTTTGCTCGACCTGGGGATCGAACCAAGGACCTCTACCGTTGCAGTGGCGCTTAGGACCACTAGACTAATGGGGCAGTCAGGTTATTGTAACTTAGGTAAATTACAAACAAACCAACCCACTGAAAAATAAGAAAAAATAACGCCATTTATTTATTTGAAAGTGTATAGGTACTCCTGAGGGTGGTCTCATTCATATTTGGTGAAGATGTCATCACTACAATTTTTAAAATAAATTATCTTTTATTATAGAAGCGTGAATCATATTCATGACAATGACTGTTACTTATGATTTCGTAACAACAGAACGCGTGTTGAGGTAAGACTAGTAAGATATGGAGAGTATTAACATCATCATCATCAACCCATTACATTGTCCCACTGCTGGGCACGGGTCTCCTCTCAGTACGAGAGGGATTAGAGTATTAACAAAAAAAGTAAAACCATTAAAAAAATAAATTAAATGTGTTTTTAATTTTTTGTCAAGTTATTTTATATTTTTCACGTTTTTTTTCCTAGTTTTATTTTCTATAAGTATCTGCTTCGTCTTGAGGCGTTCGACCCATAGTTCGCCCGAAAGCATGTAAGTACAAACATAATAGTAGGTATACATAAGTCATTGTGTTGGTAGGTATGGGAAAAAACAAATTTTGATTTATATCCGTGTCCCGCCCGGGGATTGGATATTTTCACGGAAGAGATATATTTATCTCTTCCGTGGATATTTTACTCTTACTCCACTAAAGTGCAGTCTCTAGTGGAGCATCTTTTCAACCGACTTCAAAAAGGAGGAGGTTCTCAATTCGTCTGTATGTTTTTTTTTGTATGTTTATTACGCGATATCTCCGCCAATTGTGGACCGATTTTAATGATTATTTTTTTGTTTGGTAGATCATACTTCAGAGGTGGTCCCGTTCATTTTATTGAAATCGGTTGAGCAGTTTTGAAAATATCAACAAAAATCTAAAAATTGTTTACATCGATGATATTATCGTTTACTCAGAAACGTCTTATTGGAGCAGTGCGTTTAGTTGGCTAACAAGTACTTCTAAACAAAACTTTCCGCTAAAAAAATTACAAAATAAAATTACTTTTAACAAAAAAGTTAAACCGCCTTTAAAAATAATAAAATAATGTTGTCTAAAACAGTTTGGGAAGTCGGGGGCGAAAATAAAAGACCCACTCAAATAGAAGTCACCGACTTCCCAAACTGTTTTAGACAACATTATTTTTTTATTTTTTGAAGGTGGTTTATCTTTTTTTTATTGGTCAATCCTCATAGATTGTCCGCCACCTGAGGAGGCGGCGACGATGGCCTCTCACGCGCTCTCGCTCCTGACCATGGATCCAATTACGGCCGGAAACAATAGATCACTACCCACTGCCGCGATAAGATCACGGCACTACTATACATCTCCAATGTGTGCTGCACCGGTTCCTTGGAGCAGTTCATGCAGTGGTGATAACCGAGCGTTGGCTCATGAGACACAGTTAATTTTGGAAACAGCCATGCCCCGACAACACATACATCAGCCGGAAACTGAGAGCGCCATGGCGCCTCTCCAGCCACTCCTAGGTGTCAAGCCTTACCGACACTATCGTGGCGTGCCCTGTTATTGTTGTCATTTACTCATTGCTTGCCTACGTCCTACTATCGGTATCATCAGTTAATGCGACTTTGTGCGCGTGTACTGTATTCCCCGAAGGGTTGGGCAGAGGTGTACAAATGTACACCCACATTTCGCCAGTATGTTTAGATCCCGTGTAATAAGGGGCGAGCCTATTGCCATTGACCGTGCAAAAATCCAGACTCTGAGCTTTCTGAGACCCTGGCTGAGAATTTCATAGAAAAACCCAATAACAATTTGCTCGATCTGGGGTTCTAACACAGTCACGCTGAGGACTGCGCGTGTTGTTACCATAATAAATGTTTATTTAAAAATATATATTTTAGTTTATGGTAACACCCTAAGGTTAATTACCCAAGTGATAAGCTGGCCAAAATACACTATAGCATGAACTTTTCCATTGTAGAATTAATGATTCTTGCTCATTAAAAGTAGGTGCAGAAAATATAACTTTTTATGTGCTCGACTGTACATTTCCGGTCGATTCTTATCATGAATTGTTTCGTTTCAGTAACTGTAGATTTTAAGCAATATGCTAACAGACATTAAAACTCTATTGGCTATGCCGGCCAGGGTCCATACAAAAGTGCCCATCATTCTTTAACAAAAAAATAAAAGCCTCTGGCCAAAATATTAAAAAAAAAACGAGTCATCTCACCTTGTCACTTCTGTCATCTGCTGTGACAGATAAAGTCGACTGATTCGATAGGCTGCTGTCAGTGTCAGTGTTAGACAGGTGTCTGCCTATATAAATTCTTACAATCAGCTTTAAAATAATTATTCTAGATTGCAGAACTTTTAAATTTCAATCTAAACAATAAAATAAGTAGGAGTGTAGTTTTTGAAGAATTTTCTAACATATCATAAGTTTATGAAAATATATACATAAGTGTAGAAATATAGTGTACCGTCCAGTTCTACGAACTTCTACTTTTAAAGTTATAAATTTTAAATCATGAGTAATACGGATAAAAATGATATATCCGAAATCAATCCATCAAATGGCAGTTTAAATCCAGATAAAGTCCGCAAAGGATGGGTAAAATTCGACGAAGAGAATCCAAAAACCACTGGTTCAACGGAAATCCCGCCCAGTGTTTTATCCTCAGCCGTAGCAAGTACTTCCACGCCTGCCGAAACCGCTGCTGTTTTAAAAACGGAAACTGTTCATGTTAATTTGGAAAGAGGTGACAAAAATGTGGATCCCATATCATTGGGGATGTTATCTAAGAATGTAGAATTTGTTAATGTACGTCAAGGTTTCAGTAAGTACATATTGAACTGCTATGATTGAGATAAAATGGAGTTTTGTGATTCAGTAAAAGTGCAATAAATATTTAAAGTATGATTTTTTTTAAGTTATGAATTTATTTGAATTGTAATACATATTATTAAATTTACAGCAAATGGAGACATAATTGTGACTCTGCTACCTGTAAATACTAAATGGCCTTGGGTGACAGCAGCACACTTTCGACCAGAATTAGTACCCGAGGAGTTAATGGCGCAAGGTTTAACTGTAAGTAGTGAATAATGCACATTGTGTTTCCTGTTATGTGAGATTTGCATTTGTCATGATTACCAATAACTGTTTAATTTCAGCTCACAGTTGAAGAGTATGTTCATGCTATGGAACTGCTTATTAATGATGC
Source organism: Subacronicta megacephala (assembly GCA_958496365.1). NCBI lineage: Eukaryota > Metazoa > Arthropoda > Insecta > Lepidoptera > Noctuidae > Subacronicta > Subacronicta megacephala. Next base: position 10,424,307 of record OY292515.1, on the reverse strand, counting down.
TCGTTTTACATTGTACAACATATGCTATAAGCGTGTGCTTGTTTGTTGGATAACACTTGCATTCCTTGTGCTGTTGGCACTGTTATTTTCTGGCCTGACTGGTCTTATGTTATTTTCACTGGGTGTGTTATGGCTGATTCTAAATGCGGCTGCCATATTTTTATGTATGTGGATAAAATTGAGACTGTCAAAAGGATTGGAACATTGTTTAGCAAGAGTTAACAAATTGCTCAGTAAACATAAATTGATTCTAGCCCTAGATGATAGAGGAAAAATTTCTTGTCATAAAGTAAATCTTTGCTTCATATACTTTGATTCTGGACCGTGTATTGCTCACATACAACAGTTCATTGAAAGTGAAGAAGGTAAAGCAATAATGCAGGGCTGGGAGCAGAGACTTGATGTACCAACAAATGATATTGTTATTCAAGGAACGCAGTCGACCAGATTGTCTAGGAAGCAGGTATGTATGATTTGATTGGTTTCATAACTTATTTTCTAATCACACTTTTAGGGAATAAAAGATTGCTGATTTAAAGTGTACCAAAGTTATATTGACTAATAAAATATTTGTGATTTCAAATATATTGGTGGTACACAAAATTTCTTCTTTATTGGTATTTAGTATGAAGTAAGATTGTATGCCATACCTAAGCATTCTAATGCTGCTTATTTTTCATGCAATATCTGAACTAAATCTGCTATTTTCAGTGTGTAATTGAAGTGTTGAAAATTATGTTAACAATACTTACTTTTTTTGTGTAATGAAAAGAATACATCAAAATCTTTCAGAAATTGTGTGTAGCATGGTGATTGGTTATACTAACATACAAAAAAACTAGCCACTTGATTTATCTTAAATAAACATAAACTCCTAGTAATTAATCAACTTCATTCAATAGCTAAGGGTTACAACCAAGCATTGCAAAATCAAATGACCCTCGATTCTATGGCAAAGCTTTTTAGATAGGGTATTGTTTGAGCCCTTAAAATATATATTTAATGTTGCCACCTGTCACATATTTCTTAAAATAAATTATTATTTATAATCAAAAACATAAATTTTGGTAAGCATTTTTAATTTTTTGTTTGTTTTAATTTATTTTTTTAATCACACTATGAGTATATGATTATGGAGGTGCTTATGCAGTAGTAAGTACTTACTTTGGCCTTTGGTGGAATGTGAAACTATTATGTATGAGCTGATAATAATTAACAAGTTTGACAACTTACAATTTTAATTTGATCATCATATTATAAGTTTTTGGTAAAATTTACCAATTTTTTGGCTTAAATTATTTGGTATAGTTGTAATGTAGTTTTTATTCTCAAGCTAGTAAATAATCACCTTAACATCTAATAGTCTGACAAGCAGTATAGAGCTATATTGTAACTGCGTGTCTCAAGTAATAATTGCGTGTCTGAATCAGAAGTTAGCCATTTCAAACATTGGCTCACTTAATTCACCGGACGCTCATCGGTTACTGATAACTGAAAGATTTTCTAATGTAAATATTACTGTAATGTCGGGCTTGACAGATACGCAGTTTTTTCGTGCGAAGTGTCGGTACTTATCTGACCACGAAGGTGAAGGAATTAATTGCAATAAAGTAACTACTAATAGGGTAAGGTTCAAAGGGTTCTAAGTAGTCAGCATAGCTTTATAGACTTTATGGGTATTAATATGTAATACTTATTAAATCATAATATCTAAATCAAAATTATTAATTACAGAAGTAATGACTTAAATACCAATGTTTCCAATAGTCAACCAACTAGTGCAAGGTCAGTCAACCCTAGTACTCTAGTAGGTATCAGTTGATGTTTTTTAGGGTTCCAACCAAAACAGTAAACCACTATTGCCAGGTATCAATGTTTTTAAAAGGTTTTCAGGTTTGTCGAAATAATCGGTCCCCTTGACTGGTATTTTTTTTTTTGAAATCACATTGAAAAAGGGCCATATTATAGCATTTTTGTAATATAAGATTCCGCAATATCGCTAAAAAGCTTGCAATTATATATTTTTTGCAAACTACCTAATGTGGACCATCAGTTGTACCTACATAAAAGAAGTTGTAATTGACTATTTAATATCAGTACTTAGTTATAACTGTAGTGTTATTATAATTATATTCTTTTCACAGTATTTCTACTCATTTAAAACTTAAGTTGAATCATTGCATTATGAATTCTCATTCACATGTGCACTAGACTCGCCTTTTTTTTACTCTAAAAGTGTCAAAATCCTTTCTTTTCCCAAGTGCCGCCTATTCTCAGTCTAGTCCTAACTATTATTTAATTTGTGATACAATACTGCAGTATAGTCTGTTCGAACGAAACTACAGGTATGGTGGACTATTTTTCGCCTTTAATCAATAATCCAATGTCGAACGTCTCATGCAATTGGAATTGGAAATATTTTGTTGAATAGGTGGTTGAATATTGGTGTTGTATGTTTTTATAGGATTTCCAGTCTCAAAATTCTCTTTGGTTCTAACAGTTTAAGCTGAAGAAGATTGTAACCCTCAAATTCTCAACATTTCAAAAGAGTATTTTGAGACTAATCCGAAAATTATGGCTAACTTAATAAATATCATAATATCAAGCACCTACTAACTACACTATGTACCCATCCTTTAATTTTAACACGATTGGTTTGGTAGACTTATATAGTTTTTGCGGGTAAGCAAGGCATACGAATGTGCAGGGTATGGCAGAGCAAGTGTACCTCCGGTACCTGCAGCGGTGGGGGAAAGACTTCCTGCGCCGCCGGCTCGACTGGACCCTTGACGAGGAAGGCGGCAACCCCGCCGCCCCACGTCATTTAACACAAGCGCTCTGTCCTTGTCAATATGTTGAGGAAGTATTACGGAACAAAGAGCCCAGAGATACACGCGCTTGTTGCCCGCTCTGCAACGATTGGCTCAGGCGTCGGGGTCTAGATTGACCAAATCTCTTCACTTTGGCAAGTCTACAGATTTGTTATTGTTTACGGATACTTTATTTTTATTTACCTATCTTAATCGATTATTATCTCATCTTTCGCAGGAGCGAGGGGTTCTTCTATATTTACGATATGCGGGACGCTGGGGATCGCAGGCTATTAAAAATCGACTCAACCTCAGCAGTATTGTCCCTGGGCGCCACGGTGAGAAATATGTTTGTCCTTGTCAGTTCATAGAAGAGCACCTTAAGGTGAAACCCCCCGCAGGCATTGCTAAATATTTTACACTTCCTAATCAGAATGTTCAGATTTATTAACTATGCCATACCATTATAAAAATGTAACTATTCGTCCATATTATACAATGAATGTTAACAATCCGTCCATGATATATATAATATCATAACTTTATAATACTAGTTATAACGAAAACGTACTTAAATATATGTAAGTAATTCTAGTTTAACTTAGCTGGTACCTAGGTCACTGTATAAATAATAATATATACTATACCTAAGTAGGTAACACAGTAGGTTAAGAAGGCCGCTCAGGTCAATGAATTTTATATACAACTGACGATTTGTATCCGTGCTATATTTAAGGTGGGGACTATGCCCCAGATGCTGAACAAGAAGCATTAAAAATATCAGTAGGTACTAAATATTTATCAAATTGTTATTATTATCATTTGTGAACATACTATTTGTATCATATGCGTATATTACAAAGTTACACGTGTTATTTCAATCGGAGACACGGGGCTCGGGCTACGGCTCGGGACCGTTTTTTTTAATAATTTCAGCTACAAACTTGTAAGCTAACATACAAAAAAAGTCTTTCAAATTTGACTCAAAAGTTAAAAAGCCACTATGAATTTTGTATAAGTACAGTTAATACTTTGTAGTGAACGTTGTAAATTTTGATATTTTTCTGCTGTACCATATTTTTTTTTTCTTATTAGTAGGTATTGAGGTCAACGCATTTTTATATCAAAGAATAATTCAATATAAGTACCTAATAAATATATAGAAAAAGATAATCATAGCAAGTAGGAGCTCAACAGCCCCGACACTCAGCACCCGTTCACGAGCATGGCCTGTGAATCTGCGCTTTTTGAGTAAAGGAAATAAAACGACCCGGCATGACATTATCAGCAGGACATTTAAGTTACAATGACAAGCGCACCACACGCAACAAAACCGTGTGAAACCACCAACAAAATTGCCCCGAGCTTTCATCTCAAACACCCGCTAATGTTTTTTTACATCAGTATTTTTTTTAACCTACTACGTAGTACTTATATCATGTTATAAGTATAAGTATGTTATGGTTAAATAACATTTTAGGTCTAAAAATATGGCACGGAAACAAATCAATATCTTTATTATAGTATTTTTTAAATAATTTACATTACAGTCCATTTTACAATACTTTTAAGTACCTAGTATATATTTTTAGTATTTATGTCGAGTGGCCATACATTTTTAAACTTCAACTGTTGTACAGAGATAAGTATTTTATTCGGATATCTGCCTACAGCATTATATTCTCAAAAAGATATAAAATGCTGTTTATTTTACATTGTTTTAGTAGATGATTATTTATTTTTTTATTTAATTTTAAAATTATCAACTATTTTCTGAGTAAAATGGAGCAGGAAACATGGCCGATTTTTGTATTCACTCCTCTGATGTCAAAAAATCGATTGGATTCTAAGGTTTAAAAGCGTATGAAATTTAATATCGCTGTGTTCCATAATCTACCTACTTATGTACCTATACAATAAAAATGGGTCACCTGGTTAAATGGATGAAAAGGCTACTCATATTCTAATCCAAAAATATTTTTTGGCAATAACCTATCCATTTTAGTGTTATATTCTTGTAAATTCGTGAGTACCTAATATCACCTTAGTTTCGCATCAAAACAGCTGATTTATATATCTATTTAAAGTTTAAAGCTCATTAAAACAATCAGATACAGGTTGGTATTTAGTCACGGATTTATCTCTTCCGTGTATTTAGTCATCTGCACCCGTTAAATGGGTGATTCTATCCGTTTATCTGACCAACTTCACCTATGAAACCTGTAGCTAATACGGGAAAAAGAAAGAAGTCGTGTGGCGTAAATGTGGTCTGCCGAGTTTGTATATGTAGAGAGATGTATTTATTTTTCACGAATAGGGTATGAGTGATGGAGGAAAAGTTATTTACGACGACGGAGAGGTTTAGTCACCTGCATCCTTTAAGAGGTGATCATATACAAATAGTATAATGCATCTTAATTACGTATTATAAAGTTATTTTAGTGAAGGAAAAATACGGCTGCACAACTCAAAGATATAAAATTATTTTAAAGGCAAATTTCGACCTGGTGGGTGGGACTCGCTGTGACTTCGGTCTTCGGTGATAGCGTCCGGTGTACCTAACCAAAAGACGCAGGTCCGAATAATGACCGCAGTCGTAATTCTCCTTCACTAAAATAACTTTATAATCTTTTCATGGAAAATGCTTATAAAATACAAAACCATACGTATGTATTCATAATATACTGCAGGTCTGCAGCGTATTTAAGCAGGTATTAAATAAAATGCCAGTATTCAGTGTTCCTTAGTGCGACTGCTACGCGGTTATGGTCCCGATTCAAAGATCGAGCAGTGTTATTCGATTTTTCAGTAGCAGCTCGGAGTTTTGGATTTGTGCCCGTTCGATGGCAATAGGCTTGCTCCCTATTACACGGTACCTAATAATACCGGCAGTATGTGTTTTATTAAATTATTGCAATTTAAAAATCATTACGTTTTAAATACATACTAATCTAGAAACAATGAATCACAATCATGCAGACATATGCATATGCAGTTGGATTGCAGTTGAAATGCAGTCCGTCTGTCTAGAGCCTAAGACGATTTAGACGCTAGTTAGAGAGGTACCTTGCTTACATTCCACACTATAGGTACCTCTCTATAAAGACAATAACAAAACCATACAGTGCTACCATCTTTCTGGATTGTAAGTAGATTCACGTTCGCAATACTCATATCGCACTCAGCAGTCGGCTCACGTCCGCAGAAGTTAGTAGGGATATGGGTGTAGAAATCCGATGTTATCAGGTCCAATCTTATGCTCCATAAGCAAGTTGCGCTGTCGGCCTTTATGTCTAAGGCTGTTCATACAATGTATCTGTTTGCTCACTCGCCATCAAGCGCTTGCAATGTTGAAATTTGAATTTTCTATAATCTTTTATTATCGATGTTATCGTTACTATCGTATTGTTGTGTGTCTAAATAGAAAAATACTTATACAAATGGACTATCGTAACAGAGTAACTTTTAGAGTCCGTGGATTATACAGTAATCGAAGTCATGTTAGCATTTCCTGATTTCCCTTTCAAGCGTTAGCACGTATTTAATTAAAGTGGAAATTAATAAAATATGGACACAGAGGGAGAATGTTTTGGTGACGTCGACGCTACCACGGTAGCAAAGCGACAAAAGTAAGGGACTTGAATACGCTCAAATATTTGTCTGAGTGTAATTGAAGCATAACGCTCACAGTAACGCGTGGTGTGCCAACCAGGACCACACTAATAACGTATCTCTTTCTTTTAGAAAATATTTTTTATGCTGAATTCAATGCCTATGGCATAGATTACAATCGTTTAGGCACTGCTTCAATCAAGTCATCATATCTTTGCGTCATTATGAATTTAACTTATTAGTATTTTCAAAGTTGTTTTAAACATTTGTTTAATCTGAAATAGGAATATTACAGAAAAGTTGGTGAATATGTAAACATGGTTTAGATGCCTATTACAAAAGGCTGATATAATAAATAGGTATACTTGCGTTTTTTTTTTCTGAAATAATGATTATAAATCTTCCTGTATGCATTTAAAAATGAATTTTACATTTTGAATCTCAAACGAAAATTTGTACTCCATAATTTACACGCATACCTACTTCTTTTTACTAATGTACATATCATACACAACATACAATATAAATGTAGGTACTAAATACTAAAATAGGTTGTATCTAAGTAGTGATTAATTAACAACACATTCCGTCCTGTAATTGAGTGTTATATTTAATGTAAAAAACAATTGATATACTTATGTACCTATATATAATTTTTATTTATTTATGTTGAATAAAATATACCTACATATTTTTTAAATTGTTGTTATTCGATGTGCCTGTTAGGTAATTACTATTATTATATGCTATAGGTATTTATGTACCATACCATATGGTGAAAGATAATCTTGGATTCTTTGAAATTAAAATGTAAGTAAGTGTCTTCCTACTGGACAATCCGAAGAGTGGCAAGTTCGGCGTTAGTAGGACAGTCTGACGTAGTTAGGTACACACAACAACACATCAAGCTATAAAGTTCAGAAGTGGAACTCACATTGTATCGCATCGCTTGCAACCAATATGTATTTCCATACACTGAGAAGTCGGGTTATACTGGAATTGATACCTTGACAGACTTCACCTGCCATGCCGTGCCGATAGTGGGCGCCGGCGCCGGGCCTAATGATTGATGATGACTACCAAGGGTGGTCAACCAGAAGCGTATAATTATAGTATAATAATTATGTAAATAAAAGCAACGCGTAAAAATATACGTAATATATTTTAATAACTTATTAAAAGAGTATCCAGAACTGGACCTGGAAGCTATCAGTTCTATTAATTACAGTGCAAATTTTTTTCAACATAATTGATAGTTACAACAGTACCAATGTAATTAACTTATTAACCATTACGTTACCTAGGTAGAGAGGTACTTTAAGCTTACAGGATTAGCTGGCATGAGGTAGTCTCCAGAGAAGTGACCCGATGATTTTCATTTCTGTTGTAGGTATATATTTTGTTTTTTAATATAAGTAATAATGATTTTTACCTACCTAAAATGACTAAATTAACAACCGGCGACCTCGATAGAAACCTAAGTTTTTGATTGGTTGTCCTAACTTGAAAAGTGGTGTGTTTCATCTTGATACCTACGGTGCGCCTAGAAGCAGAGGTACCTTTAAATTGGTGGACCATAATTCTTCTCCTCAACGGCTTGATCGATTCCATCGATCGATCTTAAACGAGGTTTTTTTTGCACCTACATAGTTCTTTGGTTAGTTGGCCAACCTGTAGGTAGTGTGTTGTCACTTTGGGATGTCTGCGAGAAACCGGGGGCAATAGCTAGCCATAATTAACTAGAAGATCCTAGGAAGTAGGTACCTACCCTACGGAAAAGCAAGAAATCCCAGTTTTTGGGTTACAATGTGGCGGCAGCTTACGAACATGAATAGGTGTCTTACGAGTAAAGCGTACTTGCGCAAAGCGCATAGTTATAAATACTTATCTACCTTTGCTAAATTTGATAAAGGCGTAACCAGTAATACCTAAGTACAGTGAGACATAAGAGGCATACCTACCGGTAAATAAACTAACAGATTATGATAAATAGATGTAAATTAAAAGCAAGTACATAGGTAGTAATAAACTCGGTATTTACCTAATATCTGGGTGGAAAAGTGACCGGAGTTTTCGGTTCTGTGAATAAGGCTCTTAAAAAACTGATGACTGGGTTGTTGTCTTCTCTTTTAGATACCTGTTCTGCACTAAAGTATACATAAATAAATACCTTACCTACGGAAAATACTAACTACTAAGTACAACTTGTTTTGTGATATAACTCGGCAAACGAGCAGGCGAGCTACCTGATGGTAAGTAGTCATCGCCGCCCATGGATATCTGCAAAACCAAAGGAGTTGCATATGCGTTTGCGAGCCTATTTGAGGAAAAGGGAGGGGAAGAAAGGAGACTGAGGGAGAAATTGGGCCTCCGGCGTTCCACACTCACCGTACGATACGCAACAGTAGGTATGCATACTGTGATATTCTGTGGGAGGGTAGTACTTCCCCGATCGTGCGACCCATTCATGTTGGCATGTAGACATGCCAGCAGGCACTAGGTACTACTACAAAATCAATCCGTGGGTCGTCCACGGATCGGATATACGTAGGTACTTACTTTATAACATACATACATACCATCACGCCTGTATTCCCCGAATGGTTAGGCAGAGGTGTACCTAATGTACACCCACAGTTCGCCGGTATGTTTGGGTCCCATGTAATAGGGGGCGAGCCTATTGCCATTCACCGGGCACAAATCCAGACTCCGAGCTGCTACTGAGAATTTCATAGAAAAACTCAATAACACTGCTCGACCTGGGGATCGAACCCAAGACCTCTAGCGTAGCAGTCGTGATTGGGACCACTAGACCAACGAGGCAGTCAACCACCAAATTTTAGACCAACGAGCAGTACTTTATAACATCATTTAAGAAACAAAAATAAGAATTACCCAGTGAAAGAAAAATTCAGCCTCAGGCAGGGTTTGAACCTGCGACCCAATGGTTTAGTAGGTACACCAGAGCTTCTGAGCCCACTGCCTGTGATGTCGAATTTCTCTTCCACATTTTACGTCTTCAGGTGACGCCAGCATCATCTATTGAAGACATTACTATTTCTTTCAACCAATACGACTTCCTTTACAATTAGTACAATGCCAAAAGATGTTGCCTTACCGTATTTACTGCTTATTTTTTATAATAAGAGGCCAACTTTTTTTTTACTGAAAAATTCATATCTTTGTGAACATTTCGCATTATTAAATGCTAATAAAAAATAAGCAATAATAAAAAAAAATAAGTAAATAATATTTAATGCAATTCCTGACTTATGAGCTCAGATCAAATAAAAAGTTAAGATGGAACTTTGCGAACAAAGAAGTGAGGCCGGCTAAAACTATACAACACACAATTACACGCACACTAAATTAGTTAACTACGCCTTATATTGTCAGTCGAGCTTATCGAAAGCTCGACTGACAAGATAAGGCGTAGTTTCGGTATACGTGTGTGCGTCTAATTGTGTGTTGTACACGGCATGGCGTAGTTTTAGGCGGCCTCACTTCTTTGTCCGCAAAGTTCCATCTTAACTTTTTATTTAATCTGAGCTTATGAGTAAAAGCATCACGCACATATTTAAAAGAATGACTGTAAATGTACTATCATTTATTGTAAGTAGGTACCTAGGTATTATAGGACTGCCTCATTAGTCTAGTGGTCCTAAGCGCGACTGCTACGCTAGAGGTCCTGGGTTCAATCCTCAGGTCGAGCAGTGTTATTGTTTTTTTCTATAAAATTCCAAGTAGCAGCTCGGAATCTAGATTTGTGCCCAGTTAATGGCAATAGGCTCGCCCCTATTTGCGAACTGTGAATGTACATTTCAATACTCAATATTTTATTGCATTCCATAGTGTTTCATAAAGGTGGTAACATAGTATCTTGGATTAATAAACCTCTGCCTAACCCTTCGGGGAATACAGGTGTGATGGTATTGTGGTGATCGGAGTATAGCACTTTTTTAGACGATAACTATAAAGATTACATTAACAATAAACAATCATCTATTTTATTTAAAAGTAGAACTGTTGGAGGGGTCCGTCAGAAGACGACGTACCTAACACATGCTTTCCTAAGGGCTTCGCCCTACCAATAATATAATTAAATAAACCACAGTTAATGGTTTCATACTATTTTATTTACATTCTACTTGGCGCCCTGCTACGATCCCCTACAGTACGCGGGTCTCTTATTGTATGGGAAGCTTATACAATGCGAGATCTACTTAAACTGGATTTGTATAGGTTGACCTGTAGCCGTGAGTACCTAGGTATTATATCGTCTCTGCTTGGGCGAGTTTTTTTTTTTTTTTGATTTTTTGCAAATTTGATTATTTTAGCACATCATGAAGAATGAATTTAAATTTGGCGCCCAATGCTGAACGCTTAGCCATAAGGCTGATCGTCTCTCCGTGGGCACCAAATTCATTATTCGTGTTAACAAAGATATGAATTTCCTAATTAAAGAAAATTTCTTAGTGAAAGAAAAATTCGATCTCAGGCAGGGTTTGAACCTGCGTCTCTCTGGATAAGTACACCAGAGGCTTTGCCAACTAAGCTACCGAGACCACTGCCTGTGATCGAATTTGTCTTTTACTAAGAATTTTAATTAGAAAATTCATATCTTTGTGAACATTAATTCGCAATATTTAATGCTAAAAAGTAATAAAAAATAATCATTATTCGTGTGTTAAAAACGTAATATCATTGATGTCGCAATTTCTACTACTTATCTAGCATTTGTAGTATTTTTTGCTTTCTGTGATTTGTTGTGTGTTCGCACAATTCGTGCTATTCTTAATTAAATTAAATGGATAATTAGTATGTACATACCTATGTTTACTATACTAGATCAGTATTTACCTGTTTTATTTGATGAACCCGGAAGATCCTTTGCGCAGACATGTCACAAAAAATAAGGTAAAGAGAAGGTATAAACACCGTATAAACAGGAACACAATTTATTAAGTGTACAAATTATAAATAAGTACAAAAAAACTATATATCACGGTAACATTTTATTTCAAAATAATGATAATGGAACAAAATATAAAATTTTAATTCTTCGATAATAAGTAGTATTTATAACTAAACAAAAAATACAATGGTAAAGTAATTTCGTTTTCCTGCTGACTTACAGATTTTATTTTTTAAAATATCACAGAAGGAATATCAACTCAATTGTTGAAAGTAGGTAGGAAATAGCTATTGCTAACGCTATTGGATTGATTCTTTAACTCTAGTAAAAAACAGTTTATAAATTCTGAATGAAGAACATCAATATGCAAAGAGATGAATTAATTTGGCGCCCTGTCCACTCCAGTGAGGCGGGGCTAGGAAAATATTAACTGATAGCATTTCTTCATTATGTTCGGTTCCCAAAGCCACTTAGTGTTCATAGAGCAATAACTTTAAATGAAGTTAAACTCGGGAGTATGGAGGCAAATGTACATGTGACATTGTCGAACTAGCTTCACTTTGAAGACCCAAGGGCTAGGGTATTTATTGAGGTAAACATAGTTTTTTTCTTTCATATTCACCTATTTTCGGTTGGCGTAGGTACACATCGTGAAAGCAAGCGTAGCCCCGACATATAGATGAACGTTACGATACGATACGATACGTTATAAATTTATTTATTAATGTTATACTTAGTAAATATAACAATAATAAACCTAATTTCAGCTCTAAATTCACTGAAAAAACTGCACAAGCTTGTGTTCTTAAGAGGATAGTATCCGCTCCGCGCTCCATACAAACGTAGTTTGGTCTTATCTTGAATATTAACAAATGAAAGTCTTTGGAATTTTGCAGTAACAATCTTATCATTAAAATACGTGTTCCTGTAGTATACAATTTCATTTCAATATACGGTTAAAAAGTTACACGAGCTCAAAGATTGGCAATTTTCGTTGAAAAACGGCCCAACTTTATGCTAGTATTTCTCGACAATGTATCAATACAGAAACATTCTGATTCGAAAGAAACCCAGATAATATAGTGAATATATTTTTACAAGATTTTTTTTTACGTATTAACAATATTATAGGAGTAATCTCCAAAATTCGGAACATAAGAAATACGCGTGAAAATGTTGCAAATGTATTGTTGTTTCTCCTCTCGGGCACGCGTTCGCATCGCGAGGGATAGAGACAGCGACAACTGTGCAACATTGTTGCGTTCGAGAGGGACACTCCTCTTAAAATAAAAACTTGCCATAAATGATACAAACTAATGAATGATCTGAACCTCTTCCTTTGTTTTGTTGTTGAAGCTATAAGTATGTTTAACACTTTTTACAGCTGAGAATCAAAAGATGAATTGAAACCAAATTATAAAACCCATTAGTAAAAAAACGGATTGACATAATTTTTTGTTGATTTTTATTGAGAAGATATGTAAATGTAAGGTACAGTGGGTTATAGCTGTTACCTGACTCACCTTGACAGACCCTGCCGGCCCACCTAGGGTGGGTCAGGACAGTATGTTACATTGATGTGTAATATTATATACAGGCTGCCTAGTAAGATAATGACGATACTTAGGTAAGGACATGATATTTGGCGATCATAATTATATGAAGAAAACAATAACATTAAAAATAAATATTAATTGCCTACTCTTAGCCGAAAGTTAAGTTATTCATTATGCAAAGCATGGATATTGCACTGACACACCATCCACCACGTGCTGCGCTATTAACACACAATAGATACCTACATTTAGTAATAATGAATCAACGTTATCAGCGTCGTGCGTCAGGAATGTAGGTATCCACACTTTATAGATTTATAAGGAAATTGTTCAAAAATTAAGTACCTATTTTGATTACATAATTAGAAAGCGAATCGAATACTGAGTATTCTCCTTAAGTATCTATCATCAGTGTCTCACCAGTCACCCTGTATAATCATGCTGTATCGAACGGTAATATTTTCTAAAACTAAAAATCTATCTGTGCATGTTACTGATTAACTAACATACCACCCGTTAAAAAACAAAGTTAAGATTTTTTTACGTACGTTCTATTTCAAAGTTCTTTTGTCCCAGGTAGTTCATCACTTTCATCCTTGTATTCATAACACAAGGATGAAACTAATAATCCATCTCGGTTTTATTAAAATAGATACATAATTTCATAAATTGACTAAATTAATACTTAGGTTAAAACATCGTTAAATGAATTTAAAGTTACCCTGTATGATTATAAAAATATAATTCCTCACATTACCTATTAAAATTTTCTAAAACCATTTTGACCTACATATTTTATCAAACACAATTTTTTGTTAGATAAACAATAATTACTATTTAGTTAAAACTGAAAACAATATACAAGTTTTACCGGTAATATGAACATACAAAATTAAAGCCGAAGAATGTAGCGTAGTTATTCAGTTAGTATTTTAAAGGAGTCATTTGAGCAAATACATTATGGACTGCACTTTTGCTACCTTACTTATAGACGCTGACTTAGTTGTTTCGTTGGTCACTGTTTCTCTTACTTAATATCACAGAGCATTCTGAATTTGACCGAATACAAGCTAAACAAGCCGCCTCTGGCGATTTTTCTTTTCGCTTCTTGAGACAGTGTCGAGCGAAAATTTCAACACGAGATCTAGAGGCGACGGAGGGTAGTTCGCTACATTTCAAATTATCGTGTGAATTAACGTTATAAGCGAAGCGATATTTTCGCGGCTCAGTCATTAGGGTTTTATTCCAAAACGCTTAGTAAACGTTTATTCCTCTGTCTATGTTTTATATTTTTTTTCATGCACCATTCATTATAACCTTTTTCAGCATTATAACCTTTTTCTTTTTCTCTTGATAACCCGTCAATGCATACAGTTTCCTCATGAGGACATAACAATAGATTTTGCATTGTGTCTACAATATGCCGCTTGACAAGTTAATAAGCTTTTTCGAATAATGGGGTAACTAGCTAGTCAACAGTTATAAATAAGGATAGTCTTTATTTAAGTAATAAAATTAATTCCTACGGGTTTTTTTGCGGGATAACTTGGATAAGTCGCCGCATGGGTACGGGTTCACGCCTGTGTAGTTACGCTGTTCTTTCACTTGGGACTCTTTATCGATTGGTGAAATAATATCTCTAGTGCGCTTAAGTTTATTTTCTGCTTCTTCATCCCTTAAGTCTAAAGAGCAAGCCAGAGACTCAAGCGATGTCACAGTAGAAGTATTAGCCTGTACTGTTTCGCGAACAGAAAGATCAAGGAACGGTCGATTTTCCAGTTCAACGACGCTGGGCTTGGGGGTAGCCACAAATGAAGATGATCCCTCGAGTGCAGCAAGTTGCATGAGGTCACGCTGCGACTCACGTGCTTCCATCAGAAATATGCTCTCCTGTTTATCGCCAGAGAAAGTCATCAGTCCACGAATCCAAATTCAGTTAATAATTACACAATAAATTACACGCGTAACATTTGCAGTGTACCTGGCACACGAATTGAGATGCTAAGGGCCCACTAACAAACAAAAGTGTTTGATTCGACTTTACTGTCAGTTCTATCTCGCAGATGAATTTTACGAGACTTTGGTCTTAGTCAAACTGCCAAAATCAGTCACGTTCGCTAGCACTCGAGCTACATTGTGACTCTACTCACAAAAATACCGCATTCATTAGAGTTATTTATCACAAACCCAAAACCCTGGGTGGGTTCATTGTTATTGTAAATGCGATATTAAATAAATGTCTATGTAAATTAAGCACGTATGCCAGCATTGAATCATTAATGTAGGTATGAATTTCTTTAAATTTCTTCATTATGTTTAAAAATATGGATGAATACGCAAAATGGTTCTTTAGACTATAACCAAATTTACAAATAGCTCAATAAAAAATCTATTTTATGGTAGAATAAAGTTGCAAGATACGTATTCGTACCAAACCTAGATTTGCTGTGGGTAGAAACGTCATGCAGAATACAGAATAAGTAGGCATGGTTAAAATTTGTTTTACCATAAAATCTATTTTAATAGTTTTATCATGCAACGTGAATGAGGTGTTAGTAAGCTACATAAAATTAAATAATAGTTTATTAAAAGATATGGTAGTATCGCTTGGTCTGTCAGTCTTTTGCGTTAGCGTCATGTTTAGTTTACAAGCAGGTGTTCTCGTTATGTCTCACTGGTATATTAGAACAATGCATTACCTTCACTTCTTTGGTGGTGTATTGATCGAGTTTATCATATATGACAGCATGCAGTCCCATACCCTTTAACTTCTTTATAGTGTTTTTGTTATTGTTGTCGTCACCCCAACAGAATATTATTAAACCAGCATCTGTTGCCAGTTTTACCTGTTGAGAATAGAGACGAGACACAATTGACTTTTATTCTATATTCAAAGGAGTAAGTATCTAACAGAGAGATGAACGCAGAGCTTAAAATTTCAGTCCTGAAACATTTTATATTTCATGAGTGAAAACCGTCCGTCGTTAAAGAAATTGCGAAAGTAATTTTTCATTAGTTCAATACATATGTAATTTTAGGTTTTTATAATACAAATTTAAAAAAAACTTGGACGGTTTTTTATTATAACGTAGAGCTGTGAAATGTATGAATGATGAATGTTTCTTTTCCATTTACATGAATCTTTATAGCAAATGTAGATAAAGTATTGTATACTTCGAATGTAATATGTTCGTATAGGAGACATCATTCTGACATTGAGAGCGGTCACGTGAATGTGCGTGGACGTTAGCCGATTTATAAACAGATATGGTTCAAGGTCATTACTGTAATATGCACTGAGTTTTATCTTGTTATTGATTGGGCAACTAAAATGTGATGCTTTATCACATCTACATCAAATACCTATGTAATAATAGTAGCCATGGATCTGTACCTACATATAGTAACGTTATCAGGTATATTTGGTACGATACACGTGGACACATTGGAACAGCGACCTAGTCCTCATGTATGAAGACCTAATTGTTATATGTGTCGTATCTGTCCCTACCTGGGTAGGGTCTCTGAGTAAGTCTTCGGTATGTACAACAATCCCCAAAATTTCTGTACTAACTGCACTCTGAACAGCAAGTGGGATGGTAGAACATCTAGGGTCACGGTATGGTTCATATCTTTTTGTTATACCCTGAAAAAAGATACATGAAGACATTAAATTACATTTGGGAACAAGAGCTTATGGTTTATTTAAAGAACCTTAATAAATTGTGTGTGTAAAATACTTACAACAGTCAAAAACATGATTGGGTATTTATTTTGCTTATTCCTCACCATAGTGCAAATATCAGGATTGAAACAAGAAAATACAATGCGACGATCACCAGCATGCTTTAAAACAATTTCTAATACCTGAAAATAGCAAGGCAAAGCAAAAGCTATTACTAATGATTTTGATTTATTATTAGTGGGTGCCAAAGTATTGGTACTGTGAGCTGTAGGTCTTACTATTGGAGATAGGAACCCAGTTTTTTAGTAAAAATAAATCTTAATGGACGGTCGACGTCGAAGTCCTACATTCGTAGTGACTAACTTAACGTACTTCGCGTAAAAACTGCAGTTTACCACATGGCAGCTATGCCAACAGCTTAAGGTCTGGCACGGTTGCTGGATTCCATCCAGTGGTAGGGCCTTGCCCTTACATGCCCTACACCGGGACCCGGATCGGAACCCCAACGAAAGTTCTTCATTGCGCGATAACTGATAAAAAGACCAAAGTGGTCCCAATCGCGACTGCTGCGATAGAGGTCTTGGGTTCGATGCCCAGGTCAAGCAGTGTTATTGGGTTTTTCTATGAAATTCTCAGTAGCAGCTCGGAATTGTGCCCGGTGAATGGCAATAGGCTCGCCCCCTATTACATGGGACCTAAACATACCGGCGAACTGTGGGTGTACTTTAAGTACACCTCTGCCTAACCCTTCGGGGAATACAGGCGTGATGGTATGTTATGTTAATATTATCTGTGTCTCACCTTATCAACATAACAATTCATATCAAATGGGTTGTTTAGTTCAAAGGTACCATCTTTCATTTCCATGGTCCACTTCAATTCGACATTGAAACCAACATGCGGATCTATAATTTTAAGTGTCTCTTCCAAAGTAGGAAAAGGTTGATGTTCCTCTAACTCATCATCGAAAAATAATATTTCTTGATTACGGCCTTCAACTAAGTGATAAACCTGTAATAATAAGGAATAATTATTTTACTTATTTTTTATTATTTTTTAGCATTAAATATTGCGAAATTTTCACAAAGAAATGAATTTTCTAATTAAAGAAAATTTCTAGTGAAAGAAAAATTCGATCTCAGGCAGGGTTTGAACCTGCGTCTCTCTGGTTAAGTACACCAGACGCTTTGCCAACTAAGCTACCGAGACCACTGCCTGTGATGTCGAATTTCTCTTCCACCTTCTACGTCTTGAGGCGACGTCGGCACCATCTGAGATCGAATTTTTCTTTCACTAGAAATTTTCTTTAATTAGAAAATTCATTTCTTTGTGATAATTATTTTACTTTGTTATTTTAGTTAAGTGTAACTAATATTACCTTTATAGGAACATCTACTTTTATTTATGATTTGGATTTTATTTATTTACTTTTAAAACAATCATTGCATTTTTTTACGTTTGAAATATTATTAAGACATTCAACAATTCCATACATATTAAGGTTATGGAAACCTTAGTTTCAGTGGCGTAGCGTGGGGGGGGGGGGGGGCGGCGGCGGGTGAGGTCCGCACCGGGCGGCACTTTGGAGGGGGCGACATTTCACTGGTGGTAAAAAAAAATGTTTTTTTTTTTTGTGAGAACAGTTTACTTTTCAGTTTAGTTTAATCATGCCCTCATTTTTTTGTTATTCATCAGTGGCGGATTTAGAGATTTGCCGCCAGTAGGCTATACAAATACGGCCGCCCCTACTGACCCCTGCAATTTAATACTGTAGTACACAATTTATTACATATTTTTTTGTTGTTCTTCAATTTTGCCTTCCTTTAATCACTTTTTCCTTATGATTGTGAATAGGGAATCAATATGTCAGTTCCTAATTTATTTAAACAACCAAGAATTTATTAAACGATTAGGTACACAAGAAATAGTTTTGGGTCTAATACTGAGTTGTGAAAAGCAAAAAAGATGTGGTAAGGTATGCGATAATACAGCGATGGCCGACCGCATATTAGACCGAAGAATAGATTACGAATAGTTACGTTAGTTAGTAATTAATTTAAGAATAGTTACGCCTCATTTTATTAGATCCGCTCGCAATTTAGTCAACGTCTAATGTGTTACACCTCATAAATATTTTTACCCGACTGCGCCAGAAGGACCCTCCTTCGACTGCGCCAGAAGGACGTCCTTCGGGCGCAGTCGGTATTTAAAATCATATCTCACTTTATACACACATATTATAGTTTAGTGAAAACAAACTTTGACTTTTAAAAAAACGGGCAGGCGTTCGCATCGTGAGGGGTAGAGACAGCGACAACTGTGTTACATTGTTGCGTTCGCGAGAGACACCCCTCTCAATTTAAGGAATGCGCAGAATAAAACACTTATAAGCGAAAAGGTTCCGCTAACGGTGCTTGATATGTAACTGGCACTCCCTGATCCTTGATTCCCAAATAAAAAAGGATCGTATTCCGCTAACAGTCCCAAATCATACAATAATTTCCGTTATTTAAGTGAGGTTTGTTTTAAAAAAATGTGGTGAAACACATTACACGTTGATTAAATTGTCAATCCACTCACACTAATAACATTTAGGTATATTTTTTTTTTATTCAGTAAGATGTCATTTATTTTCCAAAACTTGCCGCCCCCTCTAATCTACCGCCCTAGGCTCCAGCCTACTCAGCCTATTGGTAAATCAGCCACTGTTATTCATTTAAAAATGAAAGGGCGGCAAATTCGGGATCCGCACCGGGTGCTAGTGACCCATGCTACGCCACTGCTTAGTTTGTCATAAGTTATAACAGTTATCAGAACAAAACCAATGTCAAAACAACATTATTTATTTGTAGGTCAAAACTAAATCCTTTAAGTAATAGTCAAGCCTTCAAACAGTGATTTGATAGGATGATAGCTCGGGTTTACTAGTATACTGTATACCTTAAGTTTTTGTAGGTGTTCCAGAGTCAAATCCTTCACTGGTATCTCTAACATTTCTGTTAGATCAACCTCTCTTTTTCTTTTCATTGATATACAAACATAATAATCATGGTAAATTACTGGCACCATATCTTTGCTTAGTTGCACATCAAATTCAAGCAAGTCTGCACCACTGGCAGCTGCTTTTTTTAAGGAAGCGATTGTATTTTCACGAATAGCATCACCTCTGAAAAGGATCATGTGTTAAAATTGTTAAATGTATAAAGGATTTTTATAAATCAATGTGTTAAGAAAAAAAACTGCCATCAGATCAAACAATGTCTTAGTACTTTCAACAGCAGTAATTTAACAACCAAAAAATATATTATAAAAAAATATAATAATCAGAGAGCAGTCTAGTGAAATAATTGTATGCGCATTGCACTGCCAAAATGAGTTTCAATCCAAGATATAAACTTCTGACCTGTGATTTAAACCTGAGAATGATGAAGGATCACATGTGGAAACCTGCATGCCTGAGAAATTTTCCCAACAGCATATGTAATCTGCCAACCCACATAAGATCAGTGTGGAATACAGCCTAAACCCTTCATTTTAATAGGAAATCCATGCCTGAGGCAAGGTACAGTTTAAAATTTACTTTAAATTGTTTAAAAAAAACTGACGTGACCAAGAATCAGTTATTGGGCTTGATTAAATAGTGAGTGACCTTCCTATCGGCAGTTCCATTTGACAAATGATGCACCAAACACACAATAACAGATTGATGATGATTAATTTATAAAATTCACACTTACTCTTTGGTTTTAAAACTGGCACCTAAACCTCGATGTCCAACCTCCAGACCAGTCCAGGTTGGATCCCAATATTTTGCATATGAGATTTCAAGATTACAACGTTTTTCAGGCATAGGCTTTACTATCAAATATTCAATCTTTACAGATCCTAAAGGACGATGTTTGACATTGCATGTCACAGGCAATTCCAATGATCCCTCAGATGGCTTAAACATATTTGGCAGTACATATGTATAGCCTACATGACATGGAGGGTCTTCAGTTGCAGCACGACTACTGTAGGAATAAAAGTCCACAAGGTATGCAAGAGCTCTAATATCTGGGGCCTGAACATTTATTAGCAATACATCATCTGGTTTGTATTCTCTCCCAAACTGCTCCTGTGGCTTCATAACACAAAGAGATCTATCATTGTGGAGTGTAGAAACATCAACAGGTACTCCTGACTGCACTTCTACATCCATAGAATCTGTGCTAAGTGATGACTCATCTACCTGTGCATCTGTCCCAAATGATAATTTCACAGGTGTGATTTTAATGTTCAAAATCCTTTTACTCAGGCCACTGTGTAGTTTTAATGGATTATTCATAAATTTAAATTGTAGCAATGTCAGTACTGTTAGCCAACCAGAAGAAACAACCTCTTTGCCTGCATAATTACCATATATGTCAGTAAAAGGATGAAGTACTGTTTCTTTAATAACCCGTGGCTGTATATTAGTTTCCCATTGGCGGATGGCCAAGCTATAAGGATTATAATCATTCACAATACATTTACCATAACGATACAGTATATCATAAGTGTTAGGTATTGTAATGGACTTGGACCACAAATCTGTACCTTCTTCACGTTCAAGAACAACTATTCTGCTGTAATCCCACTCACCAAGTTCTGGAGTACTTCCTGTAATGAACATTTTTTCTTTGGGGCCAACATCTGGTGCACATACGGTGAAAGTCCATTGTTGTGACTTTACTTCAGCTACGGAATCTGGTTGCTTCACAGACATTTTTTTAGGTGGTTTGTATTTTGGTTTTTTCGGGTCTTCTAAAAAAAACCAGCGTTGCATCTTGTAATGAATTGTAAATTTTTTTTTTTGGTTTAAAATTAAAACATTGTAACAAATAGATTTAAACATATGAAAAAAATACACACCAGAATCTATCCAATAAACACTATCTAAACATTGTTTCCTAATCTATTTGGACAATAAAATTATTTTATTACGAAAAACAATCCAACTCTCTCCAGCCAGCCTCACGACGACAAAGTGACATGACATGACTGACGTAGTGACATGACATGTGACATGACATGACCGTAGACAGAGAATCCAATAGACAAACTGACATTTTCTGTCGCATTCACACAAGAAAAAGAGCAACTTACGGCGATACCGTGTAAAGAAATGAAACAGGACGCTGAGATTTTTTGTTTCACTGAGTGTGCCGTGCTTTTTCAAGGTCAGCATACTACTAAGATAAACAAAGTTAGACAGCTGACGTGCAGCTAGCTATCGTCTTCCTATAAAAAACAGTTTTTACGTATTAAATGATAAGATATTCATGTTATATTTTGTTTTGAACAATGTAGACTTACTACTACAACCATTTTTTCAAAAAACATGGTGCACAATGCACCAAGCTTCAAATGGTGTAAAGGTGGTAGCGGAACGAAATGCCAGGATTGTATTTTTTTTAGTCGTAATACCACTCTTTCTCAGTTACTAAGCATTCAGTTACATTTTATTATGTTCATATATTGTGTCTAATGTACTTTAGACGTAAATTCATCGTTAAAAAAGCACTTAGTTATCAACACAGATTAAGACAGATAGAGTATGCGCAACAAACGATGTGAAGTCACATAATATTTATGTGTGCGTGACAGCTCGGAGCGGCATTGTAGGGACACGTGCATCTATGTGTGAGTAAAGTTGCCAGATATTGGGAAAAACTCCCACATTTTTATCTATTGTTCTCAATTATTGTCCTATTAATGTTTAGAATTGGAAATGTGCTTTTACTTTATAGGTACTTAAATATAATTTAAACGGAATAATTATTATTAAATAAATTACGGTGGAATAAAGTTAAATACTTACGAGTATTTAACTTAAGAAAATATAAAATAATAATACAAAATATAAATATTAGTCTATTATACAATGTTAAACTACTTCATTTTGCTGCTCAATGCTATGTACGTAAGTGTCATACATGATGTAGTAGTACTCTGTGATATATATTTAAATATTGTATAAATATGTATGCTGTACACACGGCTACACATTAAGCTATACAAATACAGTATAGGCGGGCCTCGCACTGTGGATTTATATAGCTTGGTGTGTAGCCGTGCGTACTATTTAATAAATAAATAAATATGCATAATTACTTACACTTACCATATTTAGGTATATTATCATGGAAAAACATAAAAAAAATCCAACATATTTATTACAATAATTTTACACACATAACATCTTAGCAGCCTTTGTTCTGCACCAATTTCTTATAGTATTGCCGTTTAGCGTCTGAACATCGAGCATTCGTTTCTAATTTCGCTATATAGTGCAATCGTACCATCAAATATTTTTCGATTAAAATGTACCTACGCCGTCTTGGATTACGAAATTAATTTCATATTCTATATTAGCACCATGAGAAACCTTGCGATGGACACCCATACTATTTAGAAAAATAATATCCACCATCTTGGATTTCAAAATTAATGCTATTTTCATAATCAGCTCCCTAAAATACCTTGAAATTGATACCCATATGACCCTTATGAATTTATTTAGAGAAATATATATCCGCCATCTTGGATTTCCAAACTAATGTCATTTTTGTAATCAGCACTCAGGAAAACCTCCGAAATGACACCCACATTCATTTATTTACATATAAATAATGTCCACCATCATGGATTTCAAATAAAAAATTATAATACATGCAATCCAATATCAAATAATGTCCACCATCATGGATTTCAAATAAAAAAATTATAATACATGCAATCCAATATCAAATAATGTCCACCATCATGGATTTCAAATAAAAAAAATATAATACATGCAATCCAATATCAAATAATGTCCACCATCAAGGATTTAAAATAAAAAAAATATTATACATGCAATCAATCATGCATCCATTATCAATCGGAAAAAATTATCATTATTATGTAATAGGTACCTATTATGTAATAATACAAACTAATAATCATAAATCACTGATTATGATTACTTTTGTTAATCTGTAAGCATAATTGATGATAAAAAAATATCGTAATCGTAAATCATTAAACTGATTACATTGTGCCCAACTCTGAACGGTTACATATAGGTACATTTAAAGAAATGAATCGATCTTTTTACACACAACGTACATTACCCAAATTCAAGTAGACCTATTTCGATGTAAACTGGCAACCCAGACCAATTACTGTCGAGGTTCTGTGTTCCAAGTGAGCCGAGAAATATTAGAGGGAAAATAAATACCAAAACAATAATCTAAACAATATTTACCTGTGGAAAGATATTCCATCTTTTTTTCTTTGTTTTTGGGAACAACTTTTACAAAATTTAAAAACACAAGACGGCATGTTTTGAAATAAAATGGTAACTCATTTGAGACGTACAAGCAGTACGACGCGCAGCTAAGTACTGACGTGAGTTTGTATTCGCTTTTGATTTTGTATTTGCTTTGGTGGCTTCACTCTCGTGTTCTACGAGCTACGTCTGCCTATTTTACTAGTCTGAGGTTATCAAATTATAAATTCAAACCTAAAACTTTGGTGTTGCCAACTTTTCTATAATTTATTACCCACTATTATGGGAAAATATGATACGTATTCTGCAGTTTGTATTAATTTAATATCTGAAATATTTAATGGCTTGTTGCAGTTTTCCTGGACCTGATAATTTACGTCGGAATTGGATTGTAGCTACAGGACGAACAGTTTGGGCAGCAAAACTGTCATCAAACTTTGTAGCAGACCTTTTGAGAAAAAAATAGTCAAAAAGAAGAAACTTACACTACAATACCCTAATTCCCTTGTTTTATTTAAAACAACCGTGTAAAATCAATGAAAGCTTAATAAAAATAAACATGTTCTATTACTAAGCCACTAAGCCAGAACCTTCTAACACATTATAAAGAATGGCAATTATGTAGAACCACATCATCATCATCCATTGTCAATCTGCTGCGTCTTCTCGTTATCGTATGCCTTTACCTACCGATAATAATCGATTTATCAGTGTAATTTTCAGGTTCCTTACATACGTACTGATTCATATTCTCAAAAATTGTGGGGTACATTTTTTCTCACACGGTAACCCTAAATATAGTGACGCATTCTTTTTGTCTCTTTCTGCGACACGCTTTGCCGGTGTCTATTGGATTCTCTGTCTACGGACATGACACTCACCACACAAATCACAATAGATAATTTTTTTGACAAATTGCCAACAGCTTGTAGAATGAAATGAAAAGGAATGACAACGACACACCAATATTCCTGTGATATTTCTACAGAGACCCTATTAGAAGGGCATAAAGTATAATTTTATATAATATATGATTTGTAGTAGCGATCGTGTTACGATAGAAGATTCTTGGTTGGAGTACAGTTTGTTCGAAATAAATAAGCCAATCGGAAGTTGTCTGTAAGTGGTTTAGAAGTAGTAAATTTTAATAGAAAGAGTCGGTGTAAAGATAATTATTAGAGTCATTTAAGTTTCACATTTCTAATTATTCTGTTTACTAATTTCGAATTAAACGATTTTATCACCGCGGTAGCTCGGAACGGCTAACTTTCATCGATCAAACTGTAACTTGTATGTTGTGTCGTTCATGTCATTGACACTCAGATCAAATAAAACGGCAACAGCATGGCGTAGTTTTAGCCGGCCTCACTTCTTTGTTCCATCTTTACTTTTTATTTGATCTGAGCCTTGCCACGTCAATTATTTGGCACTAGCTTTCCGCCTGCAGCTTCGCCCGCGTGGACAACTCGATTTTGGCTATTTAGTTTTTTTCCAATTCTGGCGGACTATTGCAAATTATCCTAACATATCTTTCCGTCCGCTTCTTTACTCGAGAAGACCACAAAATTTGCCAGTTTTGTTATTTACCGAAATATAAACGCAGCTTTCCCTTCAAAGCATCCTTTCCCAAGCTCTAGTCTATTTTTGTACCAAATTTCGTCAAAATCCAAACGGACCTTCATCTCCTATTTCATCCCCACACAGGTCGAAATTTCAGAAACCCTATATCAAATATGTATTTATTTCTTACCAAGTGCCTAAATAGGTACAAAGTTTCATCGTTTTATCTTCAACAATGACAAACTCCCATACTAATTTTCATCCCTTATTACAACCGCTTTTTTACAACAATAGCTTTTATCCTTTCCCAGGGTCTAATCTATTTTTGTACCAAATTTTGTCAAAATCTGTTCCGAGGTTAGACCTTAAAGCGTGACTTTGTTTAGGACTTGCAAATGGACTTTCATCCCCTATTTCATCCCCACACAGTCGCAATACTTACAAAGTTTTATCGTTTTATCTTCAACAATGACAAAGTCCCATACTAATTTTCATCCCTTATTACAACCGCTTTTTTACAACAAAACGTAGCTTTTATCCTTTCCCAAGGTCTAATCTATTTTTGTATCAAATTTTGTCAAAATCTGTTCCTGTACCTTAAAGCGTGACTTTGTTTGGGATTTGCAAATGGACTTTCACCCCCTATTTCAACCCCTCCAAGAGGTTTTTTTTTTGCGAAAAAAAGGTAGCCTATGTCGTTTCTCAAGCTTTAGTCTATCTCAGTACCAAATTTCATCGAAATCGGTTGAGTGGTTTAGGCGTGAAAGCGTAACCGACAGACAGACAGAGTAACTTTCGCATTTATAATATTAAGTGTTGAGGATGTGCCACATTTGCTGATGGATTGCGTTCGGAATAGCGTTAAGAGGGAGTCACTAGTGAAGGAGCTAAAACTAAATAAACTAGACGTAGGTTTACTCCAATCAATCTTATCCCAACCCACTTAGGAGGTTGCAAAAAAATTAAGTCGCCTGATGCCACCGCTTCATTAGTGATTCACTAAAATCTCCAGAAATTGAAATTATTATTGATTCTCCAGATATACTTTTGTAACATAAATATG
Source organism: Subacronicta megacephala (assembly GCA_958496365.1). NCBI lineage: Eukaryota > Metazoa > Arthropoda > Insecta > Lepidoptera > Noctuidae > Subacronicta > Subacronicta megacephala. The sequence continues at coordinate 10,397,812 of OY292515.1, read as the reverse complement.
TAAGAGGCACGATGGGGTTGACATATCTGTTTAGACAAAAACCCCTAAATAAATAAAGATTAAAAAAAAAAACTCGACTGACTGCCTCGTTGGTCTAGTGGTCCCAATCGCGACTGCTACGCTAGAGGTCTTGGGTTCGATCCCCAGGTCGAGCAAAGTGTTATTGAGTTTTTCTACAAAATTCTCAGTAGCAGCTCGGAGTCTGGATTTGTGCCCGGTGAATGGCAATAGGCTCGCCCCCTATTACATGGGACCCAAACATACCGGCGAACTGTGGGTGTACATTAAGTACACCTCTGCCTAACCCTTCGGGGAATACAGGCGTGATGGTATGTAAAAAAAAAAACAAAAAATAATATTAAGTAGGGATTGTTATGCCGTGTACACACGGCTACCAGGTCAACCTATATAAAACTATTTTAAACTGATCTTGCACTGTACAGGCTTCCCTATATAAGACGAGGCCAGCGTAAACTGGATTGCCTTGCCGTGTACCTAACACGGCAAGGCGTAGTTTTAGCCGACCTCACTTCGTTGTTCGCAAAGTTCCATCTTAACTTTTTATTTGATCTGAGAGGTTAGCAGGATTTTATGAACAATTAATTGATCATCTAGAATTCTAGATGATCATCACATGGTATTTCTTACGATCATCGACCTCTAGAGGTCGATGTTCTTTAAATAAATATTTTCATAAAGGTAGTACATTGACAAAGACACTGGTTAATTAGAAAAGATTATTTAAATGCCATACGTATGCACTATACAGAGTGGAAGGGACATCGACGAACACCCGCTTACCATGAAATCAGTACATCATTCTGAACTACCCCGCGTAGATATTTTTCGTCGGTATAACTCTTGACTGCAATTAATTTAAAAAAAAAAAACATAGTCCAATAAAATATATCTTATTATATTTTAATAAGGAACATGGTCATTTATTTTAATAAGGAACATGTAATAATTAATATCTACCTAATACTTGTATGCGATAAAAACTATATTTTCATATCATCAGTTTCACTTCACCAAATGAAGCTTTCCTAGATATTCACATTCAAATTCACGAGATTCCTAGCGCACATACAATATTTGAAGATTTCCCTCGATTTATTCACGACCCCATCATCGAATCCTGACCTGATGACAACCTGGTGATGATAAGACGACCTGGGAAGTATACCCTTTCAAACAAAAATTATATTTTCCAAAAAGAATTTCGAAATTTTCGAATAATGGGGAAATATACATAAGGGGCCATCCGTAGTCTCCATCAACAGTTCCACTTCACCCAATGATGCTTTCCGAGAGCAAATGCACGAGCAAACGTCCTCCTTTTCGAAATTTCTAGAAAATAGGCATAACTTGGATATTACGCGGTAGTTTTTTACTAGACATGTATCGCCCTTTTGGAAAACTGGGGTTACAAATGCTGATTTCCAAAATGGAAGTAAACCCTCCGTTAGCAATAATTGTCTGAAAAGAATGCAAACGAGACTTTTCGCACACTCGATATTATAATAATAATTATGTAGGTGGCAAGTCTGGGACACCTGATTTTGTGAGGTCTAGGAGCAACTTATGTACGTGTTCTTCATTATGCTTTTTGAACTGATGTAATATTATTACTCTTCTACTGTACGATATACTAACCACCTAAGTATAAGCTCGTAAATTATAATATATACGTATTAATAATAAATAAAAAACAACTACATACTCAAATTATTAGGTTTGTATTTCGTAGAAACGCTTAAAGTATCTTTACATATTTACATTTATATTACAACCTAGCTAGCCTTATAACTTGTTTACATTAAAGTAGCATTACAAATTAGCAGTCTTTTTGAATGTCTTACTCTAAGGGAGCGTTTATATGACTGCTGCACATGCAGCCTGCAACCCGATATCGTTTAATAGTACTGTTTCAGTTAATATAGGTAGTTGCCAGTCGGGTAAACGCAGCCTAAATATTATAATGATAATGACTATTACAACATATTTTTTTTAGGTTTAACCTTTATGGTAGGTACCTTATTCTTAGAATGGGCAATTAACACCTGGATGTAAAAATGTACAATTGTCTCCTTGCCGGCAGGACCCCTTTCGCTGGAAATAGATGCAAACTGCTTTGCGGCCACTTCGAGAACCACCCCTGCCTCGTTGAGGTCCTTCCCAATTTCCAGCGTTTTTACCGCGCCAATGTCCGCCGTTGCCACGGCCTCGCATAGCTCCTCGGAAATTTGACATTCCAGGAAAACTATCCGGGCCGGGTGGAGGAGGCCCTTGAGGTCCGGACATGTTGAAATCCATTGGGAACATATTTTGTGGCATATTAAAACCTTCTGGTGGCACAGGATACATCGCATTGGGTCCGCCAAACATGTCTGGAGTGATAATCATATTTTCTGGAGGCATCATCATTCCCGGGGGTAAGTTTCCAGGAGGAATTGCTCCAGGCGGAATAGGGCCTGGCATACCGTTGCCCATCAAATGTGGTGGCACTCCAGCTGGCCAGTCAGCAGGAACCATGTTACCGCCTTGGAATCCAGGCACACCTGGGAATTGTGGGGTAGGAAAAGCATTAGGAAATTGATTCATGTTTGGTGGAAACATGTTAGGTACATTCATAGTAGCCGATGATGGCGGCGCGTTGCCTTTGGGTTCTGGCCAAGGCATATTTCTAAAATCACTTATATTATCCTGATTGCCAGTAACATCATCTAAAGGTATTATTGTTGGTTCAGTATAAGGATGCGTTTCAGGATCAGGTTCAAACGCAGAATCAGGAATCATCGATTTGGAGAAATAAAGAGGTTGCAGCGTTCCTTTTTGGCGTATAGCCTGAATATCTTTTTCTTTGCTATTCTTGCCATGCTCTACTTGTACTTGTCCATCGGCATCGACTGGAATAAGTGGCCTCCAATTAGTCTTTTCCTCCATGACATCATCAGTACTGAGATTTCTTCCTTTTTGGAATGCGTCTCTTTCGTGAATCCGTTCTAAATATTTCATGTCAGTAAAGGTTTTTGTCACATTTACTCTTTCAGTTTCATCAAGTTCAAAGTATTGAATTTCCTCTAGTTCAGAGTCAGATTTCCATTTAATGCTTTTCTTAGGACCTTTTCGTTTATGATAACATAAAACGCCTTTTAATCCGTTAATTGTTAAAGTATGAGGCTCTGATGTCTCCATTTTCTCTTCATTCTCTTTCTTCGTAACACTCGTGTCAGGGTTTTCATTTGTATCAGTATTTTTCTCTTTTTCTTTAATGTCTTCTGTTTCAAGAGTGTCTTGGTAAAATCTTGGCGGGACAGATTTGCTTTCGCTACTGGGACTGCTAATATTAGTAGGAGTATGAGGTGGTGAACCTTCGCTTCCAGGGTTTCCATCTTTAGATCCACTAGTCCGTCGTTTCCTTTTTTTAGGATCTTTTTTGTTAGTTGCTGAAGCATTTAACGCATCCATGAACATATCACTTTCCAATAACAGCATTGCTGAAACAAATACGTAAATAAGTATAAATCAAAGGTAATTAAACATAGCAGTTTACACATAAATTAAATGGTAAAAGAATGTCTAAAATGTACAACAACGGGTTCATTAATTGAATTAATTAACTAAGTTTAGATAATTTAGTTATTTATTTCCTATGAAATTTGTTAATATGTTGTCTGTTACCTAGTTAATTTTATCACGTAAGTAGACATAAAAATGTCCTAAGCACTTTGTCAGAAAGGTCAATGGACAGTGAAAGTTTAGTTGGATGGCACATGGGTAAATAGACCCACCCACATACGCTGTGACGAGAAAAAATATAGAAAGGTAATATCTTATCTATTCATCAAAACTGATTCGGGTTAACAATTAACATATTATTGTCTCGTAGTTATTGCATAAATTATGAAAAAATGAACTTAAAACACGGGTATTCAATTCGACATTGGCATTAGCCGCAGAATAATATTTGGTTAACCAACAAAGTGAAACCTTTTCTACTGATAAGGTTACTGCAACTTATCCAAGTCTAGGAACTGACCGATGTATAGTAGATTATATATTTTATTTCCCAATCCGAATACAGTCGACGTCTTAAATTTATTTCGAGTTTTATCGAATCGTTATTCTTGTCTAGGTAATGTCACAAAATGAATTATTTTGTGGTAAGGTACCCATTTCTACGATGCTGATGAGTTAACACAAATATCTTGTAGTCTTGACTCTAACCGCTTAGGTACTTACTGATTTCTATAGGTAATTACGTCAAGATTGTGATTCGAAGCGTTTCTGTTTGTGAGGGTCACATAGTGGCGATCACAATAGGCCGACTGCAGTCGCAGTGATATTATATTGCCACAAATCAACAATAACAAAAGAGGGTCACGAGCACATCGCGCGCTTAATATTAGACTGACTTAACTCAAAATAAGCCGTTGGTTGAAAAATCTCAAAAACGTTATTCACAACTGGTCTGATTTTATGACATAAACCTCCATTAAAATAGTGATAATATGATACTAAAATTGTTTTTTTTTTATCGCTTAGGAGTTACAACCGTAATTGGTCAGTCTAATATTTAGCGTGCGACATGTTCTGCTTAGTCAACGCATATGGTAGGTCTGCCCAACGCTAATTTAATCTATGTAAGTGCTATTTACTCAACTCACTCACTATTCACTTTTAAGGGCCCGAAAAAATATTTGTTCAAATCAATTTTAGAACGTTAAGTACTGAGTACAAAGAAACAATAAAATATGGTTGCCTGAAACCGAATTAAGTAATGTTATAGGAAGTCTATCGCTACTACATACGGATCGCGGTTCAATCATTGCTCAAAGGACTGTTTACCGGTAAATTTATGCTACAACTGGGCGTTTGTGAATGTTGAATTTTGTACATAAATACAACTACCATACCTACATAAAACAACGATCACGAGATTACGACTAAACTATTGGACCAATTTTGATGAAACGATCATACATGTAGATCTCGCGGGACTCCCATATTAACAGAGTATTTTGATAAGATATAATTATATACCTACCTAGGTGGTTTCAGTGGAATCGTGATTAAGTAATGAAGCGAAGCTATCCTATCCAATCAGACGTAGAATGACCTGATAGATGTTATGTATTAGGCACGAAAGAAACGTACATTAGGTAAGTAAATAGAATCTTTATTTACGCCTGTTATTAAAAATCATTCATGAATATACTTGTAGATAGTATTCTAACAATAATAACTATGCTAAATTAATATGTCAATTCAATCTCCGAATGATGGAAGTTATGTACCTACACCATCATTCGGACATTGCGAAATGTACCAATGTGATCGGAAATCATAATTATCTTCAATACTATTATAAAGTTGTAAAAAAACCGTTTTCTGTAAGTACATTAATATTTTACAAGATATTTAAAAGAAATATATTTTTTTGTTCAGTTCTCAACTGTTTCGTAGAGATTAACGCAAAAACTAAGTACTGAACAGATTTTAATTATGTTTTCAATGTAGAAAGCATTATAATTATATTAAGCTTCAATTTAAATACTGCCTGACATGAGAGTTTGTTGTATACAGATCCATAAAAATCTTCATTGGATTCTGATTAAAACTGTTCTGTTAGTCCATAGATGCGGAACCGCCGAAAAAGCTAGTATTATAGTAGTATTATATTCCATGATGTACCTGAGTATATTAGGTAATAATATGAATATCGAACTACTACTTAACTGAAATTTAAATCGATGGACCTTATCTAATACGAAAAGAAAAGCTGTAGCTGTGTATCTTCTGTCTTCCAACAGCATCTCAAGTGCTTCGTGTGGTGATCAATTGAGTTTGTGCTAATAGGACCCTTGCTGTCACCACTATTAGGTACACTGTGGTGTGGCTGTCGCTCCTACCGGTGACTAGACTATCAACTGTGAATGTTTATAACTCTAAAACTAACAACATAAAATGTTTCCAACTCTAAACAATCTTTTTGTTATAGAATATATAAGTAGGTACCCCTTTAAGTAGTTTCTACAAAAATCCAATTCCGGTTTTCAATTATAAAAGTTATCATTTTACAACCTCACAAGCTATGTTTTTAACAAAAATATGAGATCTTGCAAACGAAATTGCAAGACGTGGATCTACAAATTAAGTAATGTAAGTATTTCTTTTCTACTTAGGTATATCTACATCTAAAATATTACAATTTATTACGAGACAAGATTATTATACATAATTAATACAATAACATTTCGTCAACAAAAAACTTTAAAATTTGATACAATACATCCTACACAGAAACATAAACCTTTTTTGGGATCAATAAATTAAATGGGACCACACGCTTACCAGCGTAAAAAAAAACTCCTTGAAATCGTTAGAACATTTTTGAAGCCAATGAACTAATGTATACAAAGTTATTGGGAAAGCATATGATGTACAATATGAATTTTTGTTTACCCTAAACTCAGATCAAATAAAAAGTAAAGATGGAGCTTTGCGAACGAAGAAGTGAGGCCGGCTAAAACTACGCCTTGCCGTGTGCAAACACAATTTTACACTATATAACAATACCGAAACTACGCCTTATCTTTTCAGTCGGGCTTTCGATAGGTAGCTCGATACCTCGACTGACAAGATAAGGCGTAGTTTCGGTATACGTGTGTGCCTGTAATTGTGTTTGTACACGGCAAGGCTTAGTTTTAGCCGGCCTCACTTCTTTGTTCGCAAAGTTCCATCTTTACTTATTATTTGATCTGAGACCCTAAAGCCGAAACCCCAAATTTTAATTTGATAAGTAAGAAAGAAGGAAAAATGACTAAAACTCACGTGGTGACAAGCTCAAAAGTTACGCGGGTACGAGGTAGCTAAGGGCGCCGCCGGGCGGCGCAGGCGAGTGACTGACCTCCCCTTTCGGAGTTCCTTGCGCCGATTTTCGTAATAAAAATGGGTGTCCAACTTGAATAATTTTTTACCATGTTTTTTAACATGTAACACAAATTTAAATTAAATTTGACGCCCAATTTTAATTTTATTTAAATTTAATTTACTTAGTTTTTCAAAATTTTTGTTCCATAACACATTCTGGGATCGTATTAAGAATTGCGACTAAAACTCATTCACAAGCGAGTACTAAAACTTTTGTAGCAGATAGTAAATAGCAAATTTTGTCAAAATCCTCTATTCTACACTATTGTCTGCTATGATAATTATTATAAAGAATTTTGAAGCAAAAGCTAGTTGATGTCGCAATTCCTACTGCGATGAACCTGGAATGCGTCAGACGTAAAATTTGCGAAATAATAATGTGGCGCCGTAAGGGATGCGATCCGCCTTAATTTATTAGTATAAAGGTGAAGGTATTTGCAGTTCCAAGTATTAGCTGCCAAACATCTTTGGAATCAAGACTAGGCAGGTAAATCGTTGATCCAGATCGTTTCTTGACTGTTACGATGTTTGGAGTTAGTGAATCGCACCTATGTTATGGTAAGGTACAATGAGAAAGCTGATAGTAAGTGCATGAAATGAACAGAGTTAGTCAGAAAATGACGATTTATGTTATAAATTCTAAAATACATACACACACATACGCATTTCTCCCATAGGGATAGGCAGAAACTATAGAATGTCAATTGCTACGATCCTTGCGTACTTCTTTTGCTTCGTCCACATTCATACATCTTGCCATACACACGCGTAGTTTGCAGGTAGGTACTACGCACCTGAAATTTTTGAAGGGCCTTACCGATAAGGACGATGTCTTTTAAGGGTGTCCCTTCCCAGCGGCTATACTGATATTCGCTTTATAAATACTTAAATCCATAAAATAATTCCCGATCAAAAAAAATTGGTTTACGAACTAAATAGGTATAATTACATATTGGCCGAGGCGTTGCATAATACTTTTAATAAATAGGTACTTAGTATAAGAGAATTTATTATATAGTCTGTTTTGCCAGGAAGCTAAATTATTGTTACAATCCAAAGTGAAAGCAGTCGCAATCAACCACTACTACTACATTACAAGTGTAGCGTTATTATCATGTAAGTATAAAATTAAGTACGTACAATCGAGTCGCCAGTACATCAGGTTATACAAAACTGTCAAATTTCTCCAAAAGATTTTAAACCTTAAAATGTTGAATATTATGTTCAAAATCGCATGAGAAAATTTGTCATTTTGTGGTAACTTGATGTGCTGGCGACCGTACATACTCAAAATAATATTTGTGACTTTATTCTATTTACGAATTTGAAAGTTACATTTCCGTTTAAGAACATTTGTTTTACTTTTAACCGTTGTAATTTTTAGGTTGTTTTTCATGAAAATTACAAACGCTTCCACATATTATTTAATTAGAACACAGGATATGAAAATAATTAAATAATAAGAATACAACGCTTTTTAGAACGTTTATAGCAGGGATCACTAAAAACGGCACAATTAATTTTACTCGAGAGGATTCTACTAAATTGATAGGCCGCAAATATAACTAAGTATTTCCTATTACGTACGGCTACAGACGACTTGTTTAAATGACCTGTTTAAGCTGACCTCTCGTTGTACGGAAAACCTATACAGATGTCGATGTCAGGTGCTTATAATGGAGAAAAAAAGAGAATTGAAAACCATTGTGTTCACGTCATTGTGTTTGCAGTTTTGCACAATATCTACGTATTCACAACTAATTACTCTGATTTACATACATATCTTTATCTTTTTTTAGGCAACTTTTTTATAATTATGTCCCGTTCTTAAGGGATTTCCTTATTTATTTATTGCAAATAAGTTTTACAGACAAATAACATCAGTGACACCCAGAAATATAAATAATAAAGTGCCAATTCCAAATCTAAATAATGAACGTGATATAAAATAATAATAAAATCAATTACAGTGTATGTTCATACGGCTACAGGTCAACCTATACAAATCAAGTTTAAGCTGATATCGCATTGTATAGAATTCCTATAATATAATAATAGGCCAGCGTTTCGTATAGCTTGATGTGTAGCCGTGCGTACGTGCACTACTGAAACAAAGAAATAAAATAGAAGTGCTAGTAAGCAGTTACTACTAGCACTTCTATTGATATCACTATGATCATTCGAACTCGAACTAGGATTTACAAGAAGTCACTTAAGTGACCGGACAAAATATGTCAATCCCAAACAATGGTTGATTACAAGAGGAAGAAAAATTACATGCACACTGGACGGTTTGTCTCTTTAGGTAAGTACTTGATCTTGGGAGACGTATCAAACTTAGGGTGAAAGGTCTATAATTCGGGACAATCAATGGCAAACGTCATTTATATCTCTCCGTGTTTTTTTTTTCAAGAGCTACACAAAGGATCTAACATGAAGCAATAAATAATGGTACTTACTAAATTATATTAGTCAGAGTCCGGTCGCCGTCATCGAAAATAACGACGAAAATGAGCATACGACTCGACATCAACTTAGGTAAGTATATATTACTTTTTTAATAGTGTTAATTGCGCAAATACGCATGCAAAGCGACCTCTAAAGCCATAGTAATGCCAAGTATGTTATTATAGAACGATAAAATCGCTAAAAGCAACTGTGAGATCATTCTGTATACGCTTTCTTTATTCCAAACTAGACTAGGATTAACTTTATATAACTGTGGGTACTTCTAAGCGGCGTAGAAAGATGAAGCATGCACTAATTTTTGGTTTTTTACAAAATGTTTGGATGGGCAATAGAAAAATAAATGGAAAAAACTAAGTAGTCTGGCGTACATAAATAAACACCTACTTAAAATAAAAAAATATTCAATAATGTCTAAAAAAGTTACATACACACTATAATTTTGATTAAAGTATGATGCGTCATATGCGTCTGGTTATCAACTTGTTTCAGTTCAACTTTCCCAACGTAGGTACAAGTAATACCTTTATCTATCTTTGCCTCACACTGGGATGAGTATCTTATCTTTACCGTGAGTGCGATTACAAACAAAAAGTCTCACATAAGTACACAAACACCCAGACTAGGGACTGCTCGCAGACCATACAAATCCAATTCAAAAATGTAAACCAAATTTGTATAGATACTTCCAGGTAATTTAACGGGAAGTTATTAGAAGTTGGTGACATGCGGATAGAAAGGAGTACTTACTGGATTTTATTTTGTACTTCGAAAAGTTTATAACATTTATCGTCAATACGCAAGCTTTTTGAATAAGTAGAAAAGTCATCAAACATGCATGATAACATCGCTACATACCTATAGATATTTTTCTAAGTATATTTTTTTTCCCCTGCCAAGCTTTAGGTAGGTAAGTACTTTGTAAGCACCAAAGAATAAAAAATATCAATACGATAGGCCACAACAATATCTACACAAAAATGTTAGAGCAAAGCTCATTGTATAGGATTTCCATAGCACACTAGAACCTAGAGCAATACCCAGGTACTTGTCATATCTTTGTCATGGTCATGGCGAATTCCATGACCGTGACTAAAGCCGGGTCAATGTCGAGGTGTTTTGGGCAAAAAAAATGACTCGACACAGCCCCGTCTTACAGATGGGTTTTAGCCAAGACATGTTGGGCATAAGCTCATCTTTTGTGGTGACGATAGGAAAATGGAAGGCAAGTGCGGATTTATGTACGAGACCGATATACCGTGCTGCTCCCGCAGAAGGCGTAAGTTACTTATTAGCTTTGCTATTATATTTTAGAATGCTTAAATAACTACCTGATGCCTGATGCCAAACTTTTTATCTAGTAGCTACCTACCTAGACCTACACATATTCTTTCAGCTAGGTTCGTTACAGTTAATTTAACCCCACAATTAGGTATTGTTTCTGTTGTAAATAAGTAGGTAGTTCTTCTATCATTACATAAAATTACTTATTTTAAATGCTAATTAAGGATCATAAGCTTGTCAGACTACCACTGTAACGATATCTTCCGTGGTAGAAACCTATCCTCCTCACAATATTGTTTTGCTTTTAGTGATAGATTGCTTTTATATATATAAAGATACCTATTCTATTAAGTACCTATTTAATTAAATCTAATATTTAATGCGTAAATACTTAAAAAAATCCAAAGCCTTTGTATTTAAAATAATAGTTAAGAAAATAATTATACCACATATAATACGCCTAAACAATCGACTTGGTAGGTGTGATATGTGTATCAAATTTGCAATAAAAATAAAAATGCCATAATCAGATTTAGCTACCCTAAACTGTACGGATGAAGATTTATCAAGACACATTTTATTACTTAATTAATATTGTACGGTCTAGGTTCTATATTGTTGAGTTTTTTGATGCGTTATTTCTACAATAATTGGATATTTCGATAGAATCTTACATTGTAATACTGCACAGTTTGGTTCTTAGATTTATATCAGATAGGTATTACAATCTGTGGATCGGCCACCAATCTCGTACTGTTACTTAGATAACACCTATTGGTTAACACCCATTATTATAGTATTGGTTCGAAAATACTACGTTCGTAACACTGACAGTCAATACTAGACACTACTAGGCTAGACTTCAGTTAATACTAGATATAGCTCCTGCTTCACCTGCGTCGCGAACATGACGCAGATGAAACTCAATATTTAGTTGAGTTTTTGATATTATTATGAACTAATGCAGGTGAATCCAAGCATAATTTCAATTACAGAATTACAATATTGGCCACATCTGTGTTATGTTTGAGTAAACGATTAGGTAACTACGCAGGTCAAGCAGGAACAAAGAGAAAATAGCTTTTTAATTGCAGTGTGTATGTTACATATTTATGCTCATAATACAGTCATGTCAGTCTTAAGGAATAGTGATACTTCTAAATACCTAAGAGTATATAATTATGTACCTACACAATTATACGCGCTGTTAGCTTACTTGAAAGTTACGAGGTAAATAATATCCTTGGTAATTTTAGTACCGACTCAAGTACTTTCGTAACTATATTCACCAGTTTATTTCATCATATACTTATCTGATGACTTAGACTGGTATCTAAATAATAAGGCAATCATGTCGTGTATCTATTAAAAATTGAAAAGTTATTTTTTACCCGAACCTACGCAATCTACCTCACCTCACTTAGCTTTCCATAATATGATAATAATGTCATGTTTACAAACTTTAAGGCGTATTCTTTGTAGGGCAGCATAATAACATTAGTCAATACACCTTTCTAATCGTAGATTATTGTAACCATAGGAACAGTTTTCCACCTTGCATCGCATGCATTTATAGCTTGTGACAGAGATTATATAAAAAATAGGCCGAAAGGACTCGGGGTATGTTTTAAGATAATTAATTTGGATTGCTCGAATTATTTGATTGATAAAGCAACGTTAAAAGTACGGAGGGAGTTACCTTCAACAAGAAAGTAGTATTTCCAACAATTCAACATCTTTTTTCTAACGATATATTCATATAAGTACCTAGTAGATTCCATTGTCCTCCCAAATACATACATAATTAAAGTCGTCCACAGGGTTCTTTTATGAAGCCGAACTAGTGGTCGCCTGGGTAGTACTTTAGTAGGTAATTTATGATCTTGTCATGCTTGAGTAGTTATGTAGATACGTGATTGATTCACGTATCAGCTGGCACTTACCGCCAGAGGCAATAGATTACTATCGTATCTGTAGTTAGCTGCTGACGGGTTTATCTTTAACGTCTATAAAATTATAACATACCTAAAAACTAAATATAACTCTCAAAAATCAATCACGAAATATCAGAAACTGAGAACTTGAAATTTAGCTGATAAGCTATATATACGGTGTTACGAATCCACTAAAAAAGGATTTAGGGAAATTTGGTTTTGGAAAACTATACTCGGGTATCAATGCTAACAACTACACGGGATATATTATTAGGTACCTACGCGTACTTTATCTTACTAGTAGGTACGCCTAATACTAGATACCTACTCAAAATTATCAGTTCTTATAAATTTTTGTCAGTTTTTATTATGGACCGATAGTCCAGAATATGTCCAAAGGTGTTACTTAGTTATCTGAATTTCGGTTTCATCATTATCTTCGAACAATAATCTAAAACTACCAAACTGTAGACACGGCGACTACTCGGGAGATACATTAGGCAGTTACCTACTCGATTTCATAGTCTATTTAGGTATTTAGCTAGCTAATTGTACAGGTACCTACTTATAGCTATAGCAATAAAATTATGTCGCGGGAGTTCGCCGTTATTCACATATAATTTAAATCGTGCAAGTTTGCATAATTACGTTTTGAATTATCGTATCGTATTGATAATAATGTCGTTTCATCGACGATTCGTAATCTTCATTTAGTACACTGTACGATTATTATGGTTCTTATGAGAAGTTATTTTCGGAAATGACGATGTTATAAAGTCGACTTTAGTTGCAACGTCTAGAAAGCTGTATTATTCCTAAGGCTAGAAAATCACGGAGCGATAACAGCCGCTCCGCCGCGGTTGCGGGACCGCAACACGTACAAACACGAACTACATGGAATTGTAGATAGCAGTTTTCACGACGCGATTTATTCCGGCGCGGTTGTTTGCGGGTCCCGCTGCACCGGCGAGCCACTAGTAGAATGGCGCAGCGTCTTCGACTCACTAATAAGAACAAATAGTTCTTAACGATCCCTTTCCTGAATCAGTGGATCCACTCAGAACCTAGGCCTCCTTTTTTGAAGTAGGTAAGTCACGCAGCTCGTTCTGGTATGTCCATAGCGATCTCGGAACTAACTGAACAGCTTTGCAGCCGCAAATAACTGCCGGTCTAGCGATCATCACCCGCCAAGTTTGCGGGTGATAGAGGGGGCTGCGGTTTTCGCCAAGTTTGCAGTTCTCGTAAGTTTAGAAATAAAAAAGCAGTTCCGCAACCGCGGCGGGTGTGACTGAAAATCGCTTCGTGAGTGCTTAGCCTTAGTGTCGTTGATAAACCCGACGCCTTTTTGAAGATAACTGTAGGTGATCATCGAGATGATATATTGTCTCTACGAAACGTTGGTATTTTTATCTGCTTAGATACTATGTCAACTATGTAGGTATTTTTTCGAATATTTGAACCTGTGCACCCACCGGCACGGTAGTACGAGTCCGTGGGACGATTGGTATTTTATAGAAATTCCACCATATTAAGTTGTTTTTACCGACTTTTACGTCTATATAATAAGAAGCAAAAAATAATGTTTGCTATAGGAAAACCTATTCTTAGTAAGTATCAATATTGAGGGCATTATTACGCCACGAGTCTTAACTTACAATACAATAGTCCATTGAAGAAGCTTGTTTTGAATACACAAATGAAATTTCTTCAATATAAGTAATTTCCGAAAAATACACAAATTCGGTTTTCTTCGGCAATTTGCCTCTAGGCAGGGAAATAGAACAATGTTCTAGAAGAGGAAGAGTAACATTGCTAATATTAATATTATGTATTTAACTACACCCTAGTTTTTAACTTGTGTTCGAAATAAAAAGGATTAATATTATATGAGGAAATAGAGTATGTACTGAGCTCGTTAAAATAAAAATGTTATCATCATTATATTCTACTGCTGGGCACTGGTCTTTCCTCAGAATGAAAGGAGTTGGGTAAGGCTACGGTCCACCACGCTAATCTATTGCGGCTTGGCAGACTTCACACGTCGAGATTTTTTTTCAGGTTTTCTCAATATGTTTTCCATATATAGTGATATTATAATTGTAAACACGCCAATGACTTCAGTCAGAGGCCAGGGATTCCGAGACCAACGACTTCGAAGTCCAATTCCAATGGCCATATCAATTTTTTTTTTTAAATCGTACTTTATGGTATTTTTAGTAGATAGGACCCTTTTAGGATCACAATTTTTACATTATTGTATGGCCCAAGGACACGCTGGATTACACCTATTAAGTCCTTATCATATTATATCTCATATTATACCCTCAAAAATTTTAATATTTTAGTGGGTAGGAAATAGGTACTTTCTGAAAATATGGGCGATCCCCTCTCCTGCGGGCACTATTTTACTGTGTCAAATTCGTATGACTAAGTAGGCACCTACTAGTTAGTATTAATTAAGGCGGATCGTTTCGCTTTAGGCGCCAATTTTCTTTTTAATTAGAGCCGAAGGCGAAGACGTATTGAATTCGTAAGGCAGGGACTATAACATATCATACCAATTATCACACGGAGCCTCGTATCGCTGTGACGACAGGCATTACTTTAAATATTCCTTTATTCCCTAATGAGTACCACGTTCGGAGTTCATCCATGCATATCGTATTAAAAATACATCGGGTAAAATCGCTAAAGTGCTATCTATTATTGTTATAAAATCGGCTCATGTTGTTGCTGTATTCTTATTTATTTCTGATCTTTTTGTCGAACTATAATTACTTCACATTGATTCCATTAATTGCTGAAGAATTACTTCCGGGTCTCGTTGAGTATCCCTGAGTCCTTTGAATCCAGTAAAGTTGCGCTGGTATTTCCACCTCATTTCTTTAAACAGGTCAATATTTTTAAAAACGGAAAGATTCATACATATTGATTTCATTAATTTATTAAAAAAAAAATCTTTACAAGTGGTAAAAACACTAGAACCCGTTAAGTTATACATTTTAGACTTACCACTGGAGAAATAGCAACCTAAACAATTGAAAACACTTGGTGACAATGGAAGAACTTGCCACCACCAATGTAAATCTGGAAAAAAAGAAACTATTAGAAATATATTCAATATAATGTAAACAATAGGATACTTACGTTTGGGTTTAGGAGGAATCAATTTGATTGCACCCGGTTTTTCGACAGGTTCTATAATTTTTGGCTTTTTCTCTGGTGGAGGTTCATTATGAACTGGAGATGGTCTTTTTGGTATCGATACTGTAGGTGGCAATACAGGTGTAGTTTTTTTTGTTAATACCGCAGCACGAGATGGTGGTGGTTTAACTTCCTCTTCCAGCCCATGTTTCCTAAACTTGGAATTAAAAGTTTTTACTGTTTTTGGTTTTGGATCATCAGGTTTTCTGACTTCTATTGATATTGACGGTTTTTCCTTTTTAGCATCACTCAATTTTGGTATTTTTCCCAATTTATGAACGGACGGAGTCTTATCGTCAGACTTCTCAGAAACTTTACTGGGGTGGTTTTCCTTGCTCTTTTCTTGCTTATCTTCCTTTCCTTTATCTTTATTCTTATCTTTATCGGAGGTTGATCTGGAACTACGATCCTCTTTAGATTTGCTACTAGAAGAAGACGATTTTTCACTAGATTTTTTGCCATTATCACTTTTTGACTTAGAACTATGAGATGAATGTCTATCTTTTTCTTTTGACCTGTCCTTACTACTGCTATGTCGGCTAGAACTAGATTTAGGACTTTTATGTTTGTCACTTGAAGAATGTGACCTACTCGAATGTTTAGAACTAGTCGATCTTGAGCTACTATTTTTATCATCTGATTTATCTTTATTTCTACGTTTTGATTTATCTTTGGACTTTTCCGAATCTGAAACTTCTGATGTTACACTTTTATTATCTTCATCAGCCTGTGATATAACTTGCTTCCCATCTTTTAAACTTATTTTTAGTACCGGCAAAGCTTCAGTTTCTTCTACTTGTTTTATTTTATGGTCGCCTGCATGTTTATTGGTATTAATATTAGTATCTAAGTTATCTAACTTCCCACATTCTTCACTAATTGTTTTAATTTCACCATTATTTATATTATTTTCGTTATGTTTATGTTCTACATTGCACTCTGATTTAGTTAAAGCTTCTGATTCAGATTGAGCTTCTGATACTATTTCTGGTATATCAGAAAGCTGGACAGGAACAACTTGTTCACCCTTAACAGTCTTTAACCACTGTTCAACCAGCTTTGATGCCAGGGCTCTAATAGCTGCAACGAAAGCACACTTTATTAAGTTTCTTACAAATAACGTAATTCTTTAAATTACTATAGCGTTTATAAATTGTTTGTGCATTGAACCTTCTCTACAGTTAAGAATTTACACAATCAATAGTTAATATCTAAAATTAGACATGAATGATTCTTACCGAAATGGTTATCATCCTTTGACAGCTCCTTTACTAGTTTTGGACAGTTGTTTGTTTTCAAGCGTTCTATGTCAACAGGGCACAGTAATAGCAGTTCTAACAACTCTTTGACTAGAGGCCAGTTTTTTGCTACAATACTTTCAGTAAACCACATGTGTACCAGAATCCAGCCTCCAGATCCCATGAATAAGCCAAGTAGCTCAGTTTCCGTACATTTTAGTATTTGTATATAGATACATTTCGATACTAATTTCTTCGAAAATTTGGTCATGAGGCTGAAAGAAAAAGTAAAATCTGTTATTTTAAAAATATAGTCACGAAAACGTCAATGAAAAAAATCGCCCACTCTAAGAGTAGGTACTTAGTAATGAACGGATGAGTGTCGTTTTATGGCTGAAGCATTTCTCAACCGCATTATTATTATTCTTAAAAATATCATTATAAAAAGCCATGTCTTTCAATAATAGGTATAATTGTTCTACTTTCATATGGAAACAAAAAAAAAACTTTTGTCGCGATTGTTTTCATTTACGTTAGTTTACCACTAGTAGACAAACTGATGATTCAGCAAATCATGGGATTTGTTCCAAGAACTTACCTAGCCAGCCTCTGGACTTCATCTCTACTTTTGATCCCGCCATTAGGCGACAACAGCACGCTGACGCAGTTGAGTAATTTTATTGGGTCAATTCGCGTCTGTAACAAAGAAAATAAATTGAAAAAAATGACGATTGTGCTTATCAAAAACAATGCACGATGTTTTACGGTGATAAAATTCTACTGCTGAATTCTTCTGACACCACCGTATAGACCAATATTCTAGTAATGAATTCTCAGTTTTCTGCTGACATTTTCGGTTTTAAAGTTAATGTAATCAGTGAAATTACTTGGTATACCTACCTATAAAGCTAAACTAAAAACTGAGGTCACGAGATTACAACACGCGAGTGATTCCACTGTGTTGATGGTAGCTACCAACAACACAGTGGAATCACTCGCGCGCAGTAGAATTCTTTTGTCATATACATATTTTTATTATTTTCTACGTATTTATAAAATGAAGTATAATGTGAATCCATCCTTGTTACGGTGCATTGAAGGTTTATATGAAGTAAAGCATGGATTTTGCATATATACGTATTTTTCATAGTTCTTTTTTCAATAACTATGAGAAAATAAAAATCTATGTATCTTTAATTTACTACAGCAAGAATCTAGCTGCGTTATTTAAAAAATATGGTGATAGGATTGTTCCAAAAAATATCCATATTTTAAGCACTGTCCCGTTTCCATGGACACTATATATGAAATTGATAGAAATGGAAACAGACTTATTTATCCATGTCTAACATTGATTCGAATGAAAACGCTTTATCTTCTAAATTTTAGATTTAGTTTGATCATATTTATAAATTTTAAGAAAGCACCAGCAAAAAAATCATAGGCGATACACACAGCAGCTACATCTTGTCTTAGAAAAAATATTCCGAGTGCTTTTGCATAGCCCGCCAAATTAAAATTTTATTCGCAAATTACTGGGTTCACGACAATAACTGTAACATGATAAGCTATAGAAACTACGACACAGACAACCATGACATAATCAACACTCAAACAGAAAATATAACCATGTCATGCATGAAACTGAAAAGCAGAATTACTTAAATATGTATAGAAATCTCTATAATACGATTGAAGGTAATCGATTTCCTTCGGAACAACGAGTCAAAGTAATTTGTGCGCGGTTCTTTACAAAACTAAACGGTAAAACTGCCATAATGATCATTACATACATACTATATCATATAGGTTTCTTATAATTTAAATCTACCTATACCGCTGCAACTATTGCAACTTCAACAAAATTTACTTCAGTATGGACAGTATTTAAACAGGATATTTATCTGAGAAAACCTGTAATTTGCTAAATGTAACATAAGAATGTGATTTATCTCTACAGCTACCCAATGCACTAAATGTACCATGTACAAACAGCTGCACATCAACCTATACATTACAGCTGATTTCGCATTGTATAAACGATATGAATTAATGAATAAATGAGAGGTAAGCTGAACTCTAATTGCACGAAAACACTAAAAATGTATAGCTTGATGTGTGTCCGTATGTACCTTGGCAGCAGACTTAATGTCCTCTTTTGCTCAGTATTTGCCACTCTTTAGCCCTGTTCGCGATAAAAAACTCAATTAAATAAAAATGTAAGATGGAACTTTGCGAACAAAGAAGTGGCTCAAACTACGCCTAACGGTGTACAACACACAATTACACGCACATATGTATTAGTTAACTACGCCTTATCTCGTCAGTCGAGCTTTCGATACCTCGATAGCTCGACTGACAAGATAAGGCGTAGTTTTGGTATGTGTGTGCATGTAATTGTGTTGTTGTACACCGTTAGGCGTAGTTTTAGCCGGACTCACTTCTTTGTTCGCAAAGTTCCATCTTAACTTTTTATTTGATCTGAGATAAAAACAGTAAGACCGTAAACCGTTTTGCATGTTTTTGCAGGACTTTTTCAGTAACTTACATAAATTGGAGGATATTGTAAAAAAATCTTAGTCAAAAAAGAATGTTCAGCAGAAAACTGCCGATAACGGCGGTATACCTAACACCTTTATAATTTGGCAGCTACGTGTTACAATACTGCTACTTGAGGTTTCTTACAAATAGCATTGCTACCTCATTAGTCTAGCGGTCCTAAGCGCGACTGCTACATCGGAGATCCTAAGTTCGATACCAAATCAATGTCGAGCAGTGTTATTGGGTTTTTCTATGAAATTCTCAGAGGTAGGTATTAGTACAGCTCTGCCTGACCCTTCGGGGAATACAGGCGTGATGGTATGTTATGTTACTATAGCATTACCCACGAATACTTCACGAATGTCAGCACCTAAATAATATTATGATAAATATTAAATTAAATAATACCATTTTTGACAACGTTATTAGTTATTATTAAAAGACCGATACTCCTATACAAATATTCGCCCACGTTTCCGACACTTATTGTTATGTCGTGTTATTTTTTCTAGAACAGTGGTAACTAATTACACTAATTGAAAAGATTTTGTAGGGATTTTGTACTGCTCAGGCCCAACGCAGTTGTGCAGAGGTGCGGTTAACAGTGCCTACTATGGAGTTGGCATTTAAAACGGGCAGCTCTAATTAGATATTGCCGAGGGTTGTAGAGGAATGGTTTCATTGGGTAGCCCCTTTTCCCCCCTCCCTATCAACTCCCAATTCCTACTGCCCTACTCATAGCCCACCCCATCTAACGACACACTGTCGATGACTCAAACGTGGGCCAATCACGTGACCTAGCCGTCATGACGGGAATATCTGAGGTAACACATTTAACCCGGTAAATGAAGTTTGCACACCAAGTGTGCAAAAAAATTTACGATTTTTTTTATCATGGAAATTCGTAAAACTATATTTTTCCTGCTCTAATTTGCAAAAATTGTAGAAAAAACGAAAAGGATGGCAATAATAGTCATATATGCACCTGCATACTGCACATTTTTGCATAGGTTGCATTCTAATCGTGGGAGAGGTTAATATACCACGGCTACATATAGGTAAGTACCAATAGGAAAGGCCACGCCTTTGAAATCAATAGGTACCTATGTGCCTATATTATACGAAGTTGTTCCCGCGGTTTCACAGGGCCAATCACTCCGTCTCTGTCTCCTATACAAACATTTATCTAAATTGGTTCTGCGGTTTAGGCGAAAATACGTAGACACTAACGATAATAAGTATTAAGAGTTGCCCACGCGGTAACAAACAGATACCTAGTTACTTTCGTATACTACGTATGTATACTAGGTATAATTTCGTACTTATTTATAAAATTAAATACCTAACGTATGGAGGATCCACACGGCGACACATCAAGGCTAGGTTGCAATGTTGTCGTCTGTACAAAATGTATGCGTGAAAGCTGCATTTAAATCGATAACTAGCCAAAAATTTGTAGGTCTGTGTGCCATGCTTTAAAATACCTAGTCCGGTGGTTCCATTTTATATGTTTAAGAAATAAGTTTCCATTCATTTATGTATATAGCCGGATGGCATGACACGAATGACACTGTATAAATTAAATCCGGGTTCAAAGTCCAGAGTAGCGATACTGTGACATGATTGGTTGGCCTACTCGGTAATACAATCAAAATGGTCGTCATGTCGCAAGTGGCCGCTTACGTCACTAGTAAAATACCACATCACGTGACGGTGTTCTAGAAGCATCTAAATGGCACTTTAGACTTTCAGTAGGTAATGGACATTATTATACCTACCTACTATTGTATTTTCATACTAATCATTTTTTTTGTCTACTTACTCATTACTAGATAGATACGCAGCAACTCAGTAAGTATAGATATAGATAAGTAAAAAAAAAACATTTACTGGACAAAGAATGCACTAAAATAGAGTAGGTATTAGGTAGGGCAAAAGGCAAAACTCACCATATTTATCTACAGTAGGTATGTACTTCGATAATTATCACGACACCCGACTGCACATTGGAATGCCACGCCCTATTATCCAGAAACAATATGGCGTCTCGTCATTGTAACAAATACTCGTTGCACAAAAGAACACTTATCCTCTAGTTTTAATCAGTTCATTATTAATTTAAGTACACTATTTTGCTACATTTATATTTTCATAATAGTCTATGACCACATAATAATGTCGAAGTAGAATTTATTGCGTATAGATATGATCTACAAAAGTAATCATACACAATTTAAATCCTATAACTAATTCTTCAATTCCTTATTCCCTACAGGAAGGCTTGATTATTATATGTTCTTATATAAAATATTAAATACTATCACTTCTCAGATGAGTTGGCACAAAAGAATGTGCCAAAGACAGGTACAGCGTTCAATCAAGCAAGCACACAGCTAAACGGCTGCCGTCTGTCGAGCGGAGACGAATTTTGCTTGAAGAATGAAATAAAACAGAACAAAAATTGAGCAATGATCGCTATGAGCGGAAAAGGAACTGTACAAGACTGATAATTGAATGAAAAATCGAGATCAGTGTTACCATTTTTTTATATTTAAAATTATGCTAATTAAGGCTAAAGCGTCAAGGTTGCGCGAGAATATTTTTTTTCTTGGTTACTGGCAATTTTTTCGGCTATATCACTATACAATAAATTATTCACAATTAAGTATTAAAACTTTTGCTTAAAAATCGTTAGTTGGTGTAAAATAGTGGTTTCGGCCAAAAATTACAATTTACAACTAAATCTCCTACGATAGAGATTTTTAAGCAAATATTTTTGTAATCAATCGTGAATAAGTTACTGTTGATGTTCAACTGCCATGCAACTCGAATGTTGTGATACAGCCGAATAATTTACGAAAAACCAAGAAAAAATTGAATTTCGCGCCCAACCCCGACGATTAAGCCTTAAAAATTGCTAACTAAACGATACTAATATTTCCGTTGCAGATCGTAACAAAAATTGTAAATAGTATTTATCCGCTGCTTTGGATAAATACTCGAGTAAAAATTTATATTTATGAGATAAAATCCCATCAAACTTAAAATTTCGCGCCCGACCCCGACGCTTTAGCCTTAAAAATCAGTGTCGTCGGTCGGGATTATTATGGTGTAAAACATTTTTAACCCGTCAAGCGGCATATTGTAGACACAATGCAAAATCTATTGTTATGTCCTCATGAGGAAACTATATGCATTAACGGGTCATGCAACATTTTTTTTTACACCTTATTCATTTTATGAATAATATTCAAACTCTCTGGATTTTGCACTATGAAGAAAATTTGAGAAGCGTCGGCATCGGGGTTGGGCGCGAAATTCAAATTTAATTTAGGAGAAGGTTTATGTTCAATTTACAACTAAATGTCCTACGATCGCAATTTTTAAACAAAAGTTTTAATACTCAATCGTAAATAATTTATTGTTGAAGTCGTAATTTTTACTGGCTACCAGGAATGTGTAGTATGCAAAATGTGTATGAATGGATAGTTGCAAAAAACAAGAAAAAAAATGAATTTCGCGCCCAATCCTGACAGCCTTAAAGAGTGAGTGGGATAGATAGCTGATTGCCACATGTTTTGTCGTCACTGGAACTGCACGGTATACAGAAATCATTCTAGGTACACACGTCTACAGGTCAACCTAAACAAATCCAGTTTAAGCTGATCTTGTTGGCTTCCTAAACAATATGAGGTCAGTGTAAACTGGTTTTGTATAGATTGGCATGTTGCCATGTTTACATGGCAATAGATATAAGATATTGCGACATCATCATCATCATCATCATCAACCCATTACATTATCCCACTGCTGGGCGAAGGTCTCCTATCAGTGCGATAGGGATTATGCTATACTCCGCCACGCTAACGTACTGTGGGTTGCCAGATTTCACATGCCGTCAAAAAAATCTCTTAGGCATGCAGGTTTTCTAACGATGCTTTCCTTCACCGTTTAAGCGCCTGATAATTAATTATGACTGGTTTTTCTATGAAATTCTCAGTAACAGCTCGGAGTCTGGATTTGTGCCCGGTGAATGGCAATAGGCTCGCCCCCTATTACATGGGACTTAAACATACCGGCGAACTGTGGGTGTACATTAGGTGCACCTCTGCCTAGCCGTTCGGGGAATACAGGCGTGATGGTATGTTATATGTTATGTTATGTTAATTAATTATTAATACGCACATGACTTCGAAAGTCAGAGGTGCGTCTGCGCCTTGGATTCGAACTCGAGACCTTTAACTTGGCAGCCCTATGGTCGCATCACTAGGCTATCAATGCACTTGCAACATCAACAATAACTTATTCACAATATTGAATATTAAAACAAAATATTAAAGCTATTGGCTCAAACGGGCCGGTTCGAGCAACGGTCGGGGAGGGGTATTGTTACAGGGTCTTCGCGATGGGCCTCGTCAGCGAGGACGGTAGATTGGATCTGTACCTGTGTATTTTTGCTAGAGTGCGATGCAAAGCTGAAAACAAATTATTGGACCCGACTTACGGACGCGGCTGTCAGCCGCGACTTACAGGTATCTAGAAAATGAATATACACAGCTGTGCAAACTATCGGAGGTAAGTCGTGGACGACACCTTAAGATCTGTTTGATCTGTTGAACGTGCCCGCTCGCTCAGATCAGACAGATCTATCAGTTCATTTTTGAGCTGCGATCTGCTGATTTTGCAAAGAGCTGCAAGTAAACAGATTAATTGAAATGATCTGAACCAATGAGTAGAATAATATACTAGGAAAAGAGAGCCCTCAGAAATTTTCGTGTCACCACTCACCACAAATGACATTTGTTGAACACTAAGGCCATCTTTTGACGTTTCCCATGTACTAATTGTTTTGGAGAGATTGTACGTATCTACGTATAGTAATTTAAAATAGGTTATATACTTCATATATTCATGTATGTAGTCATAGTGCATAAAAAAACAAGTTCTTCAGAAATTTATTTATTTCGGTGCTTTATAAATTTGTTTTTCTTAAATTTACGCCATTACAATTTACGTCCATTGCATTATTATTCCTCATTTTACCGCACAACACTTTTGTACCGATTAACACTTTTGCACTAACTTTATATCAATATATTTTACTTTGTCTTTGTGTGTTTCACATCGAAAACCTACAACTTACACTAGTACCAGTTCTTGAAATAAGCTCCATCTGTGGTATTATGAGGCACAACGCAATATAACTTATTTTTATTTTATGGGATTTATTGAGAGATAGCGCTACTGCCTACACAATAAATATCAAGTTTAAAAGTGTCCAGCCCCTGAACTGAACTTTTGAGCCGGCTCAGATCTGTGTTACTTGAAGGGTATATGTGTTCTGTGGTTACTTGAGTGTTACACACTCAGACTAATAATCATACACACGTTACACCTCAGACTAATATGAGCGTTACACACTTCCGTGTAGCTCGATGATTTAAATTATTTAATATTTATTCTGTCTTTGGCTCGATGGTAAACACACCATAGATAACCATAGTCTAGTCTCTACTCATCTACTGATAAGTGATTGTATTATTAAATAATTTTATCGCAGAACTTATTTAAAGTTGAAAAGCTCTATGATGTGGAGTGATTCATTGCTTATTGTGTTTATTTCTATATGCACGGCATTCCTGGGTGAAGGTAATAGATACCCCTAAGACTACTCTCTGACCGATTTTTTGTTATATTATTACCGTTTCTGTTCCATTCTTATTTTTATGTATCTAGTAGAAATGTCGTATTATATTGTATTATTGCTACATTTTCTATTGTTTACAGGTCTAACATGGATACTGGTTTACAGAACAGAAAAATATCAGAAACTGAAAGTTGAGGTTGAACGCCAAAGTAAAAAGTGTAAGTTTACAGCTTGTGTGTAAATGTGTATATTTACCTACGTTTTTATATTGTTATACTACAAAAGAGGAGCATCCAAATCCTCTGGAGTGTGTAGATCATCTGAACTGCAACATGTTATTCCTGGATATGGGCCACTGTTGGAGTCACATAAAGTGTGAAAAAGTAAGATGCCGATGAGAGTCGTGCACTTTCATTGTTTCTGAATGAAAGGTTCTACCAGTGAAGCAACTCTGCTCACAAAACTAATATTACTATAGTGCTTAGGACAGCCAAACTACTGCCAGTACTGATGTAGCATAATGAGTCCCTTACATAATCATTGGCTAGTTGTGGTTGTTTTATGTTTGCCCCAAATACCTCCGCTTAGCCTAAAAAAGACTTACTACTTACATACTGATTGTTTCGAACCAGGATGCAATTATTATTGTTAAGCCATTTGGTGACGACCAAATCATCATTAATCCATTATTATTGTTGGTTGCCCCACTGCTGGGCATAGGTCTCCTCAGAATGTGAGGGATTAGGCTTTAGTCAACCACACTGGCCTATACCAATAAAAATAAAGAAAATGTAATGAAATATGTACCTATATAAAAAGATAAAGAAAAATGTATACATATAATGACACAAAGGTGTTTGCCATTGACAGACAAGAAGAAGGGCAGGGAAATGTCTTGAGAAAAATAGTATGGAAGAGCTTGATCATAAACTCATAATTATAATAGACACTTGTTTAATACAAGGTACACATGGCTACCGGTGAACCTATATACCTATAACAACCAGTTTAAGCTGAACTTGCGCTGTACAGGCTTCCTTTACAAGACAAGGCCAGCGTAAACTGGTTTTGTACGGCTTGATGTATAGCCGTGCATACATACGGCATACAAATATAGGTACTCATATGAGAGGTTAAAGATAGAGTTACAACATGCCCACCCTCTTTTGCTTTGCTCTTCAGCAATGGAAGACCATTGCCCAAGATAGTTAATGTTTGTATAAGAAGAAAATAATATCATTTGTTTTGTTTGTTAAGTAGCATTGTAAGCATAATCATAATCATAGCATAATTGGCTTATAATGTTCCCACTGCTGGGACGCAAGCCTCCTCTCAGTGAGAGGGAGTGGGCCTTAATCTACCATTTGAGCCCAGTGCAGGTTGGTGAAATAATTTACACAAAGTAAAGTGTCTGTCTGGGTTCCAACCTATGACCTACATCTCTAAGTTGCAACCTTTACTGCTGAGCCACCACTGCATTGTAAGCACTTGAATGGAAATACATAAGCTTTTTTTATTCTTATAAGCCATTTGGTTGTAAATCAGATAGTTGAATATTAATTCATCTACTACCATAATAATAATAATGCTAACAAGAGCTTGCTAATAAACAAATAATAAGATTAAAAATAGTACTTTGACAAATACTTGTGAAATTGTGTATTATTGCAGTGGAAAAACGAAAAGAAGCACATGGAGACTCACTGGATAAACAACATAAGAAGAAGATTGAGAGGGAGGAAGAAAGACTAAAGAACAACAATAGAGACCTTTCATTGGTTAAGATGAAATCAATGTTTGCTATTGGTTTTGCATTCACTGCTTTACTAAGCATGTTCAACAGCATGTAAGTAAACTAATTATTTGTCAAACTTAATAGCTTTATAAATACTGAAACCTTATATGGTTAATTTTTGTTACTGATCATACAATTTATTTTTGCAGCTTTGATGGAAGAGTTGTTGCCAAACTTCCTTTCTATCCAATATCATGGATACAAGGTCTCAGTCACAGGAACTTGCCGGGTGATGATTATATGGACTGCTCTTTTATTTTCTTGTACATATTGTGTACAATGAGTATAAGGTAATTCCTAAAAATCAACTACCTCTTTTTAAGATAATAAAACCCTCAGCACAACAGATGTAAATATCATATTTTTTGCCCAACTGTGCTACGCAGAGCCTTATATATATATTATGTTTGTTCCTTTGTGACTCTTAAGAAACTAAATGCTTGCGCCGATTTTTTTGATTCTTACATAAATCAGTTGTCTTAAGAGTGGATACCTACATCTGTTATTGATAAACAAAACAGCTCCGATTTTATACATGAAATGTATTTTATAATTTAATAAGTCAGTAATTAATAGTTGTTGTATTTAAAATATATTGCTTAATTTGAACCAAATAAAACCAATACAAGAACTTAAGTTGCAATAATTCGCTAAAGCGTGCTTGTTCCTCTATGAGTTGTCATGTCTAAAAGTTGTAATTGATAACTTTCAAAATTGGTTAACCTGAATAATCTATTACATAGACAATGTCACATGCCCTTAGGTGCTGGTACATATGAAATACTTCAATTCTTGATGCTGTAAAGGTTTGTGTCAGCTATTTTTTGTTAGTAGTATTTTTTTATTATTTCCAGGCAAAACATCCAGAAGCTCTTAGGATTTGCTCCATCTCGAGCTGCATCCAAACAGGGTGGCGCTTTATTTGCAGCACCTCCAGCTCAATTTAAGTAAAATTATTTTATTTCTTAATCACGCCAATGTCAAGTTACATGAAAATAACAAATGTCATATTATACGTATTTATTATGTACACATTTTTTGTTTCTACAAATAAAGTTACCCAGAAAATGAAATCTAGTGTTTACATTCAGTAGTTCTCTGCTATTTGCTATCAGTCCACTCAAGGTTAAATAGGTTTAAAGGTTAGCTGTTTGAAGAGACATTCCCAAACCGTTTGAACACTAAAGTCTTGAATAACATGCAAGTCAATTTTTTCAAAGAAATAAGGTCGTGTTCAGAGCGGCGTCGGCAATTTGGCGTCACCTGGAATAATGACTTAATAAAAAATGCATAGATGAAGGAAAAACTACATTGTTACAGTTTGTTCGAAATAAGTAAGCCGATCGGAAGTTGTGTGCAAGTGGTTTAGAAGTGGTAAATTTTAATAGAAAGAGTCGGTGAAAAGATTATTAGAGTCGTATAAGTTTCTCAATTCTAATTATTTTGTTTACTAATTTCGATAATTATGTATTAAAACACTTAAATAAACGTTTTAATCACCGCTGTAGTTCGGAACGGCTAACTTCCGATCGGCTTACTTATATCGAACAAACTGTACAATAGTTATTGTATTACATAAATAGTTACAGGCCTGTTTAAAATAAATGGTCTTGCAGGAAAATAAACAGAATCTATATAAAGTACATGTTGCAAAATCGCACTGCTTTCAATTAATACACATTAAACTCGACCAATCGCTCATTAAGTAAGAATCTATCAAAGCCAAATCTTGCTAAATCCACAGACGTGAACTGGTTGTCAATAATTAACTCCGTGATCGCCCTTCCAATGCCCGGTGCATGTTGACACCCTGAAGAGCAAAGATTCAATTAGTTTGATGGGGTTATAATGTCCTGAGAGCCTATATAATATAAAATGGCATTTGTTGTTGGCAAGAGTTCAGCTGTTCAGTTGTACTGATGTAGATCCACTGGTGGCATTAGTAAGGGAATATAGCAGGGGGCAAAACTATTGCCATTAACAGCCAGACAAAAATCCAAATTTCGAGGTGCCACTAGATTTAATACAAAAAACCAATAACACTGTTCAATCTGGAAATCAAACCCAGTGCCTCACGCTCAGCAGACGCTCCTGCAACTATGGATGGCCTTTTACTAAGGATGCGTTGATCTATATCAAAATTGATAAATGCGAAAGTGAAGTTTGTTTATTTGTTACGTTTTCACACCTTTAACGCCGAACCAATTTTGATGAATTTTAGTACTGAAGAATACACACCAGTAAGAGTCTGATTACATAAGCTTGAGCCGCGCACTGCAGCTCTAGGTTTTTTTGCTGAGTTACCCATGCTTATACAGAGATAGATGGGTCCATGAATTTGGTTATTTTTCAGAATTTATTGCCAAAAGCTAGTTTTTATTTAAAGTATTTTGGAATTAACATTTTTGTAACCCCTTTACGAACCATTTTAAATTAATGCCATTAATAATACATTATTTACAATACTGCCACAGAGTGGTATCGTCCTTCTGAGATTCAGCATCAGCGACCCATTACATTGTCCCCACGGCTAGGCACGGGTCTCGTCTTAGCACGAAAGGGATTAGGTTATAGTCCACCATGCTAGCCTTCTTATGCTTCGCATGCTAGCGTGTGAAGTAGTGCCGACGGGCGTGTGAAGTCTGCCGCCCGTCGGCAAGAAAATCACTCCGGAATGTATTCCTCATAATGCTTTCCTTCACCGATAAAGAGCGTGATAAATTAACAACGAATTCACACATGACTTGGCAGTCCAATTGTCATATTATTATGCTATTACTGCACTCACAATGTGCTGTGTGATAAAGTGAGTCAAAACCACGCGACTTTGCTCCAGCTGAAGGGTGGTTGCATGGGCGCAATAAATTTTAGATGTATAATAGACAAACCTAATTTCCCGAATCCCGCTGCAATATATAAGTTATTATGGTAAGGATGTGGTCCTACTACGCCATTATTGTCGAAAGTATTGCAATCATGCATTTCAGCAGTTATCCTTGTTATCTGGAAGAAAGAATAAAAATGAATTGTTAAATCCAACAAGTCTTTTGATTTTGTACTCTGCAAATACAGATATAAACAAATTACCAAATACCCAATAATGAAACTACACAGTCATTTATTTTTGAGAAATTAGATCAACATCACACCCCAAATACTATCAGTCTTATTCATACAAATATTATAAAACTTCTCTTTAAACCTAGAACCATAGTGTAATTAGATTTCATTACACTATGCTAGAACTATAATGCGTCTAATATTTTACCTAAAAGAGAGCATAAACATTTGTAGGATGTTAAATATTTTTTTTAATACGACGGTTAAATCATATACTAATATAAAACAGCTGAAAAGTGCTTTGGACATTCTTCATACATTTGAGAGCCCAATTCTTGAGTGTGGATTGGTATGGATAACATAATGCTACGACCCTCAGGATCAGGATCGGGCAAAAGGGGTAAAATCTTTCAAATATGTATCAATAACACTACAACATTCCAAATATAAAGGTCCATCCATTCTTTCCATCTAGTACATAAAAGAATATTTAATGTTCAGGATTCTGATTCATTGACACCAATTATTGTTTTCAACTTTAGGACTAGGTAGTATAATAAAGATTCATAACTTATATACCTTTGCATTATTACAACTTGGAACTCGATTTAGTAGTGATGGCTCAATAACATTTTTAAAAAAGTCACTTTCAGACATGTCTTTTGTATCATCTTTTATGAGTGGTAGATTTCCAAATATCAAATTATTCTCTAAACGGTTCCTCATCAGCCATAGTCCTGTGGTATCCGTGACTATTGGAGTTTTTAAGCCGGTTTCTGATGCTTTTTCATGTACTGAATATATTTGGTATTCCCTTAAAGAATTCAATGAATTTGTTATTAAGTTATTAATAAAAAAGGTATTCATTTCATTTTGCCCAGTGGAGACAGCTAATTGCATGCTTCATCTTTGACCCTGTTTGTACTTTTGATCTAGCAAGAGAAGGGTTAAAGACAGTGAACATAAGAGAAAATCTTGAACATCATTTTCCTACTTTCAGTATATGCAGATTCATTGTAATCTAAAATTGCACCTCTGCACTTAAAGTTCTGTTTTGCAGTATGACTATAAAAAGTACTTATGAAACAGGTATTAATGTAATTAAATAATATACATAATATAGTAATAAATCAGTTTCTATTATAGGGAAAATGTTTCAAGCTATAATTTTGAATTACCTTCGTTCTATAGGCAGTGGTACATTTAAAATACCATCTCCTGTTCCCACTTTAGCTAATTTTGCTATTTGCCCTGAGCTATCACCTGCTGCTAAGACACAAATGGCAAATTTGATTGCATGTTCTTCACCATCATTAGTTCTATATATAACCTTATTAATTCTTTCAAATGCTCCAGCTGCCACACCTTCCATGAGCACATCTCGCTGTTTTTCTAATTCAAATCCTGTTACTTCACCATTTACGTAAGTTGTTCCAAGTTCTTTGGATTTTTGTATAAATCCTTTCAACAATGCCCATGAACTGAAGGTTCCTTCAGCTTCTATTGGCATGCATCCTGTAAAATCGAAAGTTTATTTGTACATGTAAGATACTTTTAGCACAATATTAACATTAAATATGCCTAGTTCAGATTGGCTGATGAAGAAACACAATTCAGAATACACTGAATAATTTTTATCTAATGAGAGTTGTCTTAGGTCCCAAGAGTTTTGTGTTGAAATAGTATTATATTAATTTCATTTCAAAAGGTAATTTATTTTATTAGCTTTCTGCATTCCAACATTCCAAGTGCCATCTTTTAGGTTATTATTATTAAGAGACTTACTTTAATATCTATTATTGTTTATTATTTAATAAACCTAGATTGTGTGGGTGGAGTGTTTTTCTTGCAGCACCACTCTAATATATTTATATTATTATTTAGGCTTTAGTAAAAATATGTATATAATTTTCTCCTATTAACTAGGTAGGTAAATACTGCATATCTTTTTGTAATTTTGTAAAAAAAGTAAGTTGGTTATAGCATATCGTGAATACCACACGCAAAATACACGCTTAGTCGTTGAGTTGCGGAAAAAAGCCCGCTATAGCAATAGCATATTGTGTATTTAACCAGAAGACAGGTTAAATTCCTGCCTGCAGTCGAATTTTTCCTTCAATAAATTGTCTTATTCTAGTCTTACCTAATTTAACATCTTCTGTGTTCATCCATGGATATCTGCTCTTAATTTCAGATGATGTTAAAATATTGTTCTTTACACCTAATTCATTAAGGAAGGTAACATTCTCTTCTAATTTATAAGCATACTTCTCACTTGCTAAAATCAGTGATCCTGTAGGGGTATATTGAATGTCAACGTCATTTCCCAGATTTTCTTTGACATTTCTTAAAAATTCAACTGAGTATTTAGATAGATTAATGTTTTCTGGTACAGAAAAATGCTGGTTTAATGTACCTAAAGATACATTATTTTGTGTATGTTCATACTGAAATGATAAAATTTATAACAGGTTATTGTTTGTTTGTTTCACTTAAAGAGGCCTACGGCCAGCAGTGGACGAATATGGGCTGATGATGAAGATGACTTTTGTTAAGTATTGAAGGCATGTTTGATTTAAAGAAATATAGATGTTACTAACCGTGAAGTCTTTTTCTAAAACTACAACAGTTAGGCCAACTCCTGCCCTTTTTTTCAAAAAATAAGCAATAGCTGATCCTATGAAACCTCCTCCTATGATAACTATATCAGTATGCTCTGGATATATAACTTTTTTTTTTTTCGAACTAATAAGAGTAGGCATATCATTTGAGAGGATATCAAATGTTCTCTTGAAGGGGTTATTTGAGTACTGGCGGACACCATATATATTTTTGACATTAAATACTTTATTGAGTAATAGTTTGGACATTATTATTCTAATATCAAATATCTCATAAAATTATACACATTTTTCTTAATAAATAACCAACTGATCGACTGACAGAATCGACAATAATTTGACAGAATAAAATAAAAAATTAAAAAATTGAGTGAGCTGAGTCCGACTAGTGGTGTGCGGTAGCGATTATTAATAATTGATTAATCGATTCTTAAAATAATTGTTATCAATCGATTATTATTTAGATAATCGATAATTATCGATTATTGCTATATAACATTTTAAGTTATGGTAACCCTATTTGCTAAGGGAATCCCTGTCACCAGAAGGATTTCTACCCGGTAAATTGAATTTTCGGTAAAAAGCGGGTAAATACCCTGAAGGTGGGTATTTATTTTCCTAATGTTAATCGGAAATTGATTTCTGTTTGATGTTTAGTTTTAAATATTCGTTTTCATTTTTAAACAACTCATTAATTGTTTAAAAATGAAAACGAATATTTAAAACTAAACATCAAACAGAAATCAATTTACCGGGTAGAATATTTTCGAATTAGTAGTGTGTTTGATGATTCATTTCAAAATTGTTTATTTTTATAAATAAGTGATTAAGTTCGTTCTTTATTAACTGATTTAGTTCTATTTGATGTTAATTTTAAATATTGTTTTTTTATAATATTAATCATTGAGGTCTTCTTCTTCTTCAACCTGTTGCCATCCAATGCTGGATGTAGGTCTCTTTGATGTTTAATTTCTACATGTACCTATATTTTTTTATAAATAAGTGATAATGTTCTGTTTGATCTTTAATTTAAATATTGTTTATCTTTTTATATTTCAGTGATTAAGTTTTTTTAAATCTTTATTTAAGACAATTTGAAGAAATATTTGATGTTAGACTCGAAAATCGATTAATAATCAATTAATGATCGATAACATTAGCTCACATAATCGATTAGTAAAATAATCGATACAGCACACCGCTAAGTCCGACAGTGACAGTGACAGACAAAAATTGACGACATGACCTGTTTTTTTTTGACATGGCTTCAGGGGCCTTTGTTCCAAGAGTGAGCATCATTGTGCCATTACATTTGTAATGGCACAATGATGCTCACTCTTGGCTGGATGTCTATAAGACATCCGAAATTTCCGAACTAATATTGTTGGATGATACAACTTTTCGGCTCGCTACTTGCCTGCGTCTTGGCGCTCCTTGTGTTGCCCCGCATCGCTGTCATTGCGGCGAGGCTGTCGACCTCAGCTGTCGACAGCCTCGGATATCATGGCCTGTCATGTTGCAGGAGTGCAGGCCGCATTGCACGTCATGCCAGCATTAACGACATTCTCCGTCGTGTTCTTGCCACCGCCGGCGTACCAGCTGTTTTAGAACCTAATGGCTTGTTACGTGATGATGGGAAGAGACCAGTTGATATGTCGCTTTTGCCTTGGAAAATGGGTAGGCCTTTGGTGTGGGATGCAACTTGTGTTGACACTCTTGCTCCATCCCGTCGTCAGAGTATCCGCCGCTGCCTGTCGGATAGCTATATTTTTGAGCCGTTTGGGGTCGAAACGCTCGTGTCATGGGGTCCGAGTGCTCGTCTTCTACAAGGAAATATCGTATGGGCTTTCGATACGATAAGAGGCCAGCGTAAACTGGATTTTATAGCTCGACGTGTAGGTAACCGTGCGTACGTGCCTGTGCCATTTTTTGATCTTTGAATATACCGTAGAAATGGGAAAGGGCGAATTGGTAGGTAGGTTTACCCACAAATGTCAGAAAAAGTAAGTAGGTACCTATATATTTATTAATACAGCAGGCTTAAAATAAGAGAATACATAGGTATACACGGCTACAGGTCAACCTATACAAAACCATTGATCTCGCATTGTATAGACTTCCCATATTGTATAGGCCAGCGTAAACGCGAGACGAGAAAAGAAAAGAAGCGGTTTTGTATACCTTGATATGTAGCCGTGCGTACACTACGCGTATAGTTGTTACTTACCAACTTATTTCCAACTAAATAATAGTTATGAGTAGTTCTGTAGTGAGTGCCTCATTAGTTTAGTGGTTTCAAGCGCGACTGTTACGCTAGAGGTCCTGGGTTCAATTCCCAGATCGAGCAGGGTAATTGGGTTTTTCTATGAAATGTGCAGTGGGAGTTCAGAGATACGATTTGGGCCTGGATTCACCCCATATTGGGTTGGACTTAATCTATCGGTGAACTGTCGGTGTACATTGGTACACCCCTGCCTAACCCTTTGGCGAGTAGAGACGTGCGTGATGGTATGTTATGTTAAGTAGTTATGTACCTACATGTATGCACTTCGAAATGATCTTCACAGGAATGTCTTGTAGCCTAGGTAGAGAGTGGAGTTTTATAGTCTCTTTTTATAACGGAATGCCTACCCTTTTTACGAAGATTTGGGTCATTTGGGACGTTAAAAAATAGTTTTTATGGTGTTTTATTATTTATAGATATTATACATGATTAAAAAAGCTAAATTAGATACAAATCGGACGCTTAATTTAAGTAAGTAACGCTCACAAGCAAGTGGAACGGGAAAAACTGCGGTCGTGAGCGTGATCGTTGTGATCGCCAACGCCAAGTGTATGGTAGAAAACCGAAAAAAGCTCTAAGGTGTAAATAACAGTTCAAAAACCTTCCGAAATGGCGCTGGTGTAGACAAAGGGTATGGTATGAATGTCCCAATTGTAAACGAATTGAAGTACGCCGAGTTAAAAAAAATAATATTATTGTCGACTAAAGTAGTTACATATTGTAAATGTTTATATTATAATATGTCTTTTATTGTTATTATTTTTTTGTTTAATATTACATTATTTATAACATGCCATCACGCCTGTATTCCCCGAAGGGTTAGGCAGAGGTGTATTTAAAGTACACCCACAGTTCGCCGGTATGTTTGGGTCCCATGTAATAGGGGGCGAGTATATTATTTATATTGTTTGAAATATACTATTTTTTTTTTCTCTAGCCGTTACTGTCCCACTGCTGGGCAAAGGCCTCCCCCAATTCCTTCCAGATGCTCTTTTCTTGCGCCACCTCGAACCAGCCCTCGCGGTACGCATCCGAAACACCACGCTGCGCTCCAAAACGGGCATAATAG
The DNA here is from genome assembly GCA_958496365.1 of Subacronicta megacephala. Classification (NCBI taxonomy): domain Eukaryota; kingdom Metazoa; phylum Arthropoda; class Insecta; order Lepidoptera; family Noctuidae; genus Subacronicta; species Subacronicta megacephala. The sequence continues at coordinate 10,361,733 of OY292515.1, read as the reverse complement.
ACGTAGGCAAAAAGGCGGCTAGGCTGAAATGGGATTGGGCGGGTCATGTCAGTCGCATGCATAATGACCGCTGGGCAAGGGTCTCCACGCAATGGGTGCCTGAAGATGGAAGGCGCCGTCGAGGTCGGCCTAGAAAAAGGTGGCGGGATGATACTAATTAACAGAAATAAATTATTTTTTTATAGTGAACAACAATGTTTTAATACGTTAAAACATTTTTTAGATCCAAAAATTAATTACTTAAAGGCAAAAAAAATTACCCTGATGCTATTGTGGTGCCACCCTTATTTAATGTATTTTTACGGACACTTTTTCTCATGTACACAGATGATTCTCCTAACCTCTACCCTCAGTATATATAAGTTACTCTATGCCTCTACCCTCCATACTCGCGAGCAGTCGCGGGTATGGAGTGTAGAAAGAAAGGAGGACCATCTTCTAAGGGGGATTAGTCGAAAAAGTGTCCACTTGTATACAGCAAATTATGAATGTAGCAGCAGAGTGAAGTGTGCTGAGTTGAAATTTTTTTTTATGCAATTTCGTTGATACATTTTTGTTATATTAATGATTTTATTGTTGTTAATACAAAAAGAACAAATATAGACGCAATGGGAAAACTTTGTTCAGTGAAAAGTTGTCCAAGTGGACGAAAATTGAAAAGTAAAGGAATTGATACGTCTCAACCTAGATCTTTTTTTCGACCAACAGTATGTATAATCAATTTTTATTACTATAATAATTTGTGGCGCTCTTTTTAAAATTCTTCCACTTGCTACTACAGCGCCACCTTAATTTGCTCCCTTACAATGGACACTTTTTAATACACTGAGATGGTCCTCCTTTCTTTCTACACTCCATAGTCGCGGGCTAAGTTTATCGGGCTCTCAGTTACGACAGTTACAACAACTGTCACTTGACAACTGATGTTTTTAATGTCAAATTATCAATTCATAAACAAAATAGAGAGGCTAGCAATGCTTGGCTGATTGACGGAAGTTAGTGGATGTGGTGAATATTGTGAATACCTAGGAAAAGGAAACTGGTAGAGACTGGAGGCCGTGGAGACTGGAGGAGGCCCCGGACGCTTATGAAATGGCGGTTGGAAAATGCAATTGGTAGGTTGTTTTTTTCCGAGATTCCACATAGCACGTGTGCGATGCAATCAATCAAGTTGGTCCATGAATGTGTGATTATTATAATGTAAGTGTTAAGTTATGTTTAAAATGTATATTTAATTTTATTGCATGAAATATGGAGTAACTACAATATTATACAGAAAATATGCAGTGACAAATTGTATAAATATAATTTAACAGATACTTGTATATATTTTTTTATTACCATTTACTATGTCCATCGCCCTTATATACCGAGACGTAAGACATGCTGAGTTAGACTGTGTTGTACTGTAGATGAATGATAAGAAATAACACACATTTTAAGGTTCCATCCAAGATATCCAAAGTATCTGTGTACATGTGAAATACCGACATAAAACTAAGGGTTAGTATGGAGGGAGCCAATTGTTATTTGCCGTGTAGAAAATCAAACTAGGCTGCTAGTGAATGCATAATTAGGCACTTCAAGCTAAATTGAATGTTACTGACCCTACTGGGCCCTAAGCTGGCTCTCTGACCGATATCAATGCAGAACACAATGCACAGCTAGTACAGTCACCATCAAATATATTGGAGCAAACATACTGTTCATAATTATCTGAGCATCTAGGGAAAATAAACCATATCTCAGCGATACAAAGGATGTTTTAGAATGAACACTACACACGGCAGCTGTCATCCTGACATGTATTTTACCTCATTGAGATATAGTTTATTTTCCCTAATCGCTCAGATAATTATGAACAGTCTGTTCGCTCCGATATATTTGATGGTGACTGTATATTGATGTCAGTTGTAATACCTAGAACAATACCTAATTACTATCTAATCATTTTTTTACAGTTAATCACCAAAGATGGATTCTAAATATGCTTCTGTTGGTATGGAGAACAGGCTAAAAGTAAATGGCCTTAAAAGAAATAATGCAGTGGAAAACATAAAAGCAAAGAAGATAAAGTTATCCAATGATAAAATTAACAGTTCATCAAACAATATTAAAGTTGAAATAAATGGCCATAACAATGCTAAAGTCAATGAGGGTGTAAATGAAACTGTACAAGACTTGCAACAGGCCAGGCGGCAGTTACCAGTGTATATGGTTAGAAAGAGGTAAATATTGTGATGAGCGTCTCTAGAATCGTAACATAAAAAAACTTCAGTGGCTAACCTAGTTAAATTGCTTTCAGAAGGAAAGATATTGTTTAGTTTTTGGAAATATACAATGTTTTTTCAATTATATTGTTTAACTCTATAACTAGTACAATAAGATATATATTTAAAATTTCTCTTTATCAATGAATCCTCTATTGTGTCTGCAATAATTGCTTGGTCGATTATGTCTTTTGAGAATTATGTAAACTTACACACATTTTACTGGGATACCATGAACATATACAGGCTTTTCATGAAAATGGGGCACCTGCTTAAATAAGTGTAATAAATAAGACTAATATTCTACTATCTTCATAACTTTGCTTGAAAGTAGCTGAAACCTTAAAGATTTTGTTAGAACATATTTTTATTTTGCAGCATTACATCAAAAACCTACATAACTACATACTATTACATTGTAATGCATATTAATGAGATGTATTCATGTTACAGTATACAATTTTTAAGCAATGTTCTATTTACATGGACACCTGTATACCGCGTGGAGATTAGGTTATCACATTAATTGCAACCACATATTCTACATAACGTATTTTGACCATACACAACTGAAAAAAATAAGTACAATAAGCATTTTAGCCCTGGGATCGTTTTTTCCATTTTAGTATTTAACAACATCATGTATTGAATAACGATAATCACCTGACCTAAACTAGTAGTTCAAAGACCCGAGAAAATTCAAACGTTGCCGTTCCGTATTACTAACAATTATTAGAAACTTAAACTAGTTAAGCTAAAATTGACCTTATAACTAACACTATTAGGCCTTGTCTATGCGCAAAATTAAAAGATAAGGGACCACAGCAAAAGATAAATAAAAAACGTTCTTAAAAATATTAGTTTAAGGCATAAATCTCTATGCGCGATACGGGGGTAGGTGTCGTCAGAATTCGTCCTTTGTCGGCGCCGGCGGCGGCGGCGCGCGACTACAAAGTAAAGAAACGGAAGCGGCGGCGCGTGCGGAGCGATTGATTCAGTACGCTTCCGGGGTCCTTAAGGATAGTTCGTGTGTTGCTTATTCGCACACGCGCCCTTCGTATTTTTATTGTAATTGTTTTGTGAACATTTTCGTAAATTTCTTGTTTTGTTTGTTGGATACGTTATTATTAGTTGTAGATTAGTTAAGTGTTGTGACAGTTCCTGCGAGATCGGACGCTTTTCTCATTTTTTGTTTGTGATAAGACATTTTATTAGTTAGTGAAGTTAGTGAAAGTGGGTGAGCATACGTTATCATCAGAGTACACCGATATGGTTGATTGAATGCAACCAAAACAGCGCTGCTGGTGTTACGAACATACCGACAGAGGTATATCGTACCTACCTATGACGGTGCTCATATGCATTCAGTTGCATGGCGGCCATAACGTAAATTTTAATTAATCAATTGAACATTTGGACAAGTGTAGGTTTATTAAATTGAATTATTATTATTGTGCAAGAATACCATAAAGTTTGTGTTGAATTGTTGATATTATCGCTCCGAGCGTCCTATCCTATGCCTACTTGCAAGTATGTAGGTACTTACTCGCCGCGGCGGCGGCGGCGACGTTGGCGACGTTGCCGCTTTTACAGGTCAGTATACTGATATTATTGAGGGTGATTTATTTCGAGCCAATATTTACGGTATTTATTTTGTTTGAAAAATTTAGTTTTTTATTTTTAGTAAAATTGTTTATTTTATTACTCAAACAGACTAATGATAACTTGGAATGACCGCTGTTTAATTTAATGTGATAACCTAATCGCCACCCGATATAATATATATTAACCAACCACAATGTATATTATGTTATTATTTTTTACTTATGATTTCAGACTATTAGAGGAGATAAGGAAAAATGAGACTATGATACTTATAGGTGAGACTGGCAGTGGTAAAACAACCCAGATTCCCCAGATAATTCATGAACAGCATCTTGAAGGTGCTGGTGCCATAGCTGTAACCCAACCACGCAGGGTTGCAGCCATCACAATAGCACTCAGAGTAGCGGCTGAAATGAACACTGAAATTGGATCCATTGTTGGGTAAGCCAGTCTTGGTGTAAATTTTACTTAAATATTTCACAAGAGGTAGGACTGCTTTTTCTTTAGTAATGTTCTACTAAAGGTACCATACATTACATGCATATTCAGAATGCAAAGTCTTAACTTTTAGGAAATTGTACATCTTAAGATCCATCCTCTACAAGCACTCTATGATCTCGTTCAATAAGCAGCTTATCAGTCAGCGGCGTCGTGGCTTTCCTTTATGCCCTGATGTCTCTTGCAGGACTGCATTCGCAAGACGTCAGTTTAATGGGCTAAGTGCTAGGCTGTATAATAAAGCCCATAAACAATTACATATTTACGGCTTGACTAAGGGCGAGTTAAAAAACAGGCTTGACTCCTGGCTACAGATATTGAATATAGTGATACCGAAGAGCTCCTAACCACTGTACAGTAAAGAGAAAGGTTTATACACAGAACACAACATATCCACCTACTCATACACACAGGCATGTAAGCACTCCCACATACACACGCATGCGCATACACACATGCACCTAAACAAACACCCACACACACACATACACCAACACACCCATACACACACGGCCATACACACACACACACACACACACACACACACACACACACACACACACACACACACACACACACACACACACACACACACACACACACACACACACACACACACACACACACACACACACACACACACACACACACACACACACACACACACACACACACACACACACACACACACACACACACACACACACACACACACACACACACACACACACACACACACACACACACACACACACACACACACACACACACACACACACACACACACACACACACACACACACACACACACACACACACACACACACACACACACACACACACACACACACACACACACACACACACACACACACACACACACACACACACACACACACACACACACACACACACACACACACACACACACACACACACACACACACACACACACACACACACACACACACACACACACACACACACACACACACACACACACACACACACACACACACACACACACACACACACACACACACACACACACACACACACACACACACACACACACACACACACACACACACACACACACACACACACACACACACACACACACACACACACACACACACACACACACACACACACACACACACACACACACACACACACACACACACACACACACACACACACACACACACACACACACACACACACACACACACACACACACACACACACACACACACACACACACACACACACACACACACACACACACACACACACACACACACACACACACACACACACACACACACACACACACACACACACACACACACACACACACACACACACACACACACACACACACACACACACACACACACACACACACACACACACACACACACACACACACACACACACACACACACACACACACACACACACACACACACACACACACACACACACACACACACACACACACACACACACACACACACACACACACACACACACACACACACACACACACACACACACACACACACACACACACACACACACACACACACACACACACACACACACACACACACACACACACACACACACACACACACACACACACACACACACACACACACACACACACACACACACACACACACACACACACACACACACACACACACACACACACACACACACACACACACACACACACACACACACACACACACACACACACACACACACACACACACACACACACACACACACACACACACACACACACACACACACACACACACACACACACACACACACACACACACACACACACACACACACACACACACACACACACACACACACACACACACACACACACACACACACACACACACACACACACACACACACACACACACACACACACACACACACACACACACACACACACACACACACACACACACACACACACACACACACACACACACACACACACACACACACACACACACACACACACACACACACACACACACACACACACACACACACACACACACACACACACACACACACACACACACACACACACACACACACACACACACACACACACACACACACACACACACACACACACACACACACACACACACACACACACACACACACACACACACACACACACACACACACACACACACACACACACACACACACACACACACACACACACACACACACACACACACACACACACACACACACACACACACACACACACACACACACACACACACACACACACACACACACACACACACACACACACACACACACACACACACACACACACACACACACACACACACACACACACACACACACACACACACACACACACACACACACACACACACACACACACACACACACACACACACACACACACACACACACACACACACACACACACACACACACACACACACACACACACACACACACACACACACACACACACACACACACACACACACACCACACACACACACACACACACACACACACACACACACACACACACACACACACACACACACACACACACACACACACACACACACACACACACACACACACACACACACACACACACACACACACACACACACACACACACACACACACACACACACACACACACACACACACACACACACACACACACACACACACACACACACACACACACACACACACACACACACACACACACACACACACACACACACACACACACACACACACACACACACACACACACACACACACACACACACACACACACACACACACACACACACACACACACACACACACACACACACACACACACACACACACACACACACACACACACACACACACACACACACACACACACACACACACACACACACACACACACACACACACACACACACACACACACACACACACACACACACACACACACACACACACACACACACACACACACACACACACACACACACACACACACACACACACACACACACACACACACACACACACACACACACACATACACCCACACACATACACCCACACACTCATGTTTTTATTTTTATACTTTAACTTAACATAAGAACTTTGTTTGCCTACTGCAAGTACCAATATTTTTTGTAACCGTAATAAGACTCACTGTGAGTGAATGGATACTCTTTCCTAAGATACAGACAAATTTTCTGCCTAAACTATGACCCATTTTATATATGTTGTACTGGTTCTATTTATTTATAACATCTAAATATATAGGACAACAACTTTGTATACCATGTACAAACTACTTATTGAATAAAGTTATTATTATATTATTATTTTTACGATTTATGAGTTATAAACCACTACATTAAAGATACTGGGTTTGATTCCTACCTTGGGCAAGTTTGCAGTTTTATCAGGTTTCCCTATGAAATCTAATAAATCAGGCTATTAGCTCAGAGTTTATTTGTTCACTCCATGATGCATGGACCAAATACTTATGAAAATAAAATAATTTCGTAAGAAAGCTTACTGGCAATAAGTATCGCACATGTTTTATATTGGTAGTGTAATGGGTGGGTTTCGAACTGGCAACCACATGATCGCAAGTCCTACCGCCCAAGCCAGTAGGCTATCGCCGAATAGTAGTAGTAGTAGGAATGCTGTTATAATGGTATGTTTTATTATGATTACAGATATTCAGTAAGGTTTGAAGATGTAACAGGTCCAAGAACTAAAGTTAAATATTTGACAGATGGTATGTTGCTTAGAGAGGCAATAGTGGATCCCCTGCTCAAAAAGTACTCTATAATAGTGTTAGATGAAGCACATGAGCGCACTGTCAGCACTGATGTACTTTTTGGTATCGTCAAACTTGCACAAAAAGATAGAAATGAGAAGAAATTACATGCTTTAAAGGTAATAAACTGATTCAAGAATGAAATGACATAATTATATCTATCTCACCTTACTTCTCTATTATTATTTAGAATACAGTATAACAACCTATTTGTATATATAAAATATATTTCTTTGTGTGGTTTAAAACTTTAAATTCTATTGTGAAGCTTTTTAATTTTAGATTCTGTATTTCTACTCAACTGTTTATGTTTTTATTATTAATATGCCTAAATAAATCATCCCCTTCTGAAATTGGGCCACATGACCTTACAAAATTGAACAAATGAATAGCATTTTGAAAAAAACATTTACTTGTTTCATGATCTGGAGCAATTTATAAGCATATTGTGTACAATCTTTTATTTGATGACAGTCATTATGATTTATAGATCAGATAACTATGACTTATGTCATGGTCTTGTTGCTTGAAAGTTAGTATGGGAAGCGGAGGGATCTATTAAACAGACTAAAAACTTTATTGGTTAGAAGTACACATGTGCTGTCATGTGATGAACACAGTCATGACGCCAGCTATTAAATAATTAAATATAATGAGGGTTCTATGGATAACTCATAATTAAAGCAAAACATTTTTACATTGCATAATCTATGTGCAGACGAGACTGCCTCGTTAGTCTAGTGGTCCCAAGCGCGACTGCTACGCTAGAGGTCTTGGGTTCGATCCCCAGATCGAGCAAAGTGTTATTGGGTTTTCTATGAAATTCTCAGTAGCAGCTCGGAGTCTGGATTTGTGCCGGTGAATGGCAATAGGCTCGCCCCCTATTACATGGGACCTAAAACATACCGGCGAACTGTGGGTGTACATTAAGTACACCTCTGCCTAACCCTTCGGGGAATACAGGCGTGATGGTATGTTATGTTATGTTATGTTATGTTATGTTATAATCTATGTGAATATCAGAAATAATAACATTATTTTTCACATTGTCAAATACCTTCTTTTTTCAGTTAATAATAATGTCAGCTACAATGGATGTGGACTCTTTTAGAAAATACTTCCAAAACTGCCCTGTCATTTATTTAGAAGGCAGAACTTACCCTGTTACTATTTATCATTCAAAGATGAAACAAGATGATTATCAATATGCAGCTGTATGTACAATATTCCAACTTCACGCGACTTCTCCTGCAGAGTAAGAAATCAGTCTTTTATAAAAAATTGCCGACATCTATACTTGTCGCATTTTATCATAGTATTTTTTTCATGTGGTGAATGTTACTTTCAGTCACGATTTTCTCGTCTTTCTGACGGGACAAGAAGAAATCGAGACAGTCATGTACAATATTAAGCAGATCGCAAAGGTAATAAAATATACAGTACTAGTGTTACAGTCCCTTATTAAATAATTTTGACTATAGAAATCGTCTAAGTACCTATAATTACCATTGTATTTGCTTTTATGCTAGATAAAAAATTCCAGGAAGCCACAGGTCCTCCTATTAGGGTATGTCCGTTGTACGCGGGGCTCCCGCCGGCGAAACAATTACAAGTTTGGCGGGAGGCTCCGCCTGGCACCAGGAAGATCATACTAGCCACTAACATAGCTGAGGCCTCAGTCACCATACCTCGGATCAAGTGCGTCATCGATACTGGCGTCGTGAAAGAAAGGTGCGTTGATTTAATAAGGGTATGTTATATTTATATTGTACTAGCTTTCCGCCCGCACCTTCGCCCGCGTGGACAACACGATTTTGACTGTTTAGTTTTTTCCAATTCTGGCGGGATATTTCCGTCCGCTTTTTTGCTCGAGTAGACCACAAAATTTGGCCAACTTTATTATTTACCGAAATATAAACGCAGCTTATATCTTTTCCCAAGGTCTAGTCTATTTTTGTACCAAATTTCGTCAAAATCCAAACGGACTTTCATCCCCTATTTCATCCCCAGACAGTTCGAAATTTCAAAAACCCCATATCATTTTTTTTTATTTCTTATCAAGTGCCTAAATTCAAAGTTTCAGCGTTTCTTACCAATGACAAACTCCCATACAAATTTTCACCCCTTATTTCAACCCCTTTTTTACAACAAAACGTAGCTTATAACTATCCTTTCCCAGGGTCTAGTCTATTTTTGTACCAAATTTCATCAAAGTCGGTTCCGGAGTTAAACTTGAAAGCGTGACTTTGATTGGACTTCTAAACGAACTTTCATCCCCAACAAATATTTATTTAATTCTTATCAAGTGCCTTAATATAAAGTTTCATGGTTTTATCTTGAAAAATGAGGAACTCCCATACAAACTTTCACCCCCTATTTCAACCCTTTCAAAACTATTTTTTGCAATAAAAGGTAACCTATGTCCTTTCTCAAGCTTTAGTCTATCCCAGTACCAAATTTCATCAAAATCGGTTGAGTGGTTTAGGCGTGAAAGCGTAACAGACAGACAGACAGACAGAGTTACTTTCGCATTTATAATATTAGTAGGGATAGTAGGGATTATAGTAGTAGATGACAGATTTGATCTTAGAATTGACATTAATATTGTCTCAATTGTTTATATTGTTAACAGTAAACACATTTCAATGCTTTTTATATTCTACATTAACTTGACAATTCGGATAAAATAGAATAGCATAGTAGAGTAGACTGTTGGTCGATACAATGCTTTGTCTTTTAAAAGGTTGTCCCTGCACATATTCACCCACAAGTCATATTTATGGTGGCCACCAGCGTGGTTTAAGTTACACCATTCCCAGGCGCTTTCATCATCATCAACCCATATATTGTCCCACTTCTGGGCACGGGTTTGCTCTCAGAATGAGAGGGATTAGAATAGTCCGCCACTCTAGCTTAATGCGGGTTGGTAGACCTAGACTTCACACGCCATCGAGAAAAGGTTTCCTCACGATGTATTCCTTCACCGTTTAAGCGCGTGATAATGAGGTTTAGTATTAAAGGCACTTCTTTGTATAAATTTTAATAAAAGCTATATTTTACCTTATGTATGCAAACTTAAATTCGTTAAAGTAGCAATTAATAATACAACAAACTTTTAGAAATTCAGCGTCTTTCATGCTGAACACGGAGGCTACCATCGATCCTGACGTCAGAATGGCTGGCCAAAAAAATTTTAATTTTTCTCTAAATGTATAATATTATGTAGCAATTATTGAAGAAATGTAGCAAATAAAGGCAATTGGATAGCAATTTTTGAATATACTTTCAGAGCCGCTTGCCATCTTGGCAACCAGCCATTCTAACGATAACGGAAACCGGCATGTCCTAGAACTAAAAATTCGAAGACTTGACATCTACCAACTGGCAATGGGCCCGCGTGATGGATTGCGGCCCACTCCCTCTCACCGAGAGAAGGGGTTGTCTCAGCAGCCGGGAACATTATAGGCCGATTATGTATGGTATACTATGAAGCGGCGGTAGCCTAATGGCTAGGGCGTTGGACTTGCGATCATGTGGTTGCCACTTTCTATTCACTCATTGCACTGAAGTGAACCCACTAGTAATACCAGAGAACAGGTAAAAGAGATTAGAAGGGCCTTGTGGGCGGGGCAGGTGTGCCGCACTTATGAGAAAAACGTTCATAATATGTCAACCGAAATTAGTTTTACCGGCCAAGAGTCTCGCTCTCAATGTGACAGCGAACGTCGCTCCGCAAAAATTAGGTCGTCTTGCGCTATTATAACGTGTCGGAAAAGAAGCCAGGTGTGTAGTGTAGCCCGAGAAGGGATTTCTGTTTACCGAAGGGATTTCTGTTTACCGAATAGTCTAAAACCTTAAAATACAAGTTATATTTGTAATTATTACAATAGTATTATGTAGTTTGAAGAAAAAAACGACACAATCGTAAACAGGTGCACATTGCTAGTAAGCTCTCTTTAAAAAAATATGTGGGCACTGTTAGGACGTGGTCGGGAGGCACGGGTGCGGAGCGCCTGTGGGTGCGGGCGTGCTCGCAGGCGGCGGGCTGGCAGCGCGCCGGCCGGGCGGGCCGCACGCAGCCGGGCCGGGCCTACCGCCTCTACACCGCACACGACTTCCGGAACAGACCGCACCACCACACGCCAGAGATCCTCAGGTTATTTTATACCATCATAATCCTAACATTACCTCATTTTTAATCTCTACTTTTTAATTCTGGCCTTTAATCCGTAGTTCTCATGTTTTATATTATGTCACTTATGGAGGATCTTTTAATGGATCGTTTCAACATATTTCTTTATTAGACCGGTGACACCCAGGCGACTATATGGAATCGAATCTGATCAGACTTTCGAATTGACATAAACAAAGGCACCCTATCCTTATTGACACTCCATATAATATGCAGGATTGCATTGGATTCAATTACAGATAAATCAGAGGTCATTTATATTAGGTCAATCGAACTGTTTGTCCTATTATAGGAGTCCCCTAGCGTCGACACTATTGCTTCTAATAGCAGCGGGAGCAGAGCCCAGCACCTTCCCATTGATCGATACGCCGCCGCCTGATTCTGTCAAAGCGTCACTAACTCTGCTCAAAGAATTAGGTTAGTATTTGTCCACTTTCTTCTCGATAAATTCGGTGTTTAAAGGGAATACTAAATCCTCATCTCTCAAGATCGTTTCGTTTGTCTTGCCTAGCGATGAACATTGAATCATTGAATGGCGTTTTAAAATAGCTTTCTATAAGAAAATAATAAAAATGACGTGGTATGATAAATAAGGCTGATATTAATTTGAAAACTAACAGCGGCATACCAGCCAAGATTTTCATTTGTTATTGTATTTCATACAATAATAAAGACATTTTTATTTATTTATTTATAGGTGCTATTGACAATGAAATCAATCCTAAATTAACACTCACCGGGAAAAAAATGTCGACCTTCCCAATTGATCCGAAATATGCCAAGGTTTTGCTGAGTGCGCCGGAGTATAACTGTTTAGATGAGGTAAGCATGATCTTACATAAAGTAAGTTAATATGGCCGCTCTATACATTAAATAAGGCGATCCTTTCTATCATATATTTAGTAATCGCCATTTAACTCGGTTTCCTAGCTAATAATAATCTGGTACTGCGCAGTGTCGGTCGCCGCAATTTGCTCAAAGCGGTCATAATATTTGGCGATTTACCAATGCGAGACCATAAAAAAAGTATGTATAAAAGAAAGAAAGAAATAATTATATACATAAGTAATAATTATATAAAAGAGACGAACATCGGTTGCATAAAATTGTTAATATATGTACCCACTTATATTGCTACCTATTTGTTTCTGTTCTAGGCTTTAAGTTTGATAGCAGTGTTGTCAAGTGAAAATGTGTTTCACACACCAATGCATAAAAGAGAAGAAGCTATAAAAGTGAAACAGAAGTTTGTGTCGCCATTAGGAGATCACATAACTCTTTTGAACGTGTTCAAAGCATTTTGTAAAGCTCCTTTGAAAAAGGTTAGTTACAGGATGAAACCGGTTTGATTTGTATTGTTTTAGTTTTAAGTGAACCATACAAATTAACCTAACAAATCAGTCAGTATGTAATAAGACAGCACGGCGTCAGCACGAAGAGTTTGTAATAGCGGCAGTATAGTCTAAGACGAAAATAATAGCTTTTAACACCAAACATCGATACTTTCTACAATAGTTAATTTTTAAAAACAAACGAAATAATGGTATTTGCAACTGTTTCGGAAGTCAGTGCCTTCGATTTGGTCCAGCTGATAGTAATGTAAATTGTTATTTTTGACAGAATCCTTTATTTTTCTACTAAGATAACGATTAACAAGCAAAAGTTTTGGTACTAAATTGTAAATAAGTTATTGTTGATGTCGCAATGTCTATTGCCATGTACGTAGAATGTGTTATAGACGAACAATTTGCGAAAAACCAGATATTGAAATTAGCACCCAAGACTGAACGATCTTAACAGCCAACATCTTTGTTATTATATTATTCACTTATAAAATCTGGCACATCTATTTTGAAGCTCATATGGACTAATATACACGAATATAGTGCAACTCAAATGTGAATACATAGCTACCTTGTTTGAAATTGGTTAACCTCTCCCACGATTAGAATGCAACCTATGTAAAAATGTGCAGTATGCAGGTGCATATATGACTATTATTGCCATCCTTTTCGTTTCCCTACACTTTTTGCAAATTAGAGCAGGAAAAATATAGTTTTACGAATTTCCATGATAAAAAAAAACGCAATATTTTTTGCACACTTGGTGTGCAAACTACATTTGCCGGGTTAAAATAATATCATCGGTGGTGCATTTGGATTCTAATTTAATTCATGTAAAGGACGCCTGTAGGAATCATTATTAAATTTTATAAACATTCTATGTACATTTTGCAGCAATGGTGTAAAGAAAACTATCTGAATCACAAGAATTTGACATATGCGTGCGAGGTTCGGCAACAGCTCTTTGCGATCTGTCAGAAACTTAATATGCCTGTGTCTAGCTGTGGTCAAGCGTATGATCAGGTACCAATTTTATCACAATTTTACATATTATAGTTTAGTTTTAATGACAGTAATGTGTTTTGCAGTCTGTTTGAAATAAGTAAACCGATCGGAAGTTGTCTGCAAGTCGCTGCGCAGTAGTCAGTTTTACGACCAAATCAGTAGCGCGCATGCGTGGGTAATGGCGCGGGGGCTGGGTCAGCGCCGTTTCGCCGTTTCAGTCAATCCTTAGTGTTTGATGCATAATTCTGCCTCGCTCCCCCAGTGCAAGTACACAGACGGTGCCAAAAGTGCTACGTGTTGTTTTTATTTTGACGTTAATGTTGTTTCGATTTTGGTATTAGCCTGCCTCATTAGTCTTGTGGTCCTAAGCGCGACTGCTACACCTGGTCCTGGTTTCGATCCCCAGGTCGTGCAAAGTGTTATTGGGTTTTCCTATGAAATTCCCAGTAGCAGCTCGGTGTCTGGATTTGTGCCCGGTTAATGGCAATAGGCTCGCTCCCTATCGGTACCTAAACATACAGGCGAGATGTGGGTGTACATTAGTACAGCTCTGCCTAACCCTTTGGGGAATACAGGCGTGATGGTGTGTATGTTATTGTTATTTCTTATTGTTATTGTATCGAGATGTGGTTTGTCCTTGTTTCTTGTTGCGGTAAATGCCTAAACACAACACTGTATACTATACACTGTGGACTAATTAAAAATTAAATAAGAATTTAATGATTTTGTGATTTTGTCAATAAAGCAATCCAGCAGTATTACATGTAATGTTTACAAATTATTTATCTTATTTTCGGAATTATTTTAAAACGTTTTTGAACGCTAACACTTTATTACGCGACTGTAACTGCGCGGCTCTAGAAAACGGCTAACTTCAGATCGGCTTACTTATTTCGAACAAACTGTATTTTATCTAATCGAATTTGAATACAAGGGCTTGTGTATGGTTTATATAAATGTGTAATAATTACCCCGCCTTTCCAATGACGACAAAATACGTTGCAAACAGCTACCTATCCCACTCACTCCTTGAGAGTTAGAGTTGGATAGATGTTTGCAACACGTTTTGTCGTCACTGAAAACGCGGGGTAAGGTATGGCTCCTGTTCATGTGCAACATCGTGTTGTTTTAGGTGTTGAAATGTCTGTTGTGCGGTTTGTTCATGAACTGCGCGTGGCAGCGGGGAGGTGCGGCGGTGGGGGCGGGGCGCTACGTGACAGGAGGCGGGGTCTCGGCGGCGCTGCACCCGGCCAGCGCGCTGCATGCTGTGCGCCCGGCGCCGCCCGCGCTGCTCTACACCGAGCTGCTGACCACGGCGCGCACCTACCTGGTGACGGTGTCGGCCGTGCAGCCGGCCTGGCTGCAGCAGGTCGCGCCCGACTACTCCCGCCGCTGTACTCGGACCTGCTGAGCTCGGCGCGCACCTACCTGGTGACGGTGTCGGCCGTGCAGCCGGCCTGGCTGCAGCAGGTCGCGCCCGACTACTCCCGCCGCTGTACTCGGACCTGCTGAGCTCGGCGCGCACCTACCTGGTGACGGTGTCGGCCGTGCAGCCGGCCTGGCTGCAGCAGGTCGCGCCCGACTACTCCCGCCGCTGTACTCGGACCTGCTGAGCTCGGCGCGCACCTACCTGGTGACGGTGTCGGCCGTGCAGCCGGCCTGGCTGCAGCAGGTCGCGCCCGACTACTCCCGCCGCTGTACTCGGACCTGCTGAGCTCGGCGCGCACCTACCTGGTGACGGTGTCGGCCGTGCAGCCGGCCTGGCTGCAGCAGGTCGCGCCCGACTACTCCCGCCGCTGTACTCGGACCTGCTGAGCTCGGCGCGCACCTACCTGGTGACGGTGTCGGCCGTGCAGCCGGCCTGGCTGCAGCAGGTCGCGCCCGACTACTCCCGCCGCTGTACTCGGACCTGCTGAGCTCGGCGCGCACCTACCTGGTGAACTCCCTAAACATGCTGTATAGTTGCCGGCAAATAACTTGAACTAACGTGGCGGATGCGCAGTAGTCGATTTTTACTACATTTTGCACGCAAATGCACTTTACCCCTCTACGTTAGTTTTAGTCCAACTTATGTGCCGGTATTTGTACTATGCTGTTCCTCAATCACTATCTGTTGCCGGTTTAGAGTGTTAAAATGAATTATATCTAAATTTAAACAGCCAATTAAAACTATTTTTCTATACCTGTGTGAATTCAGTTTTTAAATGTTATTGGTAAAACCTCGACGAATTATACATACCGAATGCTATGCCATCGTGTATTAGTGAAGTAATATATTATTTAGTGTTTTTCTATTATTTTAACAGTACAATGTTTGTATTTGAAATGCTAATTAACCTACTTATAATTTGTGTATCTGTCTTTGGTGAGATTAAGTGCGATTTTTGTAAAATTTCACTTAACATTTCACACACGGAGCACAGATATTACTGATCAATTAAAAAACGATAATAGTACAACATAATTATGACCACTTAGTCTGAGCTCTATAGTTCTATGAGACGACATATTTTATCCAGTAATATACTAGAATAGGGTCTAAAAATTAATATTTGTATCCTTTGTAAACCAATTGCTATTTTTCATGAACTTTTAAAATGTAAAAGAGTATTTGCCAAGCAGTCAAAGTGAATAGTTTTCGTTGGCAGACCGATTTTTGATAGGTCGCGTAGTACCTAATATAAATACTGTCTAGGATATAAGAAGTTACATGTTATTACTATTGTTTACCTCGTTTTATGGATACGCCGCCATATAAATACGTTTATTAACTTAATAGTTTTTATAGTTTTTCTACATAAAATACTTGTTTTTTTCACTGACAAAACTTTTTGTTTTGCCAATTCATTATTTTCGAAGGATGGTGAAATCTTAAAAAAATGCAATTATAAAATATTCATTCGAATTTTGACAGGCATAAAATGTCCTACATTATTTTTTATAAAATCTATTTTGTAGTTTTGTGACTACTATTTCAAGACAGAAATCTGACTAAGAAACTGTCTCGGACTATGTTTTAATAGGCAGCATGCATCACTTTTTTTTATTGCATAATTTTAATTGTTAGATGACTTGGTGCTTAACAATACTTGTAAATAAAATGTAAGATAAAGTGAATAAAATGTTTACTATAATATTTTGTATTTTATTGCGATATTGATGTGCCTGCGTGATCGAATCATAGACACAATGGTACGATTAGAAACGGTATTATTAAGCCTACTTCACACGACAGAATTTGATTAGCAGTTTAGAATTATACTGATAGACTTGGCAATAAAATACACGCGATAGTACAATTCTCATAAAATACAATCAAATATATTTTTTGCATTTATAGAATCCGATCTGGATTCTGGTTGACGCACATACACAACTCCGACGTCTATAAGATCGCCGCCTATAGTGACGTCTATGTCACCAACGCCGTTAAGACGAACGCCTAAAAGATGGACGCCTATAACACCGACGCCTATTAGTTCGATATCCATAAGATCAACTCCCATAACACTAATGCCTATGATGCCGATCCCAATAGCACCGACGTCTATAAGGCCGATGGCCATAACACCGACGCCTATTAGACCGACCGCTATAATAACACCGACGCCCATAAGACACACTCCCATACCTAACACTGACGCATATGACACAGACGTCAATTAGACCACCGCATAAACGATCGATGTCTATAAAGTCGATGCCCATAACGATGCACACTCGAGTTTGCTTCTTAGTAATCCCTACTTCCCTACTAATATTATAAATGCGAAAGTAACTCTGTCCGTCTGTCTGTTACGCTTTCACGCCTAAACCACTCAACCGATTTTGATGAAATTTGGCACTGAGATAGACCAAAGCTTGAGAAAGCACATAGAAGGTAGCCTATGTCGTTTCTCAAGCTTTATATCGCAAAAAAAAGTTTTGCAGGGGTTGAAATAGGGGGTGGTAGTTTGTATGGGAGTACGTAATTTTCGAATATAAAACAATGAAACTGTGTATTCAGGCACTTGATAAGAAGTCAATGAATACCTATTTGTTTTAACGTTTTTGGAATTTCGACCTGTGTGGGGATGAAATAGGGGTTGAAAGTTCATTTAGAAGTCCAAACAAAGTCACGCTTTCAAGTTTAGCCCCGGAACCGATTTTGATGAAATTTGGTACAAAAATACACTAGACCTTGGGAAAAGATATAAGCTACGTTTTGTAGTCAAAAGGGGTTGAAATAAGGGATGAAAATTCCTACGGGAGCTTGTCATTGTTGAAGGTAAAACGATGAAACTTCGTATTTAGGCACTTGATACAAAGCAAATATTTGTTCTAGCGTTTTTAATATTTCGACCTGTGTGGGGATGAAATAGGGGAAACAAACTAAACAGTCAAAATCGTGTTACCCACGCGGGCGAAGCTGCGGGCGGAAAGCTAGTGCAATATAAATCAATTTAATGGCCAACTGGTTATCAAACTTGGCAAACGGAATGTTGCGTGTAACAAACCCGATTCTCTGATAGGACTCAGTGGCTAGCTTCCTCATGTGTTCATGGTGTCAATAAGACGATGCTCATATACGAGCGCCTATAACACCCACGCCTATAGTAACGAAGGCCGACGGCAATATCACCGACGCCTACAACACTAACGCAAATACTGATTCCGATAAACATAGTCGTTTATAACAACGACGATTTTAAGAGCGACGCCTATAGGTAATAAAACCAACGCACAACGTAGGTACACCTACGGCAAGGCGTAGTTTTAGCCGGCCTCACTTCTTTGTTCGCAAAGTTCCGTCTTAACTTTTTATTTGTTCTGAGTGACGGATCTATAAGGGTTCCGTTTTTTGCCGTTTGGCTACGGATAGGTCTTCAAAAATGATATTGAGGTTTCTAATATTTTTTTTTTCTAAACTGAATAGTTTACGCGAGGGACACTTCCAAAGTGGTAAAATGTGTGTCCCTGTAACTTCTAAAATAAGAGAATGATACCTGAACCTAAAAAAATATATGATGTATATTACCACCTAAACTTCCATCGAAAATTGGTTTGAACGAGATCTAATACCTACTTATTGTAAGTAGTTTTTTTTAATACGTCATAAATCGTAAATCGCAATTTACCTTTCATTCAATCAACTCAAAAATAAAAAAAATCCTTAAACATAAACCTTATGCATAAACCGTGAACCATTATTTTTTAATAATAAATTTGTAGTTAATAGGTGCCTAAGTAAATAATAATTATAATTCGCGCGGCGCGTGAGTTAACTTAGCGTAGCAACCGCTTACGCTGAGTATGGAGTTGCAGCCGATACAATCATATTGCAGTTTTAGCATTTTCATGTCATTTAATATTTTTGTTTGTGAGTTAGTCTTTCTTCAGCTTTCAAGTTAATTACTTGTTATATTCAATAATAAATTTAATTGTAATAAATAAATAAATATTTTTTTAAGTAATTTCCCGATCGCCGTAACATAACTGGCGCAGTCGGTAGGATCGCGACACTCTCGTTTCGAATAGAACTCTTCGGATAAGAGTGACGGTTCTCAAATCGTTCCTTCGCGATCCGCAACGAACCTATCGTGCGGTCGGGCACCTGTATAGGGATTCTCTGGAGCATTGGAGGACCCTGTTTGCTGTAAGAAGACTCGACAGGAGATGCAGTGGCTGCTTCGGTAAGTACTCTCGTTCTTCCAAGTGTCCTTGCTCTATTTCCTGTCCTAGTTAATAGTCCTAGTTTATAGTTTGTGTGTGTCTATAAGCTCAAATCGCGGTAGGCAGGCACCCATTTGTTATAGCGTTAAGATATTGCGAAAAAATTCCAAGTGAAATATTACACTTCTATTGTTTTATTCGTGAGCCACTATACAAGTAAATTACAGTAAAACAATGTCGCTCAGAGATTATGATGCTAACTACAAACCTTACAAACTAATTGCGGATTTAATGCCAAGGTATGATGGCAATCCCAAATTATTGAACTATTATATTAGGGAAGTAGAAAAATTACTAGAATTAACGAGCGAATCAGATCGCAAACACCCGGCATTATTCTGCCTTATTAAGAGTAGGCTTAGCGGTGCGGCTATTGATGCAATCGCGTACGAAAAGTACTTAGATAACTGGGATTCAATTAAAGTCGCGTTAATTAGGCGTCTTGGAGAACCGCGCAACGAGATACAAGTTATGCAGGAACTTACCCGAATACGTAGGTCTAGGAGTGAAGATGCGGAAGGTTTTGGTAGGAGGCTCAGAGAATTACTAGATACCTTGTACTCTGTAGGTGAACACGGTAATAAGTCGTACTATGAGAAAATGGTTATAGAACAATATGTAAATCAGCTAGACTTTCATGTTTCGTTGGGTGTTAGAATTGCGAAGCCAGAAACGTTCGAAGCAGCTATCATTGCGGCTAGGCAGGAAGAGGCTAGGCTTGCATATAATAGATCAAACAATTATAGTGCTCCTTCAACATCTCAAGCGAAACCAAAGCAGCATCATTCTAATAATGTTCCTTTTCGTAGTCAAGTTAATCCATACACACAACCCACTAACTTTGTCAATCAACCAATGATGCCATTCAATCAAAATAATAACTTCATTCCTCAACAAAATACCGTGCCACCAGAACAGCGTCAACAGTGGGTACAGTCTGTGTTGGTGTGCGTTCGCGCAGCGAAATGTTGTTGAATTTAAAGATTTTAATTATGCAGATATTTAGTGTATGACGTCGTATAATTGTGTATGGTAAAAAAAAAATTGTGCACGCAGCCATTGTGGAGAAATTCATCAAAAACTGATTCCGCTGGGCGAACGTTGTCCTGGCGGAACTTTTTTTAATCCATAAACTTTAGAAGAAAAAAGATGTGTCCAATAATTAGTGTGTAATTGTGTATGTATGAATAATATAAGTGCATGCATAAACTTCGGAGAAATTCAAGTTTCCGCTACGCGAACGTTTGGCCATTAGCTAGTTTTCATATAAAGCGCTTACATAGAGAGCTGTAGATTTTTACATACATTGTTTTGAATTTGTTTATATTTGTTTAAAAAACAGATTTAGAAAAAAACGTAGGGCTTAAAAGATAAAAATATAAACGTAAAATACGCTTATTAGGTCTTAGTTCTTAAAGTATGCACTTTGGGGTCTAGATTGTCACGTTTATACAAACCTTGTAAGTGTCTGCAACATGTTGCCTAGTATCAATGATGTTCCGTTAGTAATTAAAGAGTTATAGGACAATTTATCATGAATAGATCACTGTTTACAAAGCAGTCAAATATCACGACGTTCTAAAGGCATTGCATGGTAAAATGTATGCCAATAATTAGTGTATTCATTCAACTATTCACATGCAAAATTTCATGTCATTAAATTCAGTAATTAAAGAAAAACAATTATAATACTGACGAAGCATCGAAAACCTACATAACCCGACCAAGTTCGGATAGCTACAAAAAAGCGGCCGTGCAATATATTTAGGTAACATCCCAAAATTTACAGTATAATACCGGTATTGAATTGGTATAGGTGATAACACAATTGTTGTTTCGATATAATTTATAGGTCATTTATTATTGTACACCTACTTTTTTAAATGTATTTGACTATGACAGAAAGTAGGTACTATTTACGTAGGTACTTTATTTAAGTATGCGCTTGAGACTTGAGATATAATCTAGATATATTGTAAGACAAATAAAATTCATACAGCTAATTTCTATTGAAGATTTCACGGATCAGGATTCTAACTATAGACCCCTTAGGGAAATTAAATAATTACCACATGTAAGTACCTACTACTGTTTAGGTAAATATTTATCATATTGTAGCTTATTACTACACTATTTAACCAATGGACTAGGCATGCACGAGCGTTCCCCTTTGCAAGTATAGTGGATCAAACAAATCTAATAATTTAATTTAATTTATTAATTTTATAATTAATTTTAATTAATTTTTTCCTAACGCTTGTGTACGCTACTGTACCATATTAATAAATACTATATTGGAAGGTTAAGAACGTTTCATAGATATTTGGTACGGCCGCTTTTTTGTAGCCATCTGAACTTGGTCGGGTTATGTAGGTTTTCGATGCTTCGTCAGTATTATAATTGTTTTTCTTTAATTACTGAATTTAATGACATGAAATTTTGCATGTGAATAGTTGAATGAATACACTAATTATTGGCATACATTTTACCATGCAATGCCTTTAGAAAGTCGTGATATTTGACTGCTTTGTAAACAGTGATCTATTCATGGTAAATTGTCCTATAACTCTTTAATTACTAACGGAACATCATTGATACTTGGCAACATGTTGCAGACACTTACAAGGTTTGTATAAACGTGACAATCTAGACCCCAAAGTGCATACTTTAAGAACTAAGACCTAATAAGCGTATTTTACGTTTATATTTTTATCTTTTAAGCCCTACGTTTTTTTCTAAATCTGTTTTTTAAACAAATATAAACAAATTCAAAACAATGTATGTAAAAATCTACAGCTCTCTATGTAAGCGCTTTATATGAAAACTAGCTAATGGCCAAACGTTCGCGTAGCGGAAACTTGAATTTCTCCAAAGTTTATGCATGCACTAATGTTATTCATACATACACAATTGCACACAAATACACACTAATTATTGGACACATCTTTCTTCTTCTAAAGTTTATGGATTAAAAAAAGTTCCGCCAGGACAACGTTCGCCCAGCGGAATCAGTTTTTGATGAATTTCTCCACAATGGCTGCGTGCACAAATTTTTTTTTACCATACACAATTATACGACGTCATACACTAAATGTCTGCATAATTAAAATCTTTAAATTCAACAACATTCCGCTGCGCGAACGCACACTCTGTGTTGCCCTGGAAAAATAAACCAGCCTCAGGCAACTTCAGATCAGGTGGGTCAGGCAATTATAGGAGCGGGAACTTTAAGAACCAGCCTAACATCCCTAAACAGCAGGTAAACCCTCCCCAGGTATCCTCAGACGTCACTATGCGTACAGCAGATAAACCACTGAAACCACAGTTTGCGACCCAAGAGCTATTTTATATCCCGAGTCATATGGACGGTCAGGCGGACCCAGGGCCGATTGAAAGTGAGTATTATGAACAACTTCCGAGTAGCAGTAATATCTACGAACCGAATCTAAGCATGGACGAACAAGAGGTAAGCTATAATCAGGATTTTATATTGGACGAGGATCAGGACAACCGGAGCTAGTATCCATTAATCTTCAAGCTAAAGAACACTTACCGTATATCGAGTTACCGGAGTTCAATGGTAAGTTTTTAATAGATACAGGAGCTACACACTCTGCTGTTGCTTCTGATGTAGTTTTTGGTACCATATTTGAATACTGTGTTGAAATAGAACCCTTTCAGATAGTTACGGCCCATAGTTCATCTATACACGATAAAGTAGTATATCTGCCGTTACCCCCTGCGTTTAATAGCGATATAATACACAAATTTTTAATATTCGATTTTGACCCAAAGTATAAAGGGCTTATAGGTTTTGATCTCTTAAAGAAATTAAGGAGTAATATTGACCTTAATAATAATGTTCTACTTACCTCTACAGCACAGATACCTATTTATTTTAACTATCCTGTAGAAAAGATTAAAATAGAACCTAGGTGTGAAAAGATTGTTACAGTTAAAACTAATTACATAGATGGACAATACTTACATGATGATTTTTATTGGTCAGATAATTTGAAGTCACCAGCTGCAATAGTTAATGTTATAAACGGTTCATTTAAAACTTCAGTTATTAATTTAAGTCATGATAAAAGGTTTATCCCAGATAGACCCTCTATCGAATTAGAATCATATACTGATACCAATAGCCCCAATAGTCATAAACTTAATTCTTTAAAAGTGCAGCCTGATATCGATGTTATACTTAAAGAAAATTTAAAGAAAATTCGTACGGACCACATGAATGAAGAGGAAAAACGTGAAATTATTAGGCTATGTTATCAATATAGAGATTTATTCTACTCACAAAATATTCCACTTACCTTTACACACGCAGTCAAACACGAGTTGAGATTAAGCGACGAAACCCCAATCTTCGTACGTAGCTATAGAAAAGCCCCTAAACAACGTAATGAGATCCGTAAGCAAGTTGATAATCTTTTACAGCAAGGTATTATTAGAGAAAGCATTTCCCCATGGTCATGTCCCGTACATATTGTCCCCAAAAAACCCGATTCATTAGGACAGGTCAAATGGCGACTTGTAATAGATTACAGACGACTAAATGATCGCATTATTGAAGATAAGTACCCACTTCCTAATATCCATGACATTTTAGATAGATTAGGCCGTGCTCAGTATTTCACCACCCTAGATTTAGCTAGTGGCTATCATCAGGTAGAAATGCACCCTAATGATATAGAAAAAACCGCTTTCACTACGGAAAGAGGGCATTACGAATTTCTTAGAATGCCCTTTGGCTTAAAAAATGCACCGAGTACGTTTCAACGCTTAATGGATCACATCCTAAGAGGCATTGATAACGTTTATACATATTTAGATGACGTCATTGTAATATCAACATCCTTACAAGAGCATACGGAGAAGCTTAAACAGGTATTTGAAAGATTTAGGAGTCACAACCTTAAGATTCAACTAGACAAATCGGAATTCATACAAAAACAGGTCAACTTTTTAGGACATGAACTGACAGACGAGGGCCTAAAGCCTAATAAGGACAAAATTAAAGCCGTTTTGAACTTCCCTTTGCCTAAGTCTCAGAAGGACATAAAAGCTTTCCTAGGCCTTGTCGGATACTATAGGAAATTTATCAAGGACTTCGCAAAGCTTACCAAGCCCATGACGCTATGTCTAAAGAAAAATAGTAAAGTTATTCATTCCCCTGATTTCTTAGAAGCTTTTAATAAGTGTAAGCAGATATTAACGAATGCCCCAATTTTACAATACCCCAATTTTGATGAGCCCTTCATTCTTACTACCGATGCATCAGATGTGGCATTAGGTGCAGTATTATCCCAAGGTACTGTAGGTTCCGACAAACCAATAGCATTTGCATCTCGAACACTATCTGATACTGAATCTCGCTACTCTACTATAGAGAAGGAGTTACTTGCAATAGTATGGTCTATAAAATACTTCCGACCTTACCTTTATGGCAATAAGTTTATTATCTATACTGACCATAGGCCTCTTACTTGGTTAATGTCTTTAAAGGACCCAAATTCTAAACTTACCAGATGGCGACTAAAGCTCGCTGAATACGATTATAAAGTTATCTATAAAAAGGGTCGACAAAATACTAACGCAGACGCTCTATCCCGTGCAAAGATATTTCACCATAGTATTGATTCGCTAGCAGTTAATTTAGACGATAACGAAGATGATGAAATGATTAACAGAATATTTGACAATGCACGTAGGGAAGCTAAAACTGAAACACAAGAAATAGTCACTCAGGAAAGTAGTAATAGTCAACCGCAAAACCCTAGCGTCCCCGAGTCTCGCATAGGAACAGAATCTGATAGCATGAGTATAGTCTCAGCTGAGCCGGAATTAATATCCACTAAACACACGCAACCGGATAATGAAAATAAAGGCATACCTATAATATCAGACGCCATTGACAGACAGTTAAAACAGTTTCATATTAGGTCAACACCTGGTTCGACTTATAGAGTAGATAATAGATCCACTAATTCAAAGGTTGTTATTAAAGACGTGTTCATTCCAATTAATAATACCGAAGCAGAAATAATAAAGTTTTTGAAAGAACATACCATTGCTGACCGAATATTTCATTGTTATTTTCATAATGAGGATCTGTACCATGCTTTTTCTAGGGTCTATACTACCATATTTAATGACCGTGGCCCGAAATTGCTTAAGTGTACCACGCGTGTGACCTTAGTAGAAAACAAAACTGAACAACAAGAATTAATTAAAAAATATCATGAGGGTAAAACAGTACATCGCGGTATTCAAGAGACATACAAACAGTTGCATAGAAATTATCACTGGCCAAACATGTTGCTTACCATCCAAAGATACGTTAACCAATGCGATACCTGCCTAAAAACTAAATATGAAAGAAACCCTTTAAGGCCACCTTTAGCTATCACAGATACACCTCGTAAGCCGATGGAACACCTATTTATGGACTTATATTCCACCGGAGGAGCAACATTTCTTACCATTATAGACAATTTCTCAAAGTACGCCCAAGCAGTCCCTTTAAACGCATCTAGCAGTGTCCATATAGCAGAAGCATTGTTACAAGTTTTCTCAGTTTTAGGTTTACCATGTAAAATAACCACAGACTCCGATAGTAAATTTGATAATGACGTCATAAAAGAGATATGCGCACTACATAATATTCATATCCATTTTACCACGCCCTATAACCCTAATTCTAACTCACCGGTAGAACGCTTACACTCGACGTTAGCTGAAATAATTAGAATACAACGAATGACCAATAAAGATGACCCCATAGATTTATTATGAAGTACTCCATAATAGCCTATAATAACGCTATTCATTCGGCAACCGATTATACACCTCACGAGCTTTTATTCGGACACACAGCATCTAGAAATCCGCTAGAACTATACTATCCAAAAGAATTTTATCAGGACTATATTATTAAGCACCGAGCCAATGCCGAGGCAGTTCAAGAATGTATGGCAGCGCACATGTCTAAAAATAAAGAGCAGGTAATAGCCAAACGTAATCAAGAAGCAGAAGAAATTATGTTCAAGGTAGGTGAAACAGTTTATAAACAGGTAGCAAAGACGGCGCGCAGTGACAAGACTAAGCCTGTCTTCAAGGGACCCTACAAGATAATTCACCTTCACCCCAATAACGTAGCTGAAATAGTAGGTAACCATCCAAACTCTAAGTCTATTAGAGTTCATTTTAAATTACTACGGAGACCTCATCTTGTTGCAGGACCTTCGTTGCAGGAGCCGTCGTGTTCTACGCAACAGGAATCGTAACCCTTGACCCTGTGAATAATGAAAATGGCATCCTTTTACTAAAACAAGGACAACTTCTTAAACAAGATAACTACTTTAGTCTCGCTTGCGTTTATAATATATCAAACTTACATCTTACGTCTATTAAATTAATGTCATTATATGCAAGCACTAAAACAGCCGAAAATATAGAGTCTGGACAACTGCATAAGTCCTATAGAGATCAAATAGAGTATAGTTTAGATTTAATAGGTAAAAAAATCAAATACTTAGCTCCGCAGGTTAGGAAAAGACGCGGACTTATTAATGGATTAGGTACAGTTGTTAAGGCTATTACAGGTAATCTTGATGCAGATGACGCAGTAAAATTTGAAGATGAAATCTTAAATATTAGAAATAAAGTTAATAATGTCCAGATTGCTCAGAAGAAGTCCTTAGTTCTAGCAAAGAATACAATAGATGAGTTTAGTAATCAATTAAATAAGTTAAATAGTAACCAGAAAAATTTGGCTAGCATATTACAAAATGTTACACGAAATTCCAACAATATAACTAATCACCTGCATTTCTTAGATATATACGTACAGATAGATTTTAGCTTACAGATTATATTAGATAGGTTAATGCTATTAGAAGATGCTATGACATTCGCTCAAATGGGCACCATGCATCCTAGTATTATAAGTCCCCAAAATCTTATAGAGGAATTAATTAGTTTAGATAAACTTTATTCATTTAGACCAGTAGCTGATATTAGTCTTAGTAACATTCATATAATAGAAAAATCAATTAAAGTTAAGGCTTATAGTACAGTACACTCTATAAACTTTATCCTAGAAATCCCATCAGTAGACCCAAGTTCCTATGACCTAATACACCTCTACTCTGTTCCCACTAAAAATAACCTTACTATTATCCCAAAATCCAAATACCTTGCACTTGGGAACGATGAGTACGCTTACCTGGAAGAAGACTGTCAGCCGCTAACCGATGACGTCCAACTCTGCAAGACCCTGGAAACTAGAAGGATTGAAGATACCGAAGACTGCATCCCATCTCTCATTCAACACCGTCAAGCTAATTGTACACATGCCAGGATGAACTTAAGAAGAGGAAAGATTCAGAAGATCAGAAATAACAGCTGGTTGTTAGTACTTAAAGAAGATGAAATTATTAAGACACAATGCAAAGCCAAGACCGACTACAAAAAGCTTAGTGGGATTTATCTCGTTACATTAACTGAAGATTGCCAAATTAACGTCATGAATAAAACATTAAGATCACACACAAACACCATTGTTATTAACGAAGTCATACCATTACCGGAACAGCATCAAGTATCAGAAGAATCAATAAAGTACGAATTACAACTAGAAGATATTTCACTGGACAGCATCCATGAGCTCATCAACCAGGCCAACGATCTCTCCGTACCAGATGACGTCACTTGGCCAATGTTAGTAGCTACACCGAGCTGGACTACGCTACTTTTATACATCCTACTGATAGCGGCAGCATCCTGGAAGCTGTACAAATGGAAGACCACAAAGATCCCGGAGGACACTAAGGGCAGCGAGGACGCCGCCAGAAGCAAGAGTTCCTTCTATCCTATGGAGGGAGGAGTTAACTTAGCGTAGCAACCGCTTACGCTGAGTATGTAGTTGCAGCCGATACAATCATATTGCAGTTTTAGCATTTTCATGTCATTTAATATTTTTGTTTGTGAGTTAGTCTTTCTTCAGCTTTCAAGTTAATTAGTTGTTATATTCAATAATAAATTTAATTGTAATAAATAAATAAATATTTTTTTAAGTAATTTCCCGATCGCCGTAACATAACTCGTGGCTTGAAAACTATTATAGATAATGGCACCAGTAAAAATGGTAAGGAACCCTCCGTGCGCTAGTTCGACTCGCACTTGGCCGGTTTTTTAAAGTGTACACAACAATATCCCTACTTCCCTACTAATATTATAAATGTGAAAGTAACTCTGTCTGTCTGTCTGTTACGCTTTCACGCCTAAACCACTAAACCGATTTTGATGAAATTTGGTACTGGGATAGACTAAAGCTTGAGAAAGGACATATGCTACCTTTTATTGCAAAAAACAGTTTTGAAGGGGTTGAAATAGGGGGTGAAAGTTTGTATGGGAATTCGTCATTTTTCAAGATAAAACCATGAAACTTTATATTAAGGCACTTGATAAGAAACAAATTAAGATTTCTTTTGCGTTTTTGAAATTTCGACCTGTGTGGGGATGAAATAGGGGATGAAAGTTCGTTTAGAAGTCCGAACGAAGTAACGCTTTCAAGTTTAACCCCGGCACCGATTTTGATGAAATTTGGAACAAAAATAGACTAGACCTTGGGAAAGGATATAAGCTTCGTTTTGTTGTAAATAAGGGGTTGAAATAAGGGATGAAAATTTGTATATGAGTTTTTCATTGTTGGAGATAAAACGATGAATCTTTGAATTCAGGCACTTGATAAGAAATAAATAAATATTTGATATGGGGTTTTTGAAATTTCAAACTGTGTGGGGATGAAATAGGGGATGAAAGTCCGTTTGGATTTTGACGAAATTTGGTACAAAAATAGACTAGACCTTGGGAAAGGATATAAGCGTTTATATTTTAGTAAATAATAAAGTTGGGCAAATTTTGTGGTCTACCCGAGCGAAGAAGCGGACGGAAAGATATGTAAAGATAATTTGTAATTTCCCGCCAGAATTGTAAGAAACTAAACAGTCAAAATCGTGCTGTCCACGCGGGCGAAGCTGCGGGCGGGAAGCTAGTAGATACATAAGTTGTATATAGAGCGAACATTATCATTCATACAAAAAAAATATCCTAATTTGATTTGTTTTGTCTCTTTGTCAGGCTGACATGACAGAGATTGAGTATTGTTCGTTTTACATTACTACTACTATTAAATCTCTTTGGTTTTACATAATTGTTCTTAGTTAGTAATTAATATAAATGTCTTATTATCATATATGCTTAGGATACTACAATAGTTATAGGCAGTATAGGTGTCATAAGACTGAAAGAGCTCGCTCTATTGCACATTTGGAAACCCGTAACAGTCAAAATTGGCGCATTAGATTGCATAATGTAGTGCAAGGAGCTCTGGATAGCTTTGAACAATGACGTATATATCATTGGCTTTGAATAAATAAGCAACAGAATTTTTATACTTATTTTCGCGGCTCGATCGAACCGTTTGTAAGGTGCATAGGATACCAAAATATTAGAAGAGACATGGCTTCTCGTCTGTATTGCCACTCGTGCGTACAAGTAGAAATTTCTAAAAAGCCTCGGAGAGAGCAAATGGAGTAGGTATAGCTATTTCCACAACAGTTACCTTTCGGAAGGGTCCGGTGTCCCGAGAGGCCGAGTTTGGCCCGCGCATCTCCTCAAGGATCTCGTTACGTGTAATATAGTACCTATAGGCTTTACTTTGTTGGTATTGAAGGTATACAATGGTAGGTAGATGTCAAAGATTCCTCAGTAATAAAATAATACAGTGCAAATAGTATTTTTGATCCATTGATTCCCGACATTAATGTGTTCGGTGGAAATAGCTGTGCGAGTCCGAATTCTTTATCAAGTGGATTTCGCGGTGGTAAATTTTAATACAAAAGCTTAGCGAAAAGACAACGGGGTTGTAAATGTTCCGTGTTCGTCCTTTCTAATTACAAAAAACACTTATTTATGATGATATACCTATGATGATTATAATACCTATACCTGCGCAGCTGTTAGGAACGGGTAGCCTTACACTCACATAGATATCTGGACCGTTAATAACCAATTCGGATCTTGGTTATGTACCTAATCACACACATACGCAACAAACACGTGGCCAATATTTATAATGACCAGACAGCTCACTTATTTAAAACTGATGATGAACATCATCATTTTCTTACGTATTTATAACATCTGAGTACAAGTAGTACAAGGTAACGTAACATAACTTTCGTGGAATATCGAGACACTCCCAAGGGATATAACGAAACAATTTGCGATGGTATGTTAAACGTATACACATACCTACAAAATTTTATCTGAAAGACACTTTACAAATCTTGTGTGATGTGCGTCTCAACTCAACACACTCGTTCCGAATAGTATAGAAATTCGATTACATGCTAAAAGCTTTCCATTTGGTCGGTATAACGCTATAGGTATAAAGTTAGACTTCGTCGCCCTAGTCAGCCGGCATTTTCATTGATGTATCACAGATTGTTGTGGGTATGGAATTATAATACGTAGGTTCGCCCTTTACCTCGAGTTTATCAGGTTAGGAGTAGGTACAAGAACGATTCCAGTTAAATTATACCTATTTACTAAAATATGATTTTATTTATTTAGGTCCAAAGAAAACCAACAGCGACAAACATACCTGCCTGGACATAAAATCTTTCTTTCTTTTTTACGTTGCCTACTAAACGTCTAAGCATTAATTTCTTTGTTTAGAAAAATCTCATTACAATTTGTTTTAAGTTAGCCTCTCTCGGGTACGCTACGACGCAAAGTAATCAAACCATTAGATATTTATGTAAGTAGATTTAAGATATAATTTAACCAATGACGCGAGAAATGGCCCAGCTTAAGTATAGATCGTCGTGGAAGTGCTTATTTGCATTAAGACGAGACAGACTAAGGAAAAATGAGGTGTTAAAAGTGAAGTGACCCAAATTGTTAATTTAATTGCGAAATTATTATAATGAATGGTACTTAGCATAACATTATTTCGACGATTTAATGGTACCTATACATTCGCATTGTCAGAACTCTTATCTACTTATACCTACTATATTAGCTGACGTAGTTCTGCCATAGTAAAATCACGATAAAAAAACTGGGGCTGGGGGTAGGAGGGTGAAAAATACCTTACGACCTATTCTCATACCTACCAAATATTGAAAAAAAAAAACATTAAAATCGGTCGAGCCGTTTCGGAGGAGTGCGATCACAAACACATTACACGATATTTTTTATATAATACTAGCGTTCCGCCCACGGCTTCGCCCGTGTTTTTTTTTTCGGACTTTTTTTTGCTATACCTAAACCTCACGGAGCCCGAGACCTGTCCAACGAATGCAAAACCGTAGAAATCGGTTCGTGCGTTCTGGAGTTATAGCGTCAGGAAGGAAAACCCGACTTATTTTTATATAGTAGATTAGATTTTTTAACGTGTTTTAACATGTAATGTGCTTTCCTTCTTAAATCCTGTTTCAGTAGTTTCAAAAATTCAATTCAATTCAAGAAAAAATACTATAAAAATAGTTACATGACGGCCTGGCATGAAGGCGACTTTATCAAGATCTTGGAAACTTCTGTGCATAGTGTCGCCTACCAATAGGTAATATTCTACAAAAAATGTTAACAATGACTTTTTGTTATCCCGTATTAGTCTTTCTGAGAAATAAATTATGGAGTTCGATATCTATGTAGGAACAGGAAGCGCACCTTCTCGTGAGGCGGTTCCGCTCGGCCAGTAAATCAAGCGAGTTTCCTCCGGGTACATGGTACAGGCGTACATTTGCTCGTTGATTGGACGTTTCCTTCCTAGTCCTCACAGCCCTACAGCTCACTCACACCGCGGCACCCACCAGAGACGAGCCAAGTTGATATCGAGGTTCGTTATGTTATTGACTTTCAATCAGCAAACATAAACAAATCCTATATTACAATTATCTTATATTATTAAAGCGTCTGGTGTAAAATAGTGGATTCGGCGAAAAATGACAATTGACACCTAAATCTCCTACGATAGCAAAATTTTTAAGCAAACCTTTTAATACTCAATTGTGAAATAGCCAAAAAATTTGTCAAAAACCAAGAAAAATTTGAATTTCGCGCCTAACCCGACGCTTTAGCCTTCATATCGTATTGGTTGTTTAGTTTGATTATATAAGTAAAAATGTCATGTCATGTCATGTCAACGTTAATGTTGTCTAATTTAACGTGTTTTTTTAAATTAGACAACATTAACGTTGCGGTATTTACGCACAGCATCGATATTTTGAGTCCCAACATCAATTTTATTGTAGGTATCGACTATATACACTAGCTGACACTATATCTCTAGGTCTGGGCAATTGGGCCTTATGATCAGATTCTACATACCCCGACACATAAAATGTATTTAGTAATTATGGTTTAATTTGATTCTGCAAAAATTTTTTTACTCTATTTTGGCACTGTTGCTTCACGACTAACACTTTTCTAGGGCAGTTTCCCAGATTCAGCCCATTGCGATCACAAATATATATGACAAAAACCTCTTGCAAATGAACTAAGTATTTTGCTATTTATGAATGAATGAATGAATGATTTATTTCATAGAAGTGTAGGGACACATGTATGAGTATTGAATAAGCTTATAATATACAGTGAATAATGCATAGGTGTGTGTGTGCCTACGTGCGGCTGCGCCCGCAATTAGAAATAAGTTTAGTCGCATTAAACCATCTTACTTGAACTTTTGTCTCGTGTTATCATTTTGCGCTCCCATACAACATTACCTCAGAACACAGCATATAAAGTAGAGACTCTCTAAGGAAGAAATGATTGTAGTTACATAATATTGGGTAGGTAAGTAATTAAACATGGTACCTAGATAATATAATTACAATCTAGTGGATGGTTGGTCATGTGGAGGTTCTGTCACCCTTGATAGGTTAGGTATTAACCTGTAGTAAGGGTTAACAGTCCTTTTCCCTTTCCATTATGATACACATAAATCTGGCATTGTCTCGTAGAACAAACTAGACGATACTTATGTGGATTACAAAACTGGTAAAAAAAGATTTTTCCTTTTTTTGTAATCCATATAATTATCGTGTGAAGACTGAGAGCGTTAAGATTACAGCCACAAAAACTGACAGTTCGCCCTATATTACATTGAGGCTCATCACATCATGCCTGAAGTATATTTTAATAAAAATATATAAGATTTTTTGCCCTAATATTGCGGTAGGCTATTGAATTATCGCACCCGAGGAACAAGTAGGTAATTTACGCGTACATTACTGTTATATAATGGTATAAACGGATTTACTCGCAGGTGAAGGTACGAAGATATTTGTCGCATCGTTGTCGCCTCGAGGGGGCGCTCGACCCGCGACGCAGCGCGGTGTACGTGTCGCGCGGCGGACGCAGGACGCGGCACGCGAAGAGACAATCTCGACGATGGCTCATTCACTGCTGCAACGAGCCGAGCAGAGAATTGAATTGGAAGCAAATGTGCCGTACGGATACTGCCGGCGAATATAAACTGAACCACTCCCGCGAAATAGGCTCTGATCATGAAATAAAGAGAGCCTCAGAATTATATTTTCTAAACGCGGACTGATTTTAAATTGGATAATAAAGATTCAAGCAACTCACTGAATTATCATGTAGAAAATGAATGAGTAGACATGTTATTATTTAGGTGAGTTAGAACAGGCGGAAGAAAGTTGTGTAATGAGAGGAGGGTGACTCGGCTGTCACTCTGGCCTGTCAGCACGCTACATACTGACTCGGCTTCATATAAGATATTACTTGTTTACAGATGCCGAAGTAAAATATTCAACGGGAGGTTAGACTGATTGAATAATAAACCGAAAGTCAAGCAAAGTCTCAAATATGATAAACTACTATGTAATGCTTAAGAAAGGTCATATGACAAATAAGGCTGTATGCACAGTCCTCGGCAGTTTCGTCAATCATTGTTACCATTAGCGGGGACATATTGAAGAAGCGGCAGTGGTCTCACTGTTCCGGCGCGGCGCGCTTTAACAGTCGGCTGCAGGCGGAGGAAGCGTCGGCGGGCGGGTTCATTTCCTCGCGTGCGGCCGCGGCTATGGTCCTATTTCCTCTTCACTGATAGACCGTTTATGACCTCAGCTCCTTCGCGACTATCGCGACTATATAAAACAATAAACTACAATTACTTGTATTTTTATTTTATTTAGAAAATGGTGAAAAACTTTGAAAGTTTCCCGGAAAAGCTAGCGAATCTATCGAATCTATCTAAAATCTAAACAGACAGTGCTACTGAAAATTATCACGGAGACACTTTATATGATACTAAGATTGAACCCAGGATCCCACGATCAGCCGCCGCACTTGCGATTGCCAGACATTTGACGTGCTTACTTTCCATGCTACTACTACTTAATTTATATATAATTTCGTGTTATATAAAACACTTACCCTAACTTAGTATTACTAGTAATACTGTGTCGCTTTGTCATCTTTAGACCTCATTTAACCTTAAGAATTCGCCTCAATTTTCTATTTCTAATATATTATTATTTTTGATTAAAAGCAGCGTTTATAGCCTTACCTGTAATTCAGCTAAGAGGAGACGAGTGCCTACAAAATATCAGGATCCTTCATTAGATATAAATTCTGTAGGGTAAATAGTCATTACAAAAATACGCGCATACTTTATCACTAGACATGATATAAGCCCCTATTCAGAGTCTACACAAAGGTATATTATATTAAGGCTGTGAGTTCTGGTATTCGCATTTATTTCACATGTTGAACTTCAAGTACAGGGAAGCCATTGAATTCGAATAATACATATTTCAATATTATTTGCCTTCGATTTGCTCCATATAATCCCGTGAATTTCTATGAAGTTCAGATTCTAATGCTATAAACTCTTTAAGATCAAGTCTTGAATGGTAATAATGTACTGGACTGCTTCGTTAGTCTAGTGGTCTCAAGCGCGACTGCTATGCTAGAGGTCCTGGGTTCGATTCCCGGGTTGAGGAAAATGTTTTTGAGTTTTTCTAAAATTCTCTGTAGCAGCTCGGAGTCTGGATTTGTGCCCGCTTAATGGCAATAAGCTCGCCCCCTACTACATGGGACCTACACCAACCAGCGAAGCGTGCGTGCACATTAGTTCACTTCTGCCTAAATCTTCGGGGAATACAGTACCTATGTATGTCTGTAATAATTACGTAGTAATTTATTATTGCTCCAGTGTGTTCATTGTGGAAAGTTTTTTTTTATATATATTCTGTTATAATTTTTTAAATAATGTGTGACTAAAAATGTCTATCGAGATAGTTAACCGATGCAAAACTGGAGGAACTTGTTATACTCTCCAGGTGGTAACAAGGATTATAAATTCCATCAACCCCGAAATTGTTTTGCATACTGTAAGTTAATTTTAAAATAAGACTTGTTTAGTATGTTAATAAAAATAGTTTGTAGTTTTTTATAGGTACAATTAATTCGGGATAAGTGTCATTTGAGACTAATTGTAACTAAGTTTGTAAAAAACATTACCAAGAAGCCATCATATGTTTTTTTAGAGACTCGTTACCCTCCGTTTTATTATTCTTTCGGACAAGTACCATTGGTATTTTTAGATTTGATTCTGAAGCAGAGATCTCTTTGATTCATCACGGGGCGCTCATTAGAACGGCTGTCATTACAAATCCCATGGCGGGTACTTGTATCAGCATGACTCACTGCTCGAGGTAACGACGCATTAAGATCGATACATACATAGCTACTACATCACAAGCAACAACTTTTGATCTATGACTTTTAATAATTCATTCTTTACTTTCATACAAACTAAAAAACAACTAAAAAATATTTACATTCAACGCTACGCGTAGCAAAACAAAATTCTGGTTTTGGTAAATGGTAAAAAGTCATACAACAAAAGTTGTTGTCAATGATGTTAGTCTGTTCTGGATGGATGGATGGATGCAGTGCCTGATTTAGAGTTCTGACCGCCCTAGGCTAACTATGAATATGTGCCCCACAATTTCTTCTTTCCTGTCCTGCCTTTTCATTAACTAACAGGTCCAACCAATAAAATTACAAGTACAGAAGAGAGCTTACGTAACCTAACATCTTTGAATCAAACTGTCAGTAAACGAAAGACCAAAGGTTTATGTGAAGTTTGCAGAAAATCGGTCGAGCAGTTCTTTATATATTATAGTACAGAAAAGCCAAGAAACTGGAACTAGAATAATTGCAGCAAACTCTTTGGGTTTAATTTTTGTGGATCAACGAAATCTTTATCTTTTAATAATTGTGCCAAATGGACACACTCGTTAGGAAATGTGTCGGCTATGAAATGAAATGAAATGAAATGATGATGATGATGGTAATTTCCATAAGAAACCAAATTTTGAATTTATTTTGGTATAGATAGTTTGTCGGTTTTTTAGTTGAACTTTGAGACTATCAATGGCAGCGTGATATTTTTCGACGATGAAAGATCGTTTTCCTTCAAATTCGGTGTGTTCCGCTTTTTCTTCGTCAAAATGGAATTTTGGTTCGCGCGCTTTTGGTTTGGGCGGATCGGGGGCGCGGGTTACGCGCGGCGCGGTTAGTGTAAGAGCGCACGCAGGAATTTTATTTTAACGCGCATAAACCCGTCAAGCGACATATTGTAGACATAATGCAACATCTGTTGTTTTGCCCTCATGAGGCAACTAGGTGCGTGCGTCAGTGTATTTACCCAAAATTACCCAATAATATTATGTAAGTAAGTCTCAGCTCAGCGACTCGCCCGCCGCCCCCCTGGTCCTTGCGCCCTAGGCTTTAGCCTTATTAGCCTGTGGGTAAATCTGGCCCTGGATGGATGTTTGTATTTTACCAATGACGATGTACGGTGGCCAGCACATCAAGTTACCACAATATGTCAAATTTTCTCAGTTGATTTTGAACTTAATTCCTAACATTCAGTTTTAAAATCATTTGGAGAAATTTGACAGTTTTGTATACCGTGATGTGCTGGCGACTGTATAAAAATTGTGGGTATAATTCTACGTATAATTGACAACATTAACCTAAAACAAAAATACCGTCTCTGTATTTTGCTATCCTGAGTCCCAAATTTTTTTTTATTGTTTAATTTCTGAGAAAAAAAACACGTGTGCTGACGTCAGTTATACGGTGGAATGAGATATAAATCTTTGCCAAGGGGTATAACTTTGAAATCACTAAATTATGGTTTTAAAAGCATGATAGGAATGCCATGATACGTCGAATGTCATTGTTAAAGTTAAAATCGTCATTTTTCAAGAAATCAAAGGCATAATCAACGTTCAACCGTATACGTAACGTAGCACTTAGGTACGTCTGTAGAACCTCGAAGTGATGGAATAAATGATGAAATATTGGAAAAAAACAAATAAGGGTAACCTATTTTTGGATCTAGTTATCTCTCTATCGATCTATAATGTATGAGTGTAAAAAAATGAAATATTGTCAATTCCACATCCACACTGTATTTAGAAAAGCGATTTAAAAAAAAAACCTTAAAGATGTTGAGCAATATTGTTGTCGTAACGAGTTCTTGGCAACACACCGTTTTGCAGTTCTGCTGGCATATTTTGACAAGTTGGGGGTTGGGGTGCGCTAGCTAGGAAGTTACGAAAGTACAGAGTGTACTTTTTGAGTGTAGTTAAACATACCTATTGCGAAAGCAAATAGATAAATCGATGGCTTTAATACGGCTAAAAGATTATTTTGTTGCATTCGCTCCCTAAATTTGAAAAACGGTTCAAATTGTAAAGATCCGTCTTTCCGTTATCACGTCGGAAGTCGGCAAGATTCAGTATTAAGATAAAAAAAAATAAAGATGTTTGGTAAGGGCGGACACAAAACACGCCCCATAGCTATATTTTGGACGAGTAGAGCACTGCGGCTCCCAAATGGCGCTAGACAAAAGAATACTTACATACTATAAAGAAGTCAACGTGAAGATCTAAAGCGGACATCGGTTTCTGAAACCCGCCTTCTCTTTGTGAACGGTTCGCCTTTATGCAAGCTACTACATCGTCTTGCCATTACCTTTCGATCGAATTTGAAGTATTCGCTTTAATGAATCCACTCGACTCAAGGAATTTTCCACTCGGTCCCTATTAGGAAGAAAGAGTGCATTACAATCGTAAGCACAATAATGGTTCGTTAGGTGGCCTACTTTTTTAAGGCTTTTTACTTTTATCCATAAGTGAAAGTTTATGAATATTTACCAGAAAATAATTTTCGTTTGTGTTGTAATAGTCAATTATCTGGATAATGTATTTGCATTGCGTAAAAATTAAAGAAACGTTACATCAGCTATTGTAAGCTGCGCTGATCCAGTGAAATATGAAACATGTAGGAGAGCTGGCAGTGAGCCAGCTGCTTGCATCACACTATAACAAAGGGTTTCATATCAGGAAATTGTTCCTAGAACAATAGCAGAAATATAAGCCTGCTTGTTTTACCAGTTCGAATATCTCGCGCTAAAAATATGATTGAAGACATTAACTAATGTTAAAATTACTTGTAACACATACATACACTCAAGTCTTTTTTGTATTCGAGTAGGCAGAAACTAAAGACTGTAAATTGCTATGACTCATGCAATTTTTTTTTTACTTTGCCCCACTACTCATTATCATTTTGTCTGAACCAGCTGGTTTAAATGAAGTATATGGATAATTCATTTCATTTTAAAATAACATGCTGGATAATAGAAACATTAAATTAATGAGTATATTCCAAAAGTAATATAATTTCAGCCCCAGACATAGAGGCTACAGTTATTAACATTTCATTTTTAACCTTTTCTTTACTATATTCTACAATATTTACGCTGTGATTGTATTTCGTATGTAGCCTGTAATTGGTGTAATCTTTTGTTTGCATTGCTTAGGATACAAAAATAAACAAATATAACTGAAACCTTGGTTTTTCCCTCGGGCAAATAGCATGAAGCAACTGAGGAAAACGGCTTTTATTGCAGCTGGTAGGCGAAGGAATAACAAATAGTCAACACTTGTGCACTATTGCAATCTTTTAAACTCAGTACATATTGTTATGATGGCAGTACCCGGTGCTGCTAGGTAATACACGTCTTGTGCTGATATTGCTTACGAATGGATGCTAGCTGCTAGGGGTGCTCCTATGAATCCATGAAGTTAACAATTAATCATACCCAATAGTAAAATAATCGGCGAAGGATGTAATAGAACAATATGCAAAGCTAATCATACGTTAAACGATGTAAAATGTTCCAGAGGAATGTATACTCGTAAGCCATACCGCCGTTTGAATTGAGTTAAGAGCGTCGCAATCCCGATGAAGCCGCCAGTTGGCCGAGGGCCATCGTACAGACCAGATCTTTTTATTGCTTTTTACAATACAACAACAAAATATCTGTTGAGGTCGTTATGTTCTGTAAATTTTCAGTTTGGCCACGAATCATTTATTGCATAAGGACGTTATATGGATTTAGAAAATAGAATGGAAAACTCATATAACTTTATATTATTCGAATTCCTAACCTCTATGTATTTTTAACACTGGAACTGAGAATGTTCCGCCACGTTTTATTTTAAGTAATATATTTGTGATTCGGACAGAAAGCTCGTTTGTATATTCTGTATCGCCTTGCGCTTCCTTGCCGGCGTAGTCAAGTGTACAAGATGCTACGACAGCATCGTAGCACTCGTAACAGACAACTTGTTTGCACAATTTATGGCTCCCTCGACTGGGATATGTTTGACTGTTTCTGAGACAGAGCCAGATGACGAGTGCTTTTATTTTTTACAACCTTGAGACAAACTTCGGTCTTTTATCCCCGTGATATCTTCACCTTTTCATGTAGTCATTTAATTGAAACCCTCATAAAACAAAGTTGCCATAACACCTATAAAAAAAACAAATACACCACTGCT
Source organism: Subacronicta megacephala (assembly GCA_958496365.1). Taxonomy (NCBI): domain Eukaryota; kingdom Metazoa; phylum Arthropoda; class Insecta; order Lepidoptera; family Noctuidae; genus Subacronicta; species Subacronicta megacephala. The sequence goes on along the minus strand of OY292515.1, from coordinate 10,320,226 downwards.
GCCTAAAACAGTTTTGTTTTTTAAATCTCAGTAAGTATGTATTATTAATACGGCTAAACTGCCATAAACACTTCGATACCAAGACGCAGCGCGGTCGCGTATAAAAACGGTACCCATGATAACATATCTGATGGCCACATTTCTCAAACGAAGTCTGGCATACTGCTTGAATAAGATTGAATATGAAGATGAATACTCTGGTTTGAAATAGAAAGATTTTATGAATACGCTACCAACCAAAAACTTTACATATTCCAGCAAAATTCAACGAGTCTTCTCATATCATCATCCCTTAGCAATCTTCATTTTATTCCTGAATTGAAGAAAAATATTAGCCATTGTTTTCATTTAAATAAACGTGGGATGAGCCCGGGTTGCCGCTCGACCAATTCTAAAATGATTATAATATGTTTACTGCTCCCAGCAGTACTTAACAATTAACTAGTCAGATGTAACAAAAAAGATAAAACAGAAAATATAAAGGGACTTTTGGGCACATTTCACATAAATAAAATCAGTACGCTTTTTATTTGTGTTGACTTAATTGGTTGAGCGATTGACTTGTGGGTTGGTTTATAAATGTTAGTTTGGTTTTTATATATGGGCCATCTATATACATTGTTACGTGAGAAAATTGTCGATTTGCAAACGATGCCTGGGAATCTGGTATACAAATTATATATTTCTTTTTCTTCATTTAAAATTCTGATATACTGAAGTTTTTTTTAAAGTGGTTATTGTATTTCTGTGGTCATAGTCATTTTGTCTACTTTTCTGCAAAAAAATATGCCGTGCTGATAGTTGAACATAAACCGTAGGAGTTTTTATACAATTGTATGAAACATAATAACTCAAAGAAAGAAAAACAACGTAACATACGTTGTTTTAAGGCAGAATTCGCAATAATATACTTGAATATTACTGTAAATATTCTAATAACAATATCTCTACCAGGACTTTCGTAAATAATCAATAGTCACTAGTATTTTTTTTGTTTGCTGATTCAAGTTCCTTAAGTTACTAGTAAATTAACTTACCAAAAAAAGGCATACATATAAAAAAAAGAGACACTAGCGTCTATCGTTCACTGAACTCTAGTAAATATGGTCCATTTTGGTTTGTAAGAAACAGGGCCATCGCTGAATAACGCAGCAATATCGCTGAAATTCGTAAACAAAATGTAGACATACATAATCATAATTTCATATAAAGTTATAATTTTATTATATTAAAACTCTTCATAAAAGTCATACTTTTTCTTTGTGTCCTTGGCTGTCTGTAGTATTTAGTTTAATTAAACTCCGACGTCTCGTGACAGCTTAAGATAGTAGAAATTGCGTTATCTCGTCATAACTTGCATTTGGATTGCAAATGAGTAGATTTTGAATTTAATGATTAAAATGTGCAAATATGTATAAACTTTTGAGTCCATCGACTCTTTAATGTAATTAGAGGGACAACTTTATCAGATAAACAATTTATATTTACAAATTTAAACGTCAAATCTTTGCTATAATATATAAGAATAATAATATACGGGAATAAGTTTAGAAAAGGATTTTATTTGTAGATAAGGAAGTATAGGTATAGAATTTATCTGTAGAATGAAATGAGTATTTGGTGAATGAAGGACAAATGGACTTTGGAGAGTAACATGATCTGCTTGTATAAGATTAAGCTAACCCGTAGCTGTATGCGCGTTAATGCTACCAGTATCATACGTGCATGTGTGTGTGTGTGTTGATAGTTTTAGCTAAAATGGTCCGAAGGCTAATTGTGATCATTATCAACCCATTACATTGTCCCACTGCTGGGCACGGGTCTCAGAACGAGAGGGATTAGGCTGTAGTCCACCACGCTAGCCTACAGCGGGTTGGCAGACTTCACATGCCGTCAAGAAAATCTATCAGGCATGCAGGTTTCCTCACGATGTTTTCCTTCACCGTTTAAGCGCGTGATAATTAATTATTAATACACACTTGACTTCGAAAAGACAGAGAGGCGTGCCCTGGATTCGAACTCGAGACCTTTGACTTGGCAGCCCAATGGTCATATCACAAGGCTATCACTGCACTATAATTGTGTTACTTAAAAAAAACAAAATATAATTCTGACTTCTGAATTCTGACTTCACTCCACTGCTAAACGTAACGTAAGCCTCCCCTAATGTGTGCCATTTCACCCTGTCCTTGGTTTATCGTGTTAATGTCATAAATAGCACAAGTTTAAACTTTCAGTCAACTTCAAAGTCAACACTGAGACTAGATTCGAAAATATTTTGAACCGTTTAAATTAGCAGAATTGGCCTCGTGAGCACAATTATCTATTATATTATACTACATAATAAACTCACCGAACAGAAGGAGATAACGTGTAAATTATCCAAAGCAATATATATTACAACACTACAAATTTTCATTCAAAACTACACATATTCATCGCAAACCCATAGCTTAGCGACCTAATACAGTTTTCCAATAACATTTATACTCGGGTATGTAATAATAAAATGAAATGGAAATCAGAAACATACTGACCTCTTTGAAGGGGACTGGAACCAATTTTCCCGAGAAAGATCGAGGAAGGTCACGAACTCGAATATATTATTGTCATATCGAAATACCGTGATATGCGAGATGACATTCCTTTAGGATAAAATATTAATCATAATTGATAACGTTCGCAATGCCAGTTCTGAGTAATTAGGACATTGTCATTTAGTCCAGTACAATTGCTTGATATTCCAGCGTACTAAATGTTTGTACATTAAGGTTTAGTAGATGTCACGGAATCAAAACGTCTTACAAGGGATTTTGGTTTCGTAAGTATATAAACGAAGTTATATTTGTTGTATTGTATGTATATATAAAGAAAAGCGAAGGGGAAGAAAGGCCATGCGAGTTTATTTCAGTCCGTGTAGATATGGGCGTTAGTCGCAATAAATGGTGACGCAAAGATTTAACACGCTCGCTATAGTCGTTCATGTTGCGGAAAGATATAGGAATTAATGGTATTTAAAGATAGTATTGGATGAAGCTCGGTTCCGATAGAATTTAATGATTTATGTTTTAACAGTAGATCTGTGTTCATAAAGACTTAAAAAAGGTTTAATGTAATACACGGAGTAAATAGATTTTAGAATATAAGATTGGTTCCATTATTAAAGTATTTAATGTTTTATAGTACCTATATATAAATAAAATAATTAATATATATAAAAAATGTACGATAAGCATGTTTTTTAAATGTTACTGGTGTTTTGCGTGTGCACATAAAGGGTTAACTTAATATATTTCTTGGTAAAGTCAAGGTGATTGTTAATATTAGTAAAAGTAATGTAATAGGCTATTTGCTGAAGAGCACAATGTCATCTTCAGCCGACCTCTCTGCCAGCGTGCCTACTTTTACGACCCATATAAAACTTTATAGGGTTTCACACCCACTTTATTATCTGTTAAATATATACACTTAATTTCTACTACCACTTCTAGGTATATAATAAATTGAATTTAACTCCCCTGTTCCAAGACAATATTGTATGTTGAGATTAAGCAACAATTTTATACTCAACATTTCTATTTTCTTTTTAAGTGATTTTGTGTACAGTACTTACATAAATTAAGAATTATATAAATCATTGCCTTTTTTATTTTTAGTATGTTACACGGTACTTCCAATTTCAAATATTATAATTGATTTTACTGCGATTGTGATTGGCTGTTGTTTTTGGTTCGGATTAGTCACCATTTTGAAGTTACTAAGATCGTTTGGTGGCTCTTGTGTAATTAAACGAGTCAACATAAATCTGAGCTAACGAGGCTAGGAGGACTCCCCGGCCGGTCGTAACTTTGTAAGGTGAAGGAATCGTGGCACGCAACACGACCGTCGCACCCGCCGCGCACTTCGACGTTAAATTTATCTCGGACCTTCCTTCAAAAGGAAACTGGAAGAAGGATTATGTATTGAAGTTTTTTTTTGCAGTAAGAGTAAATGTCTCAAAAAACAGGTTTTTAGCAGCTGATTCTTCGGTGTGCGGACTAATATTCTTTGTATTATTTTCAGCATTTCTTTAATGTTGGGTTTAGGCGTAAGATTATAAAGAAGATTTAGGCGTAAGGTCATAAATAAGTCGTAATAAACGATATATTACCTGCCTGCGGTGACAGGATAACAGACTGGATATTTCTCGTTATTTTCTTATCTCTTCAGCTTGGAGCTAACTTGGCTCGTGGGGCTGAGGGTGTCGCCACTTGCACGAGATTACCCGCGGGGACAGTTACTGGCGCCAGTTTATCTTTTAGAACATTTGAGCTAGACAACTCCGTATTCAATGGATTAACTAGCCAGATTTGACATAATAATGTAATATTTAGGTGAAGATAAGATAAATACTGTATTCACTGTATTCACATCCTATGTCTTACAGGTGAGTCAAACATAAAATATGATAAATCAACTCATTGCTCTTTGATGAATTTGCTTATAAACCATGTATGTGTCAGTTATCATTACGTAGGTACAAAATAACTTAATTATAGAAGCAATATTTTAACATAACATAAATTTTTTTTGAAGATTTTATCAATACCTACATAATATGAAAACGTCTTAAATTCGTAATTCATAAAAAATCCAGGAGTTAACAACTTTTTGCAATAAATGTTTCATACATAATAAATACTATTTGAGTAGATATTTCGACTGAATTTGTGAAGATACACTTGAGTCGTAATGGTTGTTCACCCTCTTTTCCAATGACTCGTTAGAAGTCAATACAAATGAAATATCATGAATAAAGAATCAGATGATCAAAAGTGGCAGGGAAATTGTATAAATAAATACGATACCAAAACGAGGGCAAAGCAGTTTTAGAATATAATATCTATTTGCGGGGAAAACAATGAAAATTTAAACGCAGTGATTTTACCGTTCCAAAATTCTTTTATAATACCGTGTATATTGATTTTGAGACGTAATGTATCGGTCTATCTGAATAAGTACGACGGACGTTTCCAAACTCTAACAATTGTTTTTAGCACAACACTAGAAACAGCTTCGTTGTATCTTTCTGTCCTTGTGTCACGACTCTTGTTTGACACGTATTTTCTCTATTCGTCTTACCTACACATCTACGTATTCTTCTTATGAGGGGATGATCTGATATCTAACTGTCAGCCTCGTTCATTTAATCGTTTTTAAGCGCAAATCTTAAGAACGGCTCGACCAAGCAAAAAAGCAAATACGTATTATATACCTATATAACAGTTAAAGTTAGAATTAATCAAATATTTTTCATAAATATTGTGTAAAGTTTAATAAGGCCAAAATTAAACTAATAAATGCAAAAATAAAACGCGAAGAGGTTAACAAAAGATAATAATAATTTCTGAATCAAATGTTGGTATAAACGGGAGCTGAAACAGCGACGATTATTGGGACTTATATTTACGATAACCTAACTGGGGTATTAGAATTATGCCATAATGTTTATTTAGGTCGCATTGTTACCTATGTTACGAAATTCCATTGAACCCTACATTAACATTGGAGTTGTTTAAATTGTAAGGGTGTACCCTAAAATAGGAAGATCATTAAATTTTACTTAAATGGTATTAAAAGGTTTGAATAAACCATAATTATCAGGACAAATTTTACATTTGTAAGTAACTAGGTAAGTAAAAATAATACTTATGTATAGGTATGTAAAAATTTGCTTACTATACAATCATACAGACAGACTAACACAATTTATATATCTTCATATTTCAATAGAATTCATATCACATTTTTACCAGTAAATAGTATGACATTGTAGTATCAGAAGACAATTTTATAATAATGGATTAAGGATTTTCCTGTAAAAGTGACTTCACTAAGGTATAGACTATAGATTTGGAAAGTACCTCTCCATCACTTTGTTATATATTTCAAGTTTTAGAAATGGCATTGGTACAATTATATAGTGTTTTACACATCATCTTAACTTCAGGAATAGAATTGATTGGCAAAAAACTATTCATAAAAAAATAATGTTAATCACAGAAGATATCCGTGACAGGTCCCAGTCGGCGGTGTGGCTTATCTGCAGCATTTACTTCAATGACCATTGGACATGGCAGTGGCAGGAGGACTAATGTAAAGGTGCGGAATGACAAAAATGTATCCCCCGCTGTCGGACCTGTGTCACTCAAGATTTCCCTCAGACCCTTTATTCGGGGCCAACTTACAGGAAACACGCAAATCATCTTGGGGCACGTAATGTTGTAATATATTGCTGAGATTGCGCAAATATTTCTTCGTCATTAGAACGTTTAACAAAACATGGCAGTTTGTGGGCCGACTGGTGTAGACACACCACTTATTTAAGTCTGCCATTTATTGAAGTAGCCACTGTTGATTTAGGAATAAATTTGTTCTTTGAAGTGAGTAAATGTTGAAATACTTCAGAGTAATGATTCTATAATATCGAATCATAATATTTTCCAGGCAAAATAAATATGGGAATTATTCTCAGAATCGAATATCAGGTCTTTCTACCTAATAGGTAAATCCAAGTTGGAAAATGTTTAAATCAAAGAGACAAATTAAAAACTCTACAGAACCCTAGTGCGATGCAATCACATTCAGTTAATTTTCAATGTGCTACGTTGGTGGTCAGCGTGTAAGGCTAAGTTCAATAATTGTCAGAGGCGGACAATGATATAAAGTCGGTGCGGGCTATTCGTATCACGTAGAGATTATATGAGACGTCGCCAGTTCAACCGCAAATGAAGAACTTCGGCCGCACGTCGATTGAACATGGCTGTTTCTATTTCTGGAAATTTATCCAATCAAGAGCGAGTTGGTCGTTAGTTTAGTTTCGGTCTGACAGTAGACGAGTTTATTGCCACGCTACATAGCTGGCTTTAGTTCTACAGGACGGGCTCGTGCAAGTTATTGGATGTTAATGGACATTCTGGTACCTGGCTTCCGAAATTAGATGAAGAAAATCTGTAGGGTACAAAAAGAGTAAGGACTTACCCTTAGGATTATTTACCATATTTTATTAATATAATAAAATTATAACTGGTCAATGTCGGTACATAGAAGATTTTATAAAAAAGTTGTAATAATGCACTTAGCATTATAAGATTAATAGAAGCTAAACTAATTATTATAGAATTTTGTTTCTTTGTCTATCTCTCTGTGTTTGTACGCACATCACGCAAAAACAACAGAATGTAATGGATAGGGGTAAGCTGGAGGTCTAACTTAAAACCGGATTTATGTTTCATTTTGACACGCCATATGAAAGCCGATTTATAGTAAGTAAATCCTTTTGGGACGAGAGTGAAAACGCGGGAAGAGCTATTAATAACTTAATTGTTGTTATTGAACAGGATTGGCGTGAAAGAATTATCATTTCAATATGATTAATAGGAAATTTCCACATTAATAGAGGCTCGCAGGAAACTCCCCAAGCAGATGGGAGTGATTTGTGGAGCTTTTGTTGGACCTACTCGCTTCGCTAGTGACTACAAACGGCAGGCGAATGCAGATGGAACGTATTTATCAAGTGTGCCTCTGTCTGCGACTTCATAATGCAGCCGTTATTGGGGAAATTGGATTTCTGTCAATGATATCTTGGACTTCTGACTCTGGAAGACTCTGGAATTATTATTATTTTATTTATTGAGGCTATAAAAATACTCAAGAGTGTACTTACTAAAAATACCAACTTTTTAGGTAATCTTTACTAATATAATTTGAAAATTACTGCCTCATTAGTTTAGAGGTCGTAAGCGCCACTGCTACGCTAGGGTCCTGGGTTCTATCCCAGCTTGATGTTCTCAGTAGCAGTTCGGAGTTTCGGTTTGTGCCCGGTTAAATACAATAAGCTCGCCCCCAATCAAATGGTACCTAAACATACCGGCGAAGTATGGGTGTACATTAGTACACCTCTGCTTAATCCTTCGGGTAATATAGGCGTGGTGGTGTGTTATATTTTTTTGATATAAGTACATCTGGAACATGTTGTATTCGAAAAAATCGTTTTGCATTGCATAGCCCAATTCTTGACAAAGATTAGGTAATAAGACATTATTGAACATTACCATTTCAATATATATTTATTGCGCTACGACCCTTCGTAGCTCATTGCTAGTTCATCATCAGGGGCGAACCCAAATTACTCCGAGAATCAAAGCAAACATGTAACGCTTTATAGCTGCTCCTACCGCTAGACCTATAGACCTAGACTTATAGACAGTTGTCTATGCAGTAAAACAAGACAAAAGCAAAATAAAAGAAGATTTATATAGTTGCATTATGTTGTTTACTATCAAATATAACGTTAAGGCAAAATGCGAACGAATGATCTCAGCCGTGTCGATAATTGGTAAAGCGATAGAGTGTGGCGATACGGAGACTCCGGATAGGGACCGGATGCCCGCAATGTGAGGCTTCGCTCCCGCAGCCAGAGGGTTGATCAGTTCCTGTAGGAACGCCCCGGCCCATCTACAACATTATCAATACCATTCAATATATTTCTGTATATGTCTGTATTAACACAATAAACCTAATGTTTGTTGATACATTAATTCAATACTTCTATTAACTACCCATTGTATCCCAGAATATTTTGTAAAAGGAGTTTTATTTCAATGATAATGTTGAGAATTTTATTGGAAAACTAAATGACCCAGCAAACGTTGTTCTGCCATACTATAATCGCGATAAAAAAAAATTGAGTTGAGAGTAGGGGGTGTAAAAAACCTACGAGCTACCAAACAGACAATCAGACCTACCAAATATACACAAAAAAATTCATAATAATCAGTCAAGGCGTTTCGGAGGAGTCCGATAACAAACATTGTGACACGAGATTTTATATATTAGATTCCACCAAGATTGTACCAATTTATGACCGTTTATTTGGAGCGATTTTAAATTGCAGAAAAAAAGCGAAATTATTGCAAGATTGATAGAAATGACGGAAACTATCTTATATAGTTCTTCTATATTTTTCCGTAGTTGATGTTATTTACGTCGGTTAGAGCAGACGCTAGCACGCGCCGGTTTGGGTGTCGATAAGATATTGCGTACCGCCTGCGGCTGTGTTGTGGAGTGCAAAGTCGAATGGGATATGATGTATCTACATACTAATCTCCTCGCTATACTCCCCTGCTTCGATGTGCGAAAATAACTTTAATATTATCGCCAAAACCAAATCTCAGTATACGGTTCTTGATCCTTTATTATTTACGATATTATGGCACCACAGCAATGTGTGAGTACATATCGATACCTACTACAGAAGTTAAGACTATACACAGCTATATATTTATAGATTGCCTCATTAGTCTAGTGTTCCTAAGCGCGACTGCTATGCTAGAGGTCCTGGGTTCGATCTACAGGTCGAGCAAAGTGTTATTGGGTTAGCAGCTAGGAGTCTGGATTTGTGCTCGGTTAATGGCAATAGGCTCGCCCCCTATTCCATGGGACTTTAACATACCGGCGAAATGTGGGTGTACATTAGTACACCTCTGCCTAACCCTTCGGGGAATACAGGCGTGATGGTATGTTATATTTCACAAAGAATCAATTCAATGTTTATTTTTACTTGCACCTAGTGATCTCCGTTAAATTTAAATTATCATCTACATAAGATATATTTCCGCCAGTAATCTTTGAAGGGTAAGGCAGAGGTGTACTGCAATGCAATGCAATGTGGTATACATTTACTAATGAGCTAAATCTCCAGTTCTAGTGGGTGATCCTAATGACATTATTATTCCAGCAAGAATCGGAATTCCCAGCGGCTAAACTGTGAATCTAATTTATAACTCCAAACACACTTTGGGAATGGAACCCAAGACGTCACACCCAGCACCACTTGATGAGGTAGTCTCGTACATTTATTTTCTTACAAAACGATGTGACATGTTTGCAGTTCGAATGTATCGGGTATAATTAGGGCATTAGGTAAACGACGAGCCACATTCGTGCGCAAATATGAACCATACACGCTCATAACCGTCAAACCCGGTCGGGGGATGCCTACTGCGTGCCACGCATTAACTCCCCGGGTATAATCAGACCGGCATCGAATCATTTGCGCGACTTCATTTGCCAGTAATGACCTACGCTGCCTCTCGATGCCAACGATTGCTTTCCCAATAAATTATCAAAATATTCGGAACGAACGTGGTATACAGTGTCCTACTTCTAAAGTTGAAAGGGCTTAACATTAATATCCAGGTATAAAAAGATTGTATGAAAAAAATACCTCAATTTTAGAGTTATAAGGATATAAGACAGCTCCTGTCGTAGAGAAATAGTCCTGTGTGGCGTGGGTATAAAAAGACTCGAAACGAATAGGTGTGTATCTCACAGAGATGTGCCTCTGATCAAAATTGTGTGTAAACTAAAAGATTTTCTTATCGAAAATATTTTATTTTGATATTTATTTGGTAGTTATTGAAAAAAACATGGAAAACACATACAAGTAAATTTTATATACATATACATAACTACATACCAAACAAGGTAGTGTAATGTATTTTAATTAAGAAGTATTCACGTTAACTATAACCTTGGGTAAGGATTAAGTGTCGCGTTTTTATGGACACGTAGTATATTTCGCTCATATTCTTATGTCCATTTTTCTTTGCCCCACATTTTCTCCTGTACCGTGAATGTAACACAAATTTTCACATATTATACACATCAATATTTTAATGTGTACTCCGAGCGGGGATCGAACCCACAACACATGGAAGAAAAGTCGCTCAACCACTACTCCAAAGGTGTTGTTAATATTGAACTTATTGACGATGGATAAATTATTTATCTGCGAGAAAACAATCAACTCGCAACATCGTACTATTATTATTTATTAATCAACGTAAACGAAAATGCTAGTAAATATAGGCGAAATAATTTCCCCGTATCTGTATCTGTCGATATTGGAATCGACGACAATAAATGGAAAAAATTCGCGATGGATTGATTCCGGGTTGTGCGCGTTCCGTTTGTCACGGTATTTCACTTCCACAGTCCTTGTTCCTGTTTTTTGTTATGTCTCTGTTGATACGGTTTTATTGCTGAATTTATCGGAGTTATTATTTGTATTCAATTTAAAAGGTATATTGGTATATAAAATAAAATTGTCTATCGATGAAAGTGAGAAACGTCACGGCATTATCATCTTTGATTCGATTCGCAATTAAGATGCCATTAAAGTATTTAATGGTTATTCGAACAATCCACGGAGTTTGGTGGAGGTAAGTCCAGTCATAATTAAAACTTAATGATCCGGGAAAGAGGCCCTATCCGTGGGTCTTTGTTTCGTCGTGAAACACTCAATTAGATTACAGAATAAATACAAATAAGATATCTATGAAATGTTTTAGAATAAAATGTTTGTACTTTGAACAAAATACTTGGTAATTAATTGATTTTATTCATTGTCATAAATGACAAACATTAACAGTTAAGACTGTGAGTATTTTAACAAGTACTTGGTATTCTATCAAGAATATTCTATTTATCTATTTACAGGCCACTTGATAATAAGCGGCAACCACAACTTGACAGGCGCCAGCAACACCAATATGGTATCACTCTGTGTCCATCACTGGCACTCACTCAGACGAACTCAGCAGCAGAGTATTTTATTGCTTTTAAAGAACCTAGTCAAGTCTTACCTTTCGCACAAAGTTGATATTAAATATACACATTTACTAAGCACAAATATGATAGCTAAAGCCCGTGAACAGTACGAAGTCAATCTTTCCACTAAGAGTTAGTTCGACTCTCAAGTTTTAGTACTCGAGTTTTGTGCGAAGGTTCAGCTGAGGGATACAGCCGGCGGCGAGGACACAGCCTTGCAAAAATATGAGTGGTATCGAGCCACGTTATCATACAAATATGTATACCACTAAAGTGTATCGTTTAAAACTACAATTTACGTAAAACCAATTTAATTTGGAGGGCTAGGTCCAATGATAGAGCTACGGCGAACGGTCTCATTTACATTTTATACTACTATCAGCCATAATAACGATTTTTAAGCAAAAGTTTTAATATTCAGTTGTGAATACATTATATTATAGATAGAACCAAGTATATGCCATGCGTAAAACCAAAAAATATTTGAATTTGGCGCCCCAGAAGAAACGATCCGTCTCAAACACATGTTTAAGATTGTAGTAAGTAGTAGACATTGCATATTGCAACAACAATAAACTCAGAATATCAAGACTTTTGCACATATTACGTAGTGATTATTCGTTGTTATGGTGTTCACGATATTGATACACTGACATAGACTGTAGTGCATCTTAGTGTTCCGTAGAACAACATCCTATTACGACGTAATCTTTTGTATATGATTTTTAATAAGATAAATTATACTTAAGAACAATAGCATTATATGATATTATTATGATATTATTTAAGAAGAATATTACATTGTATACAAAATGAAACGTACCTACGGAATTAACGACTGACAGTCTTATCAACGCACCACCTAAAACCAGAGCGTCTAGAAACTTATCAATCCACTTGGGAATAGAATAGGCATTGTGCTTTTACTCATTTATGTACCAATATACAGTGAAGCCACGATACTTTGTGCCATACCGACAATTCTCGCAGTGTCGAGATGTAACGAGAATGAGACAAATGATAATAAAAACTGCGAGGTTACGGCATAGTCTAGACGGCTATTTATACAAATAAGTTCGCATGAAGGTGTCCACGAAAATACTCATTGAATATGGAATTAGTTTACTACTCGCTCAGGAAAGAATATAAATTATCAGGTGGGGCATGCTTATGTTTATTTTAGATGGCAATAATAGCGTTGGCATGGATTCAGCTCAGGTCGCGGGCCCAGTGCATTGTAAATTATGCCAGCGTGCATTGAATAACACAATGAACTATTCGCGACTGTAGCGGCAACAGGTACTAAAAACTATCAATTTGACGTAACACACAGTTTTAAATTTTAATTTTTTAAACGTTGACGAAAATTTCTAGCTATATGACTTAAAGGTTTCATTAGCTGAGAATCTGAAAATATCACTTCAATTTGTGCCTTTATATATGTGAAGGTATATTGGTGTCAAGTACTAAAACGTCATTGATATCAAAGTAGGTAGTTCTTTTGAATTCACGTTATCTAATCTACCTACACTGCCACTTGTATTCAAACTATTATAATTGCATCGATGGGCAGATTTATAATTAATCGTGTAATAACTTAGATCCTCTTGATTAAACTAAGCGTCGTTTTAATAAAATTTATGTCGTAACCGGACGCAACTTCTTATTATGAATTAATTGGACGTTCACGCGAAGGTTTAACGATAACGTGGTTTAGTGTTAAAATAACTGTTCATTAAGTAAATACTTGTTGTCGAAAAATAAGCATTAAATACCTATCTTTATCAGCATTAATTACATAACAAGGCGAAGACATTATATTAGTGAAAGAAATTCAATATATGGCGGGTAATGGTTTACTTAAAAGTATATATAAACGTATTATTTATCTGAGAGCGGGTGTCAGTCATTACTGAAGATAATTCAATTGTCGGAGTTGATGCTGCAAATTGTCAAGGTAGCAGAGCGTGCCCGTTTGAAATTCAAGAAATTATGAGGAGCGGCGGCGTTTAATCGAAAAGTACTCTCCTTTGATCTTTGTCGAGTTGCCGTCTGCGACGCCTTCGTCTGGGGTGTTCGTGCTCGAATGAATAGTGGGCTGTAGTAAGCTCTAGCAAAAGAAACGCCCCTTGCAAAGACCTTCCAGTAATTTCCTCGGTTATGCAAGATTAGCTGGTCGATACGACAGAGCTGAGTATTACGATAATACATTATCTACAACATTTACTCAAGCCGTATATTCGTAAGATTTATATGCTTAAGTTAGTATTCAGTGTACAGCATGATTTATTAGGTATTCATAAAATATGTGCATTTAAAAATATATGAACTACGTGTTCGTTTGGGGTTCGCAAAAAGTTTTGTGAATTATATCAGCAAAATTATGCGTATATCAAAAAAATACGTGTAATGTCAGGTACATGCACAAATAAATCAGCGCAATAAATAAAGTTTTATCTGAATTATGAAGCCTTAGGGAATACCGAATTATGAGATTTTTTGAAGCTATTTTGCTCATCAGCATTGTTGGTTAAAAATCTGTAAGTTTTGTCTGCGCAAATGAAATCTTCCCGTTAAATAATACATCATTATGAATGTCGTCAATCAAGCGATAATAATATAGCGATTTTTGTTCAATAATTATAAGTACCTAATGCACAAGCATAATGCAATATTCCTCAGTTTTGCTAGTGATTATGAAACTAACAGTAAGGAGTTAATAATACAATATAATACGCTATCGTTATTTTCACCTTAACGAGTAGAGAACTTATAGAGTTCTTTAATAATAATCGTTATTATTGGTGTTTGTCTGTAAGTGCCATTTTACTTACCTTTATGAAATTCTAAATCTAGATGAATACGTTTTTATAAAGCTACATAATATTAGGTAATATATTGTACTCGTAATACAACAATATCATATTAAAGTTACTATCACTGATTGTATAGTTATGCTGGTTACAGCCCATAACAAAGCAGTAAATGGGATTGGAGTAACCACAGGTAGTAATTCCACGCATTGGAGAGGTTATTAATTTGACCAGATTTATGATATCGTAGGATAAGATAAACTACAGCTGTAATATATGTTTCTGCGAGAAACAGTTTAATAGGTTCGGTGATTAATAAAAAAAAATAACCTTATTAAACTATTATTTTTTTTAAAATCGAATTTCGACAGCTATGAATGCATGCAGAGTTTTGAATTCGCTAGAATAAGTACAAAACTAAAAACTTCTACTATCTCAGAAAATAATTTATGAAAAATAAATAGGTAACTATTTGTCAAATAAAAAAATAATATCAAATAATGGGGTGCATCAATTAAGTACATGTTGTATTAATATCGCTAATAACTACTTTTGTTAAAAAAGGATATTAATACTACTAGGCTGTTTAAACAGGGGTAGCAAACCTTGCTGTTTAAAAGAAATCACATTTATTACTTGCAGATCCATATAAAGATAAAGCGATGGTATAAGGAGATAGTGTCGGTGTAATACTGTCAACACACTGCTCTGGCCACTATCAGCACACGCATCTGCGTTGAGCAATCCTCCAGATTTATAGAGGCGAGCAAACACTATAAAACTTACTTTATTATTCCATCAAATGTGCCGCTGACTCGTAAGCTTTTCAGATTTCATATAGCCATATACGGAACATAATATTCGACACGTACAGTTTTTTATTATTAGGTTATGAAAAAAATATGTAGGTTCACCCTCGCATAAAATACAAAGACTTTAGTATAAAATCTTGGGTTAAAGCACGTAATAATGATTATCTTTGTTTGTATCTTGAATTAATTACCTTCAAAAGTTGAAAGCACCGTGCTTGTTTATTCGTCTAATAATGTTTTGTTGGGCCCGGGCCGCCTCGTAGTGGTATCGTAGCCGGCGTAGCCGTAGCCAGTGTTGACGTAGCAAACATAGTGATCTGCGAACCGTGCTACTGTGGCCACCGCTACGACTACTGGCTACGAAGCCAGATCGCTCGCTCAATTTTTCCTTCAGATTTTCTCTATCTACATAACGTTTCATCATGAAATTTATTTTGGATGTGTAGTTTTTTATTAAAGTCTTCAATGGCAAAGGGTAGGGCGAAGCTTTTAATGCTCTTAGGGAAGTGGGTGACAAGTTCAAAGTATTGAATTTTTTGAGTAACGTAATGGGAAACGTCCCAATTTTTGGCCATGGTTTGCCCAACAATGTGGTAAATACAAAAAAAATACGCATTTAGTAACTAAATTATTGCTATAAACTTATTTGTAGCAGAACTCCGGAATTAAAAGCCGATTTAATTAAAAAACTCAATCGGATTGCTTTATTTTACAACTTCCGGGCTTTGGTCAAACCGTCAAAGTAGGGAGGGATAGCGACTTTTACTGAAAAAATCGATTCATCTAAACCGGTAAAAACAGATTTTTGGGAAATCTCTTTGTTCGTGCGATTTTTTCTGCTTTTTTTATTGTCTTTTTACAGAAAAAAAGTGAAAAAAAGAAGAGTTTGTCCATTTTTGGGCTTCAAATACAAACTATTGAACCGATTCCGTGGTTTCGGTTTTTTTTTATATAGATTTTTCGATATATTGATATCTTATCGTCATCCCTAAGTCAATAATAATCGTAAATCATATTTGACAACTGACTGATTGACATTGACATTTCACATTTTGTTTGTTGACAAAATGCGTTATTGCGAGTATAATAGTGATTTTTTGAATTGCGTTTTCTGGTTGATTTTTCGCCGACTTTGATTACGATTATGGACCCTGTTACCGCTCCTGATGACGACCTTGGCTTTACATTGGATTCTGTACCCGCTTCCCACGACCAAAAATCATAAAACTACAAGTATGTTTTTTGTTAACCGTGAATTTTTTAATATGATTTTTATAACTCCCACCGAGTTTTGTGTAAAAAATAGTGGTTGTTTCTTTATCTATAATGTCAACCCTAATGCCTATAATTTGTTTCTTTCAGGGGCGTCATTTGGCCAAAACCTCTATAACAAATGGGCATTTCCCTATTAAGTAATTTAAAGGTAGTTATTTTATTGATTTCTAACATAATATAACATCACACCTGTATTCTTCAAAGGGTTAGACAGAGGTTTATTAACTTACACCCATAGTACGCTGGTATGTTTATATCCCACACGTAAATCCAAGATTGAATTGAAATTGATTTTTTTTAGAAAAACCCACTGTTCGACTGAACTCAGGTTGGGGTCGAATCCAGGACCTAGCTGACCGCCTGCAATATAGCAGTCGCACTTAGGACCACTAGACTAATGAGGCAGTTCATTCTTCACTTTTTTTTACGAGAGTTTACATAACTATTTGATCGTTTATCGTTCAGGCCATATTGACAGCTAGGTACGGCCAGCACATCAAGTTACCACAAAATGACAAATTTTCTCAGTTGATTTTGAACTTTATCTTCAACAATTTAAGGTTTAAAATCATTTGGAGAAATTTGACAGTTTTGTATACCTTGACCTGCTGGCGACTGTACATAGAGGCTTTTATATTAAGGGTATTACATCGCTCAAATCCCAAAAACACCCTAGGTTTAAAGAAGTTTCTAGATGAATCCTTATGTGCCTTTGCCATATAAAAAATATATGTTATACTTAAGGTCATCACAAATAAATTGTATTGTTTAATTTTTTCATAAAATTGCCTCATTTTTTTAAAATAAATCTAAGAAAATAGTCCTTTTCCAAACTAAATTGCATTTTGTCTCTTTAACCGCTTAATAGTTTGTCATAAATGTTATACCAAAAAATTTGTAATAACACACTTAACAACTTGTATTGTTTAATTTTTCCTATTTCTTTGAATATTTTTAAATAATAAAGAAAAACCCGAAACTTCACTAGCGCCCCCCGTGAAGCACCCCCGCAATGCCCGTGATGAATACTCAGGACGCGAATATCAGTGTCTCGACGACTCTTGCGACGGGTGGGTTGTACGTGCGTTATTGTTTGCAAATAAATTACAAAAGTGATGATTTTTGAATGATTTTTGAATTAAGCAATATCGTAAATAGTACAAATATAAATATTACGTAGAAATTAAGTTTGTAAATATATTTAAAGTAGTTTATAATTTTGTTTTTGTTCTTGATCATTATCATAGATTAACCATAGTGAAATGAAATCTACGGGCGCACTCCTTTGTCTGGCTCTAAATGCCGACAATCTTTTTTAATCATTTTAATTCGGATTATACATAATAATCATGTTATCCAAAGTTTGAATGAACCTCGGAGTACCTAAGTAGGTACCGACTGAGATACTAGTTTATCTGACCTCGTAAGTAAGCTGACCTTTTATTGTACGAAAGTCTATACAATGCGAGGTCAGCTTATACTGGATACCTAGGTTTAACAAGCTATACATAATCGCCAGTACAAGCTGACCCTTTATTGTACGGAAAGTCTTTACAATGCGAGATCAGGTCAATAGGAGTTGCGTATTTTCATATCACCAAAAGTTGTTATTCCCCTCTTTATCGAGACGTATTTCAAAATCCAAGATGGCGCACATCATTTAAATAAATTGATATGGGTGTCAATTTCGAGGTATCTTGGGGTACTGATGATGAAAATGGCATTGATTTTGTAATCCAAGATGGCGGACATTATTTTTCTTTATAAATTGATATGGGTGTCAATTTCAAGGTTTATCGGGATGCTTATTACGAAAATGACATTAATTTTGAAATCCAAGATGGCGGACATTATTTTTCTTTATAAATTGATATGGGTGTCAATTCCAAGGTTTATCGGGATTCTCATTACGAAAATGACATTAATTTTGAAATCCAAGATGGCGGACATTATTTTTCTTTATAAATTGATATGGGTGTCAATTTCAAGGTTTATCGGGATGCTAATTACGAAAATGACATTAATTTTGAAATCCAAGATGCCGGACATTATTTTCTTATAAATTGATATGGGTGTCAATTTCAAGATTTATCGGGATGCTAATTACGAAAATGACATTAATTTTGAAATCCAAGATAGCGAACATTATTTTACTAAATATCGATATGGGTGTCAATTTCAAGGATTATCGGGATGCTAATTACGAAAATGATATTAATTTTGGAATCCAAGATGGTGGACATTATTTTTCTAAATACCTACATAAATTGATATGGTTGTCAATTTCAAGGTTTATCGCAATGCTAATTACGAAAATGATATTAATTTTAGATATATTTCAAGGCGGACATTATTGTAATAAGCATCCTGATAAACCTTGAAATTAACACCCATATCAATTTATTTAGAAAAATAATGGCCGCTATCTTGGATTTCAAAATTAATGTCATTTTCGTAATTAACATCCCGATAAACCTTGAAATTGACACCCATATCAATTTATAAAGAAAATAATGTCCGCCATCTTGGATTTAAAAATTAATATCATTTTCGTAATTAGCATCCCGATAAACATTGAAATTAACACCCATATCAATTTTTAAAGAAAATAATGTCCGCCATCTTGAATTTCAAAATTAATGTCATTTTCGTAATAAGCATCCTGATAAACCTTGAAATTGACACCCATATCAATTTAATAAGAAAAATAATGTCAGCCATCTTGGATTTCAAAATTAATGTTATTTTCGTAATTAGCATCCCAATAAACCTAGAAATTGACACCCATAACATTGATCATCATCAGACCCTCAGAATATATCATAATTATAGTGGCACCCGTATTCAATTATATGTAAATATAAATAAATGTTTTAATCCCTGGTATCCCTTATTTCAAAATAATCAAGAATTACCTATAATAATTATAGATGTAGGTAACTCGTACAAGACTTTTATCTAGAGGAACAAAATGTCTTAAATCTTTCAGAGAACGAATAAAATAGGTAAATACGATGACGACACTGCGACATATCTGTATTCTTGCTTAATCTTCAGTTCCTTTTATTGAGTACGATCAAATGTCGATAGATGGCGCTGAAGTAACAAATAATAGCACAAAAACCCGAATCCTCAAGGTCATTCGGCAATGTAATACCCTTAATACGCGTAAGCGGGGGGGTGACTGTGTGAGACTTAGTTTATTAATATTCATGGTGGAATTATTCCTTTCATTGCCTTCAACCAAGAATTGCCATGCAGAGAGTAAAATAAATGTGTCGCGGTAAAATAATGGCAATTGTGTTTCATTGTGTTGTGTCAGCTCAGCTCATAAGCTTTACCGTCGAACCATCGAGTGTGCGCGAGAGTATAATAATAATACACTAAACGCCTACAACATGGCGGTTTAACTTTTAACACAGTTTATAAACCCCTGAATATAATTATTTTTGTAAACAGGACTCAAGTTTATCTTCCGAAAAGTGAACGCTAAGTTTTCGGCAAACTTCTGTGTTCGTAAATAAACATGGGAGGTTAGTAGTAGGTGAGCGGTTAGCTGTACGC
This sequence comes from Subacronicta megacephala, assembly GCA_958496365.1. NCBI lineage: Eukaryota > Metazoa > Arthropoda > Insecta > Lepidoptera > Noctuidae > Subacronicta > Subacronicta megacephala. The sequence continues at coordinate 10,300,110 of OY292515.1, read as the reverse complement.
TGAGAGCAACCTACATTTTAAGTTGGTTAACTGTTTACCGGAGACTCAAAGTTTTAGGGATTAATTATGTATTCACGTGTTACCTGGTTATCATGGAACTGCATGAAGCTATTTCAGACTCTGTTTACAGCGGGATTGATGTCACATTATATTGGAAACGATTTCAAGATTGCAATACTAGCCATCAATAATTATTACTATCAGTTAATGATATCGTACTAGTACATACGGTCCTGTTGCCCACACAATAATTTTAAGCCCGGGTCAAACATTATAGACAAGTGGTTTGCATTGTATTGTGATTTTTGCAATAAATAAAATATCAGCAAATGTATGATGGAAACGATTTAAAGTAACATGAACGTTGAGGTTTTCATGAAACGGAAATGTAATCAAAATTGTTGGATGGCGAATGAAAAATTAATATTGCCATCATTTCGCGTTTAGCACGAATATTGATGATGTCAAGAGGCCTTTTTCGGTCGGAGCGGAGCAAATCGAAACAGTTGTTGTTTCTGAATGTTGTGTTTGCAAAATAAATGCGTGAGATGAGGTCGGTGCGGCGCGCGGCACATTCCTGCTCTTGTTTCGATTCGTTAACATTTTTTCCACATATTGCTTACAAACATTTAGCGGGAACGTAAACATTCCACTTGAGATGCGGCTTATTATTTCCAAAGGCATTACATTGTCTATCGGAGACAGGAATGACAAACATGTTTTTAATAACAAGCGACAATAAGGTGCGATGTGGCGAACAAGTTAGTATTTGTTTGGTTATATTTTTTATTATGTGGTTTCGACTATACAAATCAAACTGAAAGAACTTCGTAATTAACTATCGCGTCAGTTCAGTTTCAGTTCATTATCAATTTAGTACACCGAGAATAACAGATTTTTTTTTTATGACAAGTATTTCTGTTATTTCAACTTCAGCAAAAAAAATTATCACACGCATTAAAATTTGCATGACTGACCTGCGGCAAATATTATTTTCAGGATAATTTAAAAGAAATAGAACCTATATTGAAATTTACATCCAGTTACTAAACTACAGTGTGCAAACAGACATATTTATAATTATATAATTAACGGAGATAAAACTTCTCACAAACCCATGTTTATAAAGAGTGCCATTCTATACCAGGAACCTATGTGTAGTAAATCTAAGAGATACGCTATGCTTTTCTTTGAGATCAGAATGAAAATAGCGATGAACATGTAAAACTTATTTTGAAAGTGTACGCCACAACACGAGCGCAGCACAACATACTGAGTTTGTGCCAAAAACTTGAATATTTTGTTATTTCATTTCGTATGCGGTCATGAGTTTTGCGAAGTTGATCCACACTATAAATTCGAACTGAGACTTTATTGAATATATTTTTTTAAATAACCAACATACATACCATCACGCCTGTATTCCCCGAAGGGTGAGGCAGAGGTGTACTTAATGTACACCCACAGTTCGCCGGTATGGTAAGGTCCCATGTAATAGGGGGCGAGCCTATTGACATTCATCGGGCACAAATCCAGACTCCGAGCTGCTACTGAGAATTTCATAGAAAAACCCAATAACACTTTGCTCGACCTGGGGATCGAACCCAATACCTACCATTAGACTAACGAGGCAGTCAATTTAGTTATTTTTTTTTAGTTATTTAAAATAATCTTAAATATAGCAACAATATAACATACTACTATTACATATTTATATGTGTTATAACTTAATAATAGCAACTTCTAATTTTGAAGATTTTTCTATCATTCCATTCCATATGTGTCTCCGATTATAATAAAAAAATAACAGATAAAACAAACAGTATACGAATTAATAGCTTTAACACGGGACGGTTTTCCTGTGTTTGTCTAGTTAACACGTTTTATTTGAAGTATGTATTTTATTCGCGGAGCTGTCATGAGGGAATGGGGCAAAATATAACAATTTACCACCTTGGAGCTCGTTATTTGCGTGCAGTTATTGCCCAATTTGGACTTTCGCACACCTTTGTGTGAATATACACCACTATTTTTAATATCAGCTTGCGGTAACAACGCCTAACTTTTTGTATAATAGTGCAGTCAAATTTCAAATCGAAAGAAATATTACAAATACTTTGCTAAGAAAAGTTCTTTTGGAAATTGAAGATCGTACGTCCTCGAACTGTACATAGCTTAGAAGCTAGGGATTTAAGATACACGTCTATCCAATATAAGTGAGTAAAACTCTTTGTCGCTAAGTAGCGCGACAGGTGATAGCCTGATGGTTAGCACGGAGGGGGGCGGGAAGGGGGTCGTTGGCTCCGGGAGTGTTTGCCTCGCAAACAGTGCGCGGCTCGAGCACGCGGCAAATATCGCTGGAGGAGCACTCGCTGCGTTACAGTTATGCTTACAGCGACAACGCAAATATTACCGCCACCGCCGTAAACTCACCTTTACGATATGTAATATTAAAACTATCACCTTTTATAGTCTGAATGTGGAGATAACAACATCACTCACTTATAAATAAAAACTGAATTTTAACGACGGACTGTATTAAAAAGGGGTATGCAATTGCATTTGCCAACGTACGAAAACAAAATATTGCAAAAATACTTATATGAAAGAGAAACATGTAAAGGAAAAACAAGATACACATCAAATGGACTGAAAAATGAGTAATGTAGGTACGTAGTTACTGAAATAAACTCAGTGATGTGTGACGTGCATCGCTCGCGCCGCTAGTTAATATCCAATGCTGTTTATTGATTTGCAGCTGGCTAATGTGGCTTTTGTCATGCATTTAGCTGTGTCCTATTCACACTGCGCCATAAATGTCTCTGTTAAGCTCTCGTAAAAGTTTATCTAAAGCGGTCACATTCGGAATATAAATATTTGTGTATGCCGAAACCGTATACGCCAATAGCAACTTACGAAACAATGTACACAGTTTTATGGCGTCTGCATACGAACGTAATGGTTTTTACGCGTGAAAAACACACCACGTGGTGTCCATTACTTGGATTAGTTTTATAGATTGAAATAAAATTGCGCATTGCTAACGTGTAGGTATCCTGTGAGGATGATACAGGGGTGGTGTTAGAGCTTTTATCTGCGACTGTACTTATTAGCTACTTACCCCTATCGGTTGCACCGATGTATGTACGTAGTTCCATCTAGCTGGAAATATTTACGTAAGTTTTTGATGGGTGGGTGATTTTATATTACTTCATTATCTTTCACTCATTCAACTGTGCCCATCCTAGGCACTGGTCTCTTTAAATGTGAGGGTTAAGGCACTACGTCTTCACACACCGTTTTCGTTTTCTTACGATGTTTTCCTTCACCGTTTAAGCGCGTGATATTTAATTCTTAATACGCACATGATTTCGAAAACTCAGAGGTGTGCGTGTTGGATTCGAACTCGAGACGAGTTAAAACGTTACGTTAAATGTTATAAAAGTAACATGAACCAGTGATAGCCGTTCACTGGTTCATGTAACTTTTATAACGTTTATTCACGTAACTCATAAATGAAATTTAAAAAGATTTTCCCATCCCTAAATGAAAATGGAAGGCACTTTATGTCGTTAATGTTTTCACGGTTATTTTCTTTTATGAGTGAACTGACAAAAGTCTCGTCGTTTAAAAAAAAACAAAGGCTGGAAAATTAATTACTCTCTCATCTAGTTGCTCTTCCTGTTTTCTAAAGATAGAAGTGTGAAATAAGGCGCGACGTAGTTTTTTCTTGTTAAGGCTTTTCAAATTGTTGGTTTTTATCACGCCGCTGAATAAAAAAATACTTTATTTATTGCGAAAATGGCAAGGCAATCTGGAAAATTGAATGACACCAAATCCTGAAGCGAAATATGTTAAAGGACGAAAGAATGGAAGAAAACAGTAAAGGAAAAACCAATAAAAGTTGTTTTATTGGTCGTCGTCGGCCGAAACACCTGCCAAATAATGAGTTTTAAGTATTGCAAATTCATTGCTAAAATCCGATAAAAATGCTTTGCAAATCGCAACAATTGGAATTATGAATAGTCGCCAGATTATATCTGGATGGATTGAAGTATGCTTTATACCATGATAGGTAAGAGGCAAAATATAAATGAAATATATCGAAAATAACTTATAGGTATAACAATTTTTTTTCGGTGCTCATGAATAATACAAAAACAAAAAAAAGCAAAAACCTTTTCGGAACGTAGAAAAGTTTTATAATTTCCATTTTTTGGGGTCACATTGGAAAATATTAAATACTGTTTTAGCGTCTCACCTTTAAGTTCGGCCAGCTGTTACCTCTGTCCTCAGTGAGGCAAAAAGATCGAGTCTGCGTATAAACAGATCCTAGTCACGTCCCAACACTTCAGACCTCATATATCCACTATTAAAACCTTCACGATACGATATAAGGCACGGAGGTGTTTTAATATGTTTAAAATGGTCATGACATTTATCGATAAACTGACTGCAACAACCACAGTGTAATCTAGAAAATTAAGAAGTCAGTGTTAATTTACTTAACTACAAGTTACTATTGAATGTGACTAAGTAATATAAAATATATCGAAGCGTACAAATTTCTCTTAATGATTTGAGGCAACCATTTTACCTTTTGTCAAGGTTTAAAATAGCTATTTATTTAGTCAACATAATAATATGAAGAACGACGTGTCTAAATGAAAATTGTGTCGTGTTTGAGAGCAAGCAGGTAACAGGTGTCTTGTTTAGCCATATGAAAAATCAACTCCATGCTATTTCTGTAACTCATTATTTCATTTTAAAATGTAAGTATTCAGACGTGCTCTGTTTTACGTGCGTCATAATTTAAAATAATAGGTTTAATGACTAAAATTAAGAAGATATATAAATTTTATGCCTTAATGCGGTTCAGATTAGGTATAACATCATTATTTAACTTAACATTATCTATATTAGCAAATACGTCATTATACTGTATTCTAGGCTTTCATAATTTCATCACCATCACTTTTTAAAAGCAGTATAGTTATAAAAAGTCATTCAATCGAATCTCTCTTCATTTTCACTGTAATAAATATCTTGAAATACATCTTAGATTGTATAATAACCTCTAGCATTAACTTCGGTTTTCAGAATGTGTGCGGGCTGAATGGTTCTGTATAAAATATTATCGAACGGAACAAAAACACTGTTCATATTGCTGCGGCGCTAGGGTGTCCTTTCATCACGTTTTATGTACTCCTTAAGCAGTTGAATGGAAGTTTTTTCTGGTTTAGTGGAGGTTTTTGTCGGAGTAATACGGAGGGACGCGGTGCCTCCCACGTGCCTCCCAAGCCCGATGAATATTTTGTGATTTTTACGGGACAGCTGGGTGGGACATTTATTTGATCTAACTTCTTGATTAGGAATTTCCCCACGATCAAGATGTGTTATGTTAACACATTGATACTTTACACTAAGTCAGGAGGTAACATTTATTTTTACTTTTTATGTAGTTGTCTGATTCCTATGAATGAAGCTGAAAGTTGAAAAGTTTCCAGAAAATCATGTATTTCATCGATACAATTACATAATATACGTTTCGATAAATCTTTATTAACAGTAAGAATATAATGTTAAGTACGTTATAACTTTCAGTTCAAAGCTCAAAACTGATTTTATCGCGTACGTATACCTAATTTATTATATCTAACTTTTTTTACGAACTAAGTAATTAACACAAATTGGCCCTGAGTTCGGTTCGACGGCTAGATAATGAAAAAAACCGATCTGTGAAAGCAATTTCAAAAACCAATTTATACCATAAATTATTTAATATTATCACACCAAAGTCTTGGTAATTAATGAACTTTCCCAATATACGATACCAAATCTTAATTAATTAATTTTATTGATTGCACAAGTTATATGCAACGCAATTAATATTAGGTTTTGATTCGTGAACAAGTTTTTAAAATTAAATTATTTGTGGGGCTGCCATAGAACGAACTTACGGATTTCAAACATATAATATGTACATAGTACGTTGTAACTGACCTACGACGCGAGGCTACGACTTTTGTTCAAGCGACGCATTGGAGAAAATCCGTCAAACTAATATCGGGTGAAATGTCCGAAGTCCGTGACAGGCACTAACTTCAGCGGTGTACCGCAGTCACCAAATTGCTGGCTCAGCGTGGTGATTACTGACGTCCCCTTTATGCGAGAGACCTTTGTCGATGCCGGCGATCGTGACAGGCCGGGTAGTAACCGTCAACGTTATATTACATCGGTTCACTGTTCATCGGAAAATAGATAGAAATATTACATAGTTTTACCCAAAGGTTTGACTAATTTGCCATAATGTTAATACATAACCTAAATGGTTTCGCTTGTATTTTGCTAAATAGAATCGTGGATTTATGTGAGTATTGGATCGCGAAACGAAATCTCGTGAACCTTGGGAATGCGAAGCTTCGCAAGACTGATTCCTTGCTATCCGATTTAGTTTAACGGTGTATCGGCGGTGGAGGGAGCGGTTATCGGGAGCTGATTGAGCGAGCAATAAATTTGGATTGCTTTCCTACGTGCATGCCACCCTCGTGAGTCGCGTAACGCACTAATATAAAATAACTATTACTCTGTTACATTTACTGAGTTACACGTACCATCACATCAATATTTCCCGAAAGGTTTGGGCAGTGGTGTGGGCACTGATGTAAATTAACGGTTTGCCTACAATCTGTGTTTTGAATGTGATTTCAGGCTCCGCATTTATCCTTGTGGCCACTGGCCACTAGGTCAACGATACAGTTTTATTTATTAACAACTGAATCAATAAAACCATAGGCTTCCGTCATGTTTCAATCAATTATTGTAGCATTAAACGTGAGCTTGTTTTTTCGTTAAATTGAGAGTTGCCCTACTGTATAAGTAGCACGTACTATGTTATTGTTATAATTGGTTGACTGTGATATGTTTGAGAGATTTACATAGATATGACATGATAAGCGCAGCTTTGAGACCAGAGCAAATTAACACAATTTGCAATTTTAACCCAAAACTGTAAACAAACCTTTTGTTTCATGTAGTTAGTCATTTCCTGCAAAGTGGCGCGAGTCGTGATACGCGATTACGTCGGTACCAGGATCACATAAAAGAAAGGTGATAATGGAATTAGCTGAGATTGTGTGGCGCTTCATACAGTTTTTCCCTCCTATTTTCATATAGAACAAGATTCCTAGTCACGTCTAAAACAGTATATTTTCACTAACTACTTAAAAAGTAAATAGCTCAGTGAATATTCAGAGCACATATAGTTCTACTTAGTGCTATATTTAGTACACAGTAAAGCAATATGTTTATGACGTAGATAAACTAGAGGATATAATATTGTGGAGTCGACAAGTCGAACAGTTTTCTGTTATAAGTAGGAAGGCGGTCGAGGCTCTCGGGTTTGAAGGGTTTCGAGCACAAATGTAGATATTATGTGTAATCTTTTTTTTTTCCAGGCTGAATATAGATTTGTGGTACGTTATTATTACGCGATTTTGATGAATTGACCATCTATCTAAGCTGACTATTGACTACAATAGCTTTGGTTTAAGTTATTCCTATTTAACGATATTTCAGTTAAGCGTCAATTTGTTGCTCCCAGTAGTACATCAACAATATCATACTTTTTCAATTTCATTAGATATAGGTACACGTCAAACAAAAAGTAATGTTATACGCTCTTTTCGTGATTTATAAGCTTTTGCGAGTATATACTGTGTGAAAGTTTTAGTTTGCACTTGACAAGAGGTGACTGAGGAGGAGACTCAAAAAATCAAGGCACGCGAGAGAAACCAGCTGGTAGTGTGCGTGTATGGCGACGACGTGGCTGCGTGGTGGTGTGGGTGAGGGCGGCCCCGGCGGGCGCTGTGGTGGTTTGGGCGGGGTGTATCGATCCCCGCGGGGCGCGTGCGCCGCGGCGGCGGGCGCGGGCGGCGAGCCGAGCGACCGCGGGCCGTCACCCGCGCAGTCCGCAGCCGGCCGCCAGCCAAGCGACTGCCGACACCCG